>JACDOX010000209.1:799489-1002226 GCA_014549065.1 Cardinalis cardinalis | reverse complement strand
CCAAGCTGAGCCATTCCCAGGGCCAAGCTGAGCCATTCCTAGGTCCAAGCTGAGCCATTCCCAGGTCCAATGTGAGCCATTCCCAGCTCCAAGTACCACTCAAAGAGCGAGACTGGGAAGCCTCACCCTGCCTCCACACGAGTCCTACATGGCTCTGCTGCTGGTATAAACCACAAGTTACTTCATGACWTTCTGGCAGCCACAACTGGCATCATCAGCCAGTGAGTGGGAAGGGCTGTACACCCATGAGAGCAAAACCACAGAGAATTAAACCTTGCAGTGGGCTGGCAGAAAAGCCAYGGTACTGAGAGCTCTCAGAGTAGCCAGAGGCTGTGAGTCACTGGGAGAGGCTGCACAAAAATAGGGCTTTCAGCGAGACCCACAGGGATTTCTGCAGGGAGATTCTTCCCCTAGAGACGGGCAAGGGGGCTTGCCTCACCTTTCCCATCAGGGAGCAGATCCAATGACTGCTCTGCCAGAAGAGGAATTCGCTATTGTCCGGCTGCTTGTTTCCAGCCTGGCTAAAAATGGGATCACAGGAGACTAATTGCTTCACTGGAGGAAAAAAAAAAGCACTAGTCTGGAGTGATGGAATTATTTTGTAGACTGTTGTTGTTTGGGTTTGTTTCCATCCTGGCTTAACGAGCATTAATGACTTCAGAAGGGGGGAGGAAAGCCATTAGGGAGAACACGATCCACACAGATACCTCTGGCCCARCACACACTTCTGTCCCAGCCAACCTCTACAGCTCTAAAGGCATCCCTCCCTCCTCCAGCCCTTCAGAATGCAGGAAGGTGGCTGAGAGCAAAGGGAAATGTTAATTTTTTCCCTTTTAATTGGCCTGACTGGAAGTGCCAGCCTCCCTGCACCTCAAATATTTAAGCATGTTAACTATGCTCAGCAGCATCTCCAGAAAAACTGCTGTCCCTCCTCAGTGGCAGGGAAACAAAGGGAAAACATCCCAGAAGAGCGGATGCTCCTGGCAGAAATCAGCAAAGCCCAGAGCCTGTGAAATAAAGTTTGTTTGTTTTGTTTGAGGAAGCCAYGCTGAATCTTCTGAGACTCATTCTGGTGTCAGCAGAGACAGAAAGAAACCCAAAGCCAAGACAGGTAATTAATGTTGAAATTCCTCCTTACATAACAGCACTGGGACAGACACTCACTTGGCCAGTGCTGTGCAGGGCTGTGCCAGYAGAGCCCAGAGAAAGCCTGGGAGCAAGCAGTGCCTGTGCTACACCCAGAGGCTCCAGCCACCCTTGCATGCTGTGGGCTTCAGGGAAATGAGGATTGTCTGGGAATGGTGTGCCTATTTCTATAACCCAGCTCTGCTGAAGGAAGTTGCCTTTTAACTGCATCCCCCAGGGAAGAGGAGAACAGCCTGAACTGCCCCAAACCACAGCAAGGTCCCAAGGAAGACACAGGCAGAGCAAAGACTTGGAAATATCAGGAGCTTCCCTGGAGAAGAGGTGGAGATTTTCAGCATGAGCCTGGCTGTAAGAAAATGAAGAGAAATTAGGGAAGGCTCTCAGGCAATCAAACAGTGACTTCAATTGCCCTGTTCTAGACATGACAGAATGTGAAATACCCAATTCTCCATACCACATTTAACTCATGCACAGGCAACAGCCAGGCTCCCAGAGACCATCCTCTCTCTTCCATGTGTCCCCATTCCAATGGCAGCTTACTGGCAATATTTGGCATTTGCTGCCTTGCTTCCTGGCCAGCAGGGATCCAGAGATGCCACAGGCTGATGCTGGGAAGAAGCAGCATCCAACAGTTCTGGCAGGGACTTCTGAATGTTCTGTGGCTTGGGAAAACTGTCAGTCCTGAAGGACCCCAAGGCAGCTCTGAGTGGAGGTGATGAGAGGCAGTAAAGAGGGCAGGCTGCAAGATAGTGTCCCATTAATTTYATCACCCCAAATAGCTGTCCTTCCCCTGGGGCTATTACCAGTTTGAGTGAGCAGAGCAATTTCACGAGATCAAAAGAGTGTAGGGGAATCTGTGACATGGAGACTTTCCACGCATGAATCCAACTTCAGCCCACTCAAGCCACAGATGACCTGTGGYTTTTGGGGTTTGAAGGCTGGCTTCCCTTTGCTCTGGGTCATTTCCAAAACCTCATGAGCTCCAAGAAGCAGCACAGTTTAGTATTGCCTTTTCTGACAGCAGACRGGGAACTATGTTTCAAGTGGCTCAGTCACTGATAAAAGATATTTATTTAACAGATATGGTGCCMCAAAGGCTTATTTGGGCATTTTCAYTTTGTGTAAGGATAGGGGRGAAAAAAACATTAATTCAGGCTGRAGTTACACCAGYCCTATCTCAAACACACCACCAGCAGATCAGCTGCCATCCATGGGTCACAATTAACTCTGCAGCGCCAGGCATGAGCTGACTGCCTGAATCTCCCTGGCTTGCTGCATCCCAAGCAGCACGAAGGACACCAAGAGCTGCCACCCTCCTGTGGGGGTTGGCCCTGGCCCCAGAGAGACCCCAGAAGGAGCAGCTCTGGCTCCAGGCTCTGTGCTGCTCAAGGGTGGAGTGGCTGGGCAGTGCTGCCCTCAGACCTTCCAGGGCATGGACTGTCCCTCTGGGAGCTTGGCCAGCTGGCAGCAGCCACAGCTTCTCCTTGGCGTTCGCATTTATCAAGGCTGGACAGCGTAGCAAGAAGCAGGAGTCAGCTGCCAAGGTTTTTGCTCCCTCTGTGCTCAACAGGGTCTGAAGGTAGAAATTCTGGCTGTAAAGCTGCTGTTTGGGCATCAAGTTTCAAGCTACTGCTCAAAATATATGAGAAATTACATGAGTAATACTGGAATGGGTTGCTCCAGCTAGGAAGAATGGTTATAAAGTAAAAGGAAAAAAGAAAAAGAGAGAAGGTGCAGGAAATGTCAAAGGTTACAAAGTTGATAAGATTGTGTCAAAATCCCCAAAGCACAGATAAGCATACAATTCCTCAACCTATGGCTAAGAGACACTGACAAACAGAAATACAAAGCACACTAATTCAGCTTTCAGGCACGAGTCAACAAGGACATGGRACCCTGCTACATTTTCATGCTCAGGTAAATGTCAAAAGGAACGTAACAAGATCCAGAGAAGGGAGGAGAAAACCCAAAGCCTGCTTGCTAAATGTCACACACCAGCTCAGACTCTCAGCACAAGTGCCACAGAGTCTGGACACAGAGACACAGGGCAGCCTCAGTGCCACAGCCCACGCTGGCTGACTGCACTGTCCTTGGAGAGCCTGACGGGAGCATTTCCTCCTGCCCCTGCTGCCACTCAGGTTTGCACATGGCATAAAGTCCCCCTGCTCCCCTGYACAGCTAACCCTGCTTTTCCCAATTCCCCCCT
Source organism: Cardinalis cardinalis (assembly GCA_014549065.1). Lineage (NCBI taxonomy): Eukaryota > Metazoa > Chordata > Aves > Passeriformes > Cardinalidae > Cardinalis > Cardinalis cardinalis. The sequence continues at coordinate 998,874 of JACDOX010000209.1, read as the reverse complement.
CCTCCACCCCCCTTCCTTTTCCAGCATAACAGCCTAAGATGGCATGACCCACTCTGGCCAGGCACAAAAATGCTTCAGATCAGAAATGCTTCAGATGTGGATGCACACATCCTATTGGACAGACTTAGCCATGGCAGTATGCCTGGATCAGGGATTTAGCTAGTAAATAACCTCTCCTACTTGGAAATCATTTTCTTGATTCATGAGCACTCCTCTACCATGCTGCTGAGAGATTTGTGAAAGCAGCTCTGGATGTTAATAATAAATCGTGCTTGTGAAACTTTAATTGATTCAGAAGGAATCAGCTCAGAGCATGGAGGATCTCTGTGGTTCTGAATACATCACATTTGTACACAGTTGAGACTTGAAGGCTTGCTCCCCTTTCCATTGTTGTCAGCTGGAATATTGCCACAGCTTCTTCAGTGGAATAATAACCAGGTAATACAATTCCAAGATTAAATTGTGCCCTCAGGCACAGCCTCATAAAAGGGGAGGTTCTCCAGCCTATTAACAGCAAAGGTGCCATGACTCAGAGGCCAAATGATGAGCAATGCTTTCCCCTTGCTCCATGAGAATAGGCCCCATAAACAGCAGCCTGGCCTGCACCAGCAGCTAAGGACAAGCCCCAGCAGCAGCTCAGCTGGCACACAAAGCTGTGCCCACCATCCTGCCCAGGCTACCACTGACAGGAGAGGGAGATCTCTCCCAGACATTCTGAATTGTAAAACACTTACTACTGCAGCACTGCCCTGTCAGAGTTGAAATTTTCCATTGTGTTGTTATTTTTAGTTTATATCTGTATCACTACAGGCAGCTCTGAAATAGAATCCATAGACAAGGTGTGACAGTGATGCACCACTGATATTAAAAGTTGCTGGATGGCTTTACAAAATTCCTCTGCTTGCATAAAAGCAGAGTAACCCACCTGCTCCTGGCATAAAGAACAAGATCTAAACATTGGGATTATTAACCAAGGAAACATCAGGTGCCATTCTTGCTGCAGCTAAAAGAGTAAGTCAAATTCTCMCTGGCTAACTGCAGCTATTGCTGCAGGCCAAATATTTCAACACAGAGTCTCTCATTGTGTCCCTCACAAATACAGCAACTTCACTCACTGCAACACGTTGTGATGCAAGAAATCTTCCATTTCAGCAAGTCAGAGGAGCAGATGCAACAGCATTTTGTCAGCATAATCCTTCTTTCAAGAAGTYGTACAAAACATTTATTAAGGTTGACAGAGAGACCTTTTCCCCAGCTATATATATCAGCCTCTCTGATGCCAACCCAGGGCTCATGTTCTCAGAGAGTGACACCGAAAGCTTCCTCCTTTTGAGATGGGTACAAAGATCAATAAAATTACTGGATTAATGCTGGGCAATTCTGGAGAGCTCAGAGCAAATGTTTTCAAAATCCATGAAATCAAACACYTGAATGCCCTTGGTATCAGGGAACATGATAAAAGACAGATGAGCRGTTCTGGCTAAAAACGTAACAGTAATAAATAGGGGCAGTTTTTAAAAATAAATTTTAAGTAACATAAAATATATTTAAGTTTTTATGTTTTCTCCTTCTGGYGACCACAATGCCTTTAAAATAGAAAGAAGAGAGCAGAAAAGACAGAAAACCAGTATTTTTCCACAAAAGTTTCTTTGTTTCAGAAGTTATAATCTAAATATTCCCTGGTGCTCCAGGACTTAAAGATTGAGCCTAATTCTGGTTTCCAAGTCTCTGTTCTTTGCAAACTTGTCTGTAATTGTTACACATAGCTATTTCTTAATTGCATCTGCATGCTCTTTAATTGTGAAATGCCTCCATGAGGATTTATTAGTCACAAAAGGAATGCCAGAACACAACTCACATCTRATCACCTATCCCCTCCACAGACGAGGGGATTTTTTTATTTTTATATKTTTATTGCACCAGCACCAGAATTCTCAAACAACACCAAGCTCTCATTGCAAGCATTCCCTAAATGAGTCTGTGCCTCTAAGAGTTCACATGTTTTAATATGCAAATGTAGCAGCTACACCAAAAAAAAGTGAAAGTATGAGAGACTGGCATTCAGGAAACGTTCTCCAGCCTTGGGGCAGGTGGATGAACTACACAAACTCTTGAGGCCCCTCCGAGCTGGGATTTTTAATGATTTATACAAACTCATTATGTGCAGGGTTTGCAGGTTTTAAAATCAGCCCCTTTAAACAACCATAAAGGAAAAGTAGACACTAACAGAGCCAACAACTTCTGTGGGCTATTCAGTAGTCCTTAGTCATGTGGAAAGTTCCACCAAAGTTCACAGACGATATACAGTGGAGTCAATGGGGCACAGAGATCTGATCTGTGCATCTCCAAACAGGACTGCTCTTGCTAAGCACAACTGTAAATCAGGCCTGAGCTGTCCTGCACTCTGACTGATTGAACATGACACAGAAACGTGAGAGGCTGGGGCTTTTTTTTTTCCTCTCTGCACTTTCCATTTGATCAAGTGCAGAGAAACAATCCTTTAAGCACTGCATGCCAGAGGCTGCAAAAGAGCCCATCTCACAGGCATGCAACAACCACAGCAGAGGGGAACACTCTGTGCAAGATGCACTGTCTAGAAGCACAAATCAGTCTACACGAGCTGTTGACTGTCAGATAGGATAGCCACAGACATCACTACACTGCTGACCCTCAGACACATCCCTTTATGTTTCCTAAAGCTGAATGAAGTGTTTCCAGAGACTCCAGCATGAAAATTCCTCTTCTACACTAGGCAGTTGTTGTAGGGATGGGATCACTGGTGGGGTATTCTGTGCCAGTTTGCAGCTTTTAGCTGATTTGTTTCACTCATTCACCAGATAATCAGCTTATATTTCATCCCTTCTGCTGCTCTCAGAAATCAGCACATCCTTCATTTTGTTCTGCTTACATTTATATCCACTCTGGTATTTGGAGCCCCAGTCTCACACTGCACTGAGCCTCAGAGCTCCCCCAAACAGAGTCCTTGAAGTGACAGAGAGCAGATCCCACAGCTGAGGTTATGGAGACTCACACCCATTCTGGCACTGGTTGAGCTGTTCCCACCCTTTCCTCAGATGCAAACAACTCTGCCCACACAGCCAAATCCACRGGGAAAAGAGGCATAAAATACATCAAATCAGCAACAGTTACCTAGAGAGGCATCGACTGTAGCGCAGTCAAGCAAAAACTTTCACTGAGCAATAAAACAGTTTGGGTTGGAARGCACCTTAAAGATCATCTCAATCCAACCCCCACTGCCATGGGAAGGAACACCTTCCCTGTCCAACCTGCCCCGAACACTTTTAGGGATGAGGCATCCACAGCTTCTCTAGGCAGCCTGTGCCAGGGCCTCACACTCTCACAGTAAAGAATTTATTTTTTATATCTAACCTCAATCTAYCCTTCTTCAGCTTAAGGCCATTCCCCCTTGTCTTATCACTGCATACCCTTGCAAAAAGTCTTTTTCCAGCCTTCTTGCAGACCCCTCTTAGATATTAAAAGGCTGCTATCAGGTCTCCAGGCAGCAGCCTGGAGGTCTTTCTTACAAGGTCTTTCAGAAGAGCTTAAAAGCACCTGATTGAACCAAAGGCTTATCTTTATTTACCAAGAAAACAAAGCTATGCACAGCACCTAAGCAAACCAGCAGTAATCCCTGGATAGCCCCCCAGTCAGGCAGTTTGCCTTGCTGAGAGAACACTGCTGCTATCAGCCACAGATCCAGTTCCACTGCTCATTTACCTCCCTGGGGAAAGCCCCTTGACTTCAGGGGAAACAAGATCTGGCTCCAGATGTGAAAAAAGGCATCAGAATAAACAAAATCACCAGCTGAAAAGAAAACACCAAACAAAAAACCAACAATCAGAAAACAAAGCAAAGAGTGAACATGAGGAATCCCATGTCTACACTGTCTTGACCCATGGAAAAAGCAAACAGCACACCAATAAAAGTTGCTCTGTTAACAGTGGCTGTATGTAATTAGGAAAGGCATTCAGCTTCTGTTTTCAGCATGTAATTTTTAATTGATTTTGCTGAAAGAAACCTTAGTGTTGTTTCAGTTAACAGCAGTCTTTCCAGCAAAACTGGTCTCCATAAAAGGCTTATGTAAAGCTTCCTTCAAGTGTCACAGGCTCATTGTTTGAATTGGCAGGGAATTAACCTGTTGCAAAAAGCCCATTCCCTATAAAAGCCAACAGTCATGAGACACAGAGCTGCAAACCTGATGGGTCTCCTCCACCAAGGAAAGGTGATGAATTCAGAGGCCTGGCCAGTATCCAGCAATCTTCCCAGATCCCACAGGAGAAAGTTTTTCCCTGTCATAAGAAGTACCCCCCACAGTAAGGAGATGCTCTCAGGTAACACACAGAGGAGCAAACACTGCCTGTTAATATCTTATCTTATTTTCCCCAAGAGCTGGAGTTCAGCCCCAAGGCCAGACCATGCTCTCATCTGGATAATTGCATAATTATCTTTCGCCTTCCAAAAGGACCATGCATCCTTTGAAGACCTTTGAGTCACAGGACAGCAGAGCACAGGGACTCTTTGCACACCCTCCCACACCCTGAGGTGTGATAGGGCACCAGGGGACCCCCAACCTCTCCAAAGGGGTCAGCTGCTTTAGAAACACCAATACAGACACAAAGGCAGTGAAATGAGCTGACCAGCACGAGCCCTCAGGATAAAAACAAGGTTCTTCAGGCAGCCAATAACCAGTCCTTCTCAGCAGCCTTTTATCTCCCCTGGCTCCTGGCCAGGTGCATGACCTCCAGGCTACCCCACCTGTAGCCTTAAGGATGGATYTGCCCCTGTGCTGTGCCAAGCACTGAGCTGGGGCTTGGGGGCATCCAACTCTACACCTCAGGCTGGCAAAACCACCACTACAGTACAGCTGACATTGGGTCCTGCATGCTGTATCACCTGGGCAGGCAGTGGAGGTGTGTTCTGAAAAGAGAYCCTCTCAGCCCAGGCATCCTGCTAGTGAGACATTTGCAGAGAGAGAGAAAGGTTTGTCACAGAAATTCAGGCTGTGCCACTAGGCTGGGCTGACTGCTTTGTGTTGCCTTTAGAAAGGTCTTACTGTATTTTACTGTAAACCTCAAAGCCCCCTCCTCTAAAAAAACCCAACCCCACCACAATCAAATTTAAGGAAATACTTGCACCTGCCCTCAGTACCCAAGTAGGTGACCTTGGCATGTGGATCCACCCACTCCCAAAGCTGTACCTCAGCCAAGGTCTGAATTTGAGGGCAGCAGGGCAGACCAGCCATTTTTACAGTAGTGCTACTCAGAAGGAAATGTCCTGCTTTTAAAATAAACCCTTGCAGTCATCCACTATCTCTGTGTTTTTTAGCAGACTGTGAGAGGACCAGCTCCCTYGTACTGAGTAAACCACTGTGCAACCTAATTCTGCTCAGATATGCTGCTTTGTTTTGTTTCTGGCAAGCACAGAAGCCAAAATATGCTTCCCTACCCTGGGAACTGCTGAACTGGAAAGTGAAAGTCAGCAAGAGCTGCCTCAAGAAAAATAGCACATCCAGCCATTAGAAAAAATGACAAACCAACCTACCTATCTGCAATAGAGCCCAGTACTGTAATTTCCTTTAGAAATAATCTAAGAGAAAGCAGCAGTGCACAAATATTGCCCTGTGAGCAAAGATTTTATTTACAATAAGCATGATTATTACCCAACATTTTCCTGGCAGCATCTAGCATGAGCTGATCCCAAACATGTCCTTGCCCCACTCCTCCGTGGTTAGGGGTGCACAATACACTGTGATGTGACACACAAAAAGATTGTTTTCATGTCTGGGTGCATTCCCCTGTATGATGGGCTAAGGAACCCCACTGTACTTGCTGATTCTTTTTTTTTTTTTTCAGGAAGCAACTATAAATAAGTCCTGCTAAGCTGACAGCTAAACATCAGCTCAGGGCAAGACAGAGACCTTTCCTTGATAAGGCCAGAAAGCCACCTCTCCTTTGTAGAGCTGCAAATGAAGAGAGAAAAATAAAGGTTTTTGAAACTGAAAGCTTTCTTTTAAAGAGAACAAAAAGGAGTTTCCTCAAAATGAGAAGCAAACTCACTGAAAATTTTAGTCAAATAATGAAAACCATCTCATGAGAGAATCAATCCAGTTGTAAGTCCAGTTTTAAAATTAAAAATCACATAYAGCCAAAATGCCTCATCTGCCTCAAAACTCCATTCTCAGGGACTTATAGTAGCAATTGCAAATATATTGCTCTACAGCTATTTCAAATTACTTGTGTGTGGCTGAATCAATGAACACCTGGTTTTAGCAGCCACCAGCACCATCCTGCCAGGCCACAATGACAAGTTTCAGCTACTTCTTGATGAACTTGAAGTGCTGTCTCCCAAACCTCTCTAGCATTTCAAAGAAGAGAAACCCAGCTTTTGGCAGCACTTGTGGCAAATGCAACTTGACTTAGCAGGAGAACACCCACTGCACTGGTAAATGCAGATTCTTTCCTGAACTGCTCAGTCTTGAAGGGGGCAAAGAAAAATACAGTATTATTAAATTAAGCCCAGAAGAAAAACAAATGCCACAGAGTATTCTAGGCCAGTAACCCTCTTCCTCCACTGACCCTGGAAACCCAGAAAGAAGACACCTTGAAAAGCTTGTGGTAAAACCCTTTCTGGTCAGGCTATTTCTGGTGTCTCTGCCCCCTGCTCCCTAAGCAAGCACTCACATTCTGATCATAAAATCCGATCCAAACTCTCTTACACAAGTGAGTGACTCCATTCTGAATATCCCCTTCTATCCTGCACACTCCCCCCAGAGCCTGGTGTTTGTGACCTGACAACATCAACCTCAGCTCAGTACAGCCCCAGCCAGCAGCTCTCTCCTCTTACATCTTCCAGAACCCCAACTAATAAGAAACCAAGTCACCCACCCCCTGCAGACCTGCCCCATGAAGCTGAAGCTACCTGACCCCACAGCTTAACCAGTTTCTCAACAAGATCAAAGCCTGTGCAGTTGTTCGAGGAGCTTTCCAATTATTCCTCCAGTTTCTATCATGAATTACAGCAGCACTTGAAGAGTGCCAAAACCCAGAGGGATCAGTTACTCCTGCCCTGTGACAGGCAGCAGGCTGGGGCAGACAGGACAAGCTGTAAGCACCAAGGCATTACATTATGCACAGACCCAGTTTTGCTGCTGAATGACTGACAATAACTACTGGATGTCACTATTTTAAGGAAAATGTCATTTGGGTAATTATCTGGCAGGGTCTCTCCTCAGTGGCTGGCATTATTCACAAGGGAAGAATTAGACTGAAATCCAGCTGYAGAGTAAGGAGATTTGCTATTCTATACAGACAATCACTGTGCTTTAGGAGCTTGATACATAGGGTATATATCACTACTCATATTCAGGCTCTCAGGACATGGAGAATATTAAAATGACACTCCTTCTCTATTTCACTGTGCCATTTATGTCACATGAGTTCATACATAAAAATATTTTAATATTCTCTGTCCTCACCTGACCATCTGTTTCTTACTGCAGYTCGAGCTAGGAAGAGACAGAGAAGCTGCTTTTACTTGGCTGATCCTATCATGTGTCCATCAGATAGGAAAGTGCTCCTTGCACAGCCCCAGCCCTTTGGCTACTTTAGCCCTCAGCTATTCTGGTTTTTGTGAGTTCAAACCTGAGATTACCTGTCATGGGAGGATGTCCTACTGACTGGGTTAAACTATGTCCCAAATCAGATGACATTTGGCCCAACCCACAGAAATGGCATTAACAGAGCTGGACTGGGATTGGAACTGGTCCCATCCTGCACCCAGCTCTGGATCCCAGCAGTACAACTGGAACCAAGCAGCAAAAAAGAGAGACTTGACATTATTCTTTGCAGTGCTGGCATGCCACAAGTGGGACTGAGCAGGGCTACATCAGGCCATGCTCAAGAATACGTGCTTTGCTGCTGGATTCCAGGTAGCAGCATTCCAAAGAAAACAGCCTGTTCCTCCTCCCCAGCGCTCTGGGCACAAGGATACCAGAGGTGTTGTGTGAAGTATGGCAGAAAGAAACCTTTCTGTACAAGCAGACTGTCTCAGAGCTGACAACTCCCTGCTCCAGCTGTCCTGCTCCATCCCAGAAGAGGCCTTGCTCTGCCTCTGGGGCATGAGGGAGGATGTTGGTCAAATGGTGCTGCTGGCCTGCACAGCAGCCTGGCTCTGATCCATGCTGGCTGCCCTTTGCCTTTATGCTTGAGCTGACAGGGGAGCACTTCAGCAGCACAGAAAGGAAAAAATATAACCAAACTGCCCCCCTGAGTAYAGAAAAATGACAAATAACAAAGAAGAGCTATGTATGGGAAACAGCTTCCTGAGAAGAGCCTTGAGACCTCGAGTGGAGGCTGACTCATGGAGGCAACAATGTTCCAATCCTGCTGCAAACACAAAGATGCCAGACATGGGCAGGAAGGAAAAACTCCTGCTGTAGGAGCAYGGCAGGAATGAAAACACTTTTAGTGGCTGAGATGAGTGGCACTGAATAACAGGTATGTGAAATAGATGTGATAGATGGGATTTAAAGACAGTAGCTACTGTAGGGAAGCACAGGCTTTGGTGTGACCAGSAGGTATTAGCCTTGAAATAACATGGCACACTGTGGCCAAAGCAGCAGATCCTTACATTCACCTGGCAGAAAATCTGGGAAGGTTTCATTTAATGCCTGCCCAGAAATTTCACTCCCTCCTGGAAAGTGGTGCACCTTGGCCAACGTGCAGGGGGAATTTGGAGGTACTGTGACCCCGGCTGACAACTCCTTCCTGGTGGGCAGCAAGTGACACTTCGTTATTCAAGCAGGAAACTCCAGCTCTCATCTCAGCCGTGGGGTTCAGACACAGGGAGGCCATGAATGCAGAGCTCACCTGTAAATGATGCCTCTGCTATGGAGAAACATGAGGGCTGAAATAATTTCTGCAGCGTAGAACCGAGCCCGATCCTCGTCAAAGCGCCGCGACTTCTGGATGTGGAACATCAAATCCCCACCATTGACAAACTCCATCACGAAGAACAGGCGATCCTACACACAGGCAGACACAACAAACATGAACAGCATTAATCACAGCCTTGCTCAGGCCTGGAAAAGTCTTAGCAAAACTATTTTCTCCCAAACAAAAACATTAAGTAAGCTATCAGAAAAGCAGGGCAACCTCGACAAGGGGGAGAGAACATTGAGGAGGACTCCACTGACRTCAGAAGGCTAATTAATTACTTTATTAKAATATATTATTCTATATTACATTGTATTACATTACATCTAAATTGAATTTTCACAAAACAACCAACTGAATTTAACTGCACAGAATCTCATGATTGTCAATGGACAGTCCCAACACATACACACATGCTTGGCCCTGACAGGCCAAGGAAACAAAACACCATCACTTCGGGTAAAAAAAAAATAAATAAATTGCATTCTACTTTAGACAACACAGGAGCAGCAAATGAGACAAGAATTGTTTTGATTCTTTGCTTCTCTCAGGTTCAGAAAATGTGAATCCCACAGTAAGYGTGATACAGTGAATTGGGGAAAAGGCTGATTTTTTCAGGAAAAATCAAATCAGTACCAGGAAGACCTGTTAGTATCTCCTTGCCCTGCACTCCTCCCAAAAGTTTTGACCCCAGTGGTGAAATGAATTCCTGTTCACATGTGGATTGGGTGTGTTAGGGTGTACTCATCAGTAATCAGCTCCATTGGGTTTCTCTGAATTATCCTTTGCCTCAACCAGCAGGGAATGATAGCCCTTCATCAGTACCCTCTGAGCTGAGCAGYACAAGAGAAATCTGCAAAAAAATCRCTCCCYAGTAAACATCTCAGATCTTGGGGGAAAGCTGCTCCATAACACAATGTGCATAACCAGACTGCAGCTTCACCACAACAGCACAACACTGTCTCGAGGATATCCCAACATTATTTCTGGAGAATGTGGGCTGTTTTCCAGGATGGGATTTCCTGCCATACACTTGCATGGCAGCAGCTTTTTGGGCCCTCAGGTTCCAGCTTTCCTCTGACTAACCTGCAGACACCTCTGGGGAATAGAGGAACTGATAAGCACGAAGCATAAATAAAAGTTTCTGCTGAGCAGAAAAGCAACCTGTTTGATGAAGTTCAGTTCATTAACCACAGCTGTTGGTCTCTGAGGTTTCTCTTCTGGCTTTGTTCTGGCTTTTGCAAAAGCCTACAAATAGTGCTCCACAGTGAGCAGGGGTTTCACATGATTTCACYTGATTGTGAGAGGAAGGACACAGAGAGATTTGGCACAATAATAAACCCTGGAATTGTTGCCGTCCAGTTCAAAAATTCCTCTCAGCAATTGTTTCAGGACTTTCAGTATTTGTTGTTAGAGTTTTTCCCTGAATATCAGGAACAAGCAGATTGGAAAACAGGCATAGAATTCAACTGAGATCAGCCAGGCTTTTAATGGTAATATTTGCCCTTCTTTCCCACAAGCCTCTTGCCAGGTCTGATGCTAATCATCTACAAGCTACTTTTAAACCCTCTCTAAGTTTAAGAGGATAAGCATTGTCGTGCTCCACTTTCTGGCAGCCAGCCAGCTTGAAATGACTACTGGTATTAACATCTTGAGATGCACATGGTAGAAAGAAAACAACCAGAAATTCCCTCATTTCTCAATGGACATGAGCAGGAAAGCAAATGGCTTGTAACACATGAGGACAGCCCTCTTCACATAGCCAACCTGGGCTCTGCCACCCAGCTCCTCCTGGGCTCCTTCCAGAAGGTAAAGATCATGAAATCATAGAATCATCTGGGTTGGAAAAGACCTTTAGAGACCATCAACCACTAACCCAACTCTGCCAAGCACACCACTAATCCATGTCCCCAAGTGCAACACATCTACACATCTTTTAAATACCTTCAAAGATGGTGACTCCACCACTGCCCTGGGCAGACTGCTCCAGGCAGYTTGGCCACCCTTTCAGTGAAGAAATTGTTCCTAATATCCAATCTAAACTTCCCCTGGTGCAACTTCAGACCATTTCCCCTTGTCCTGTCCCTTGTTCCCTGGGAGCAGAGCCTGACCCCCAGCTGGCTCCACMCTCCTGTCAGGAGTTGTCCAGAGCCAGAAGGTCCCTCCTGAGCCTCCTTTTCTCCAGGCTGAGCCCCTCCAGCTCCTTCTCATCAGACTTGTGCTCCAGACCCTGCCCAGCTCCTCTGTCTTTCCCTGGACACACTCCAGCACCTGAATGTCCTTCTTGCAGTGAGGGTCCCAAAGTGAATGCAGAATTTGAGGTGCAGCCTCACCATTGCTCCCAGCACTCCCACAACACTCCTGCAGCACCAAGGCCATGTGCTGAACTCTACCTCCAGTCCATAYAGACAATATCACCTCATTATTTCACTCTGTCTTTATGAGAGGGCACTGAAAGACACCTGAGCTGGCTTGTCTGGGCAGCAGTCTGAGCCAGAGCAGCATGAACTGTGCAAACCCATGGCCAGCCTTGGCTCTTCAGCCCCCATCAGCCCTCCAATGCCACATCTTCACTGCAGAAGGTTAAACTCAGCCTGGCTGTGCTGTGCCTGCCTGTTCCTCTGGCTGCAGCACAGGTATCACCTCTGCCTCTCCAGTCAGGCCAGCTTTTACAACTCCTTGTTATTCTTTCCCACCTCCTTCCTTGCAGATCTCTCCACATGACACATGCTTATCTAGCCCAGCTTGTCCAGGCATCTCCTCAAGCCCATACTTAAAAAGAAATCCCTCTTGCCAGATCCCCAACAGGAAGCAATTTAATTTACCAGCAGCCTGGTGAGGGATGGTGTGTGTATTTATGTAAGTGATACATATGCCTGTATAAACATGCATGCACTTAGGGGAGCATACATGGATTTTCTACTCTTTCCTTAAAGATGACCTTCAGGGAAACAAAATTAACACTTTCTATCTTAAACCATGTATGTCCAGCTTCTCCAGAGCAGGCAAAACTCCATGGCCCACCTCAGACTTCTGGCTGTACTTGTCTTTATTATGATGCTTACAGAAAGACACTACATCTTTCTCAAATGTTCAGGTAAGCACCAAAACAGCTGATTTTAAAATTCATATCACTGCTGCCACGRAATTAGCAGCTTTTTTTGCTAAAAACTGCTTTTGCTTCAGACTAATTGCAAACCTGAGCAAGTATAACTGCAAGTGTTATATGGTCACACCCACCCATGGACTCATTTCACTGGTCAAGCATAGATACAGAACGTGGGGTTACTGCATYTCTTTACATTTTTTTTCAATCTGTTTTAAGGAGGTCCAGCTTATTGTGTGCCCACTTTCCTAACACACAGAAATCCCACAGGGCTGCTGAAGAAAAGAGCAGGATAGGTATTACAACTGGTTTATTGTATTGGTACTACAACTGGTTTATAATGCAGCATTTGTGCACTGCTCAGCTACATGCCTGACAACAAGAGCATTTGGAAAATCAGCACTAATGATCATCCTTTGGGGAAAATCATMTAGAAGCCAGGAAAAGCCTTCCATTTTTACTCTTAAGGAAGACCATCAGCTTGCAAAACTGCAAAGACCAACCACTCTCCCAGGAATCATTAAGAAATAAAATAAACAGAGGTATCCTATTGAAAAAAAAAAAAAAATAAAAAAAAAAAAAAAGAGGAGGGGAAGGAAAGCAAAAGAGGGGGAAAGAAGGAAGGAGCTGGAGGGGAGGGAGGAAAGAGGGGAGAAGAGAGAGGAAGGGAAGGTCAGGGGGAAGAAAGGAGAAGAGGGAGGGAGGGAAGGAGGGAGACAAACAGAAAAAAAAAGAGGAAAGAAGAAAACAAGAAGGCAATTTGCAGCCAGACTGAGTAAATAACTTAAGAAGGGGCCAGGAAAAGTAGATCCTAAAACAGCAGATAGTTCAGACACTTGCAAATTTGACCTAAGAGTCAGTTACGTGTCCCCTCCTTTCTTGGGTACTATCAGTGGGAATTAGAAGGAGTTGAAAGCTGGATTGTTTTTTGACAGGGCCCAATGCTGGACTCCTCACATGTCTATTTTTCTATTGTGCTTTGCCCAGAAGTGTGCCTGATGTGGTATCTCTGTTTGACGTGGTAAGAAAGGAGCATTTGAGTCAACAGGAAACAGTGACACCAAAGGCTTCGCAGCAAGTGGCAGCCACAGGAGGAAATCACATTGCACCACTCCTGGCCTGGGATCAGGATGAATAAATTCTCAGAGCAATTGTTACTGTAAATTAGAAAAACACTTGGAGGACATAAAATCCATGGGATCAAGCAGGTTTCTTTCAACCTACATGTAGAGATTAATCCTGTCAATTTTCACACCAGAGAGCTGTCTTTTTTATTTTTCTTGGCTTTTCTAAAAATTTATTTCTTTTCATTTCAGTTTTCCACCCCTATTTGTTCACCCATTAGCAGGGCAGGAGCTGTTGGAAGCACAGCAGTGGCTGACWGCAGCTACATACACCCATTATATTTGTTCATTGTCTTAGGGGGTTTTGTGGGGCTTGAAGAAAGTCCCTGACTACAAGAGCCACCAAGAAGGACAACCCACACACTGGTCACTGCCTCTTGCAAACACTAAAATCCATCTCAAGCATCACTTTAGCTCTTTGTCCTCACCAGCTCTACAAGCTGTTTTGGATCCTCATACCTTTCCTCTTTATCATCACAGGGGAAGAAAAAAAAATCCAGATTTTATTTAAAGAGCATCCTTTTTCTCCCTGTGCCCAAARCCAGCAGTGTGATGGCCAACTTCTACCCTCTTCTACTTAAAAGTCATAGCTGATGTCCATTTATAACCCACACAAGGCCTCCTGGGACCTTATCACCAATCACAAGGCTCCAATTTTCCCCCACAGAAAAAATCAGCCTGGCTCAGAAATTCCGCTTAGTTTGCATTTTATCTTTTTGGAAATAATTCATGCACACAACTCCTTAGAAAATCAGCTTTGGGCTCAATCYGAGTTCACTGAAGCCAAAGGGCTTCCCCAAGAAAACAGTCACTTTTCCCTGTTTTGGTAGTTTATGCTTTGCAGAGCAGAAGGGAGGTTTTCCAAATCACCCCCAAACAGAGACAGCTGCGTCGCTGCTTCCCAGAGAAAATTTATTGTTTCCAAAAAGAGTAGCAGGGCTTAGGGAGCTTGCAAGCAAATCATTACAAGATAATTACAAGAGCTGGCAGGCTCTCTCAGCGTTCCCAATGTTCTCCCTTCGTGGTCCACAACCTCCACACAAAGCAAATCTGCCCTAGGTCTTGCTGAGAGCAAGCAAATAAACCATGATTTCTCAGCACTGGGCTCCAGAAAGCCACATGTCCAACTCCCCAGCAGTGCAAGGGCCATCTGGATCTGGGTCAAGGCACTGCAAAGCACAGGATATGGAGGAGGAATAAGAAACAGGCTTGTAACTGARTATTTATTTTTGTAGGACTAACACAGTCATGCCCCACTCTTAGATGCTGCTCTGTGRGGAAATGCCCATCCTCCATAACCAGGCCTGCACAGAACCTATGAATTCCTGCTGGAAATGCCTCCATGCCCATCCCTCCTYAGCATTCACAGATTCTGTGAATTCCTGTTGGAAGTGCTTCCCCTCCCTCACTGTGGTTCTTCAACATCCTCKTRAGGGAGGCAGAGGGRCAGGCACTGATCTCTGTGGTGCCCAGTGACAGAACCCGAGGGAATGGCCTGAATGGCTGAAGGGGAGGTTTAGGTTGGATATCAGGAAAAGGTTCTTCATCCACAGGGTGTYTGGGCACTGAACAGGCTCCCCAGGGCAGTGGGCACAGCACCAAGSCTGGCAGAGCTCAAGGAGGGTTTGGACAATGTCCTCAGGCACAGGGTGGGGATGGTGCTGTGCAGAGCCAGGAGCTGGACTCAGTGCTGCTGATGGGTCCCTTCCAACTCAGCCTATTCCATGAGTCTATGATTCCACAGCCAGTCCTTCACAGAATACACAGATTCTATGAATTCCTGTTGGAAATGCCTCCCCTCCACACTCAGCCATGGACCAAGCCAGCCCTGCACCCCAGGAGCTACCTGCTGCTCCCAGCTGCAAGGGTTAAAGAGAACAGGGGGGTTACAGATGGCTTCAAACACAGGGAGCATCAGAAGTGTCCTGTGAACAGCTCCACCATGAAGCAGTCACCACAACAACCCCTGCACAAACACAAGTGTGAGCACAAGACCAGGCCTCATGAGCTCAGCCCCAAATTTCCAGACGAAGCCGCTCTCGCTYGGCTGCAGCGGAGCAAGGCAGCGACTGATGTCAGGTGAAGATTTGGTCCTTTGCTTTCAAATCACAGCAACATCAAGGAACACCTCTGCCCCACGCTGCCTCAGAAGGAACCCCATGTGGCCCAGGAGTCCCAGACAGAGAGGCAGCAGGTTTTACATCCAGCTGCTCTGTTGAGCTGCTCTTYCTCCCTGCTCCCRTGGCTGCAGAAGTGCTGCCAGCCCYAGGAACCACTTCTGCCTCAGGGAACCAAGCCACAGATGGCACACACAGCCCTGGGGTTACCCAGATGAGGGCTCACTGTGTGATGCAGCTGAAAGGCTAAGAAAGGGAAGGTTTCTCTCCTCTGCTGGTTTTGGGTGTTTTTTAAGCTAGAAGGAGGTGCAGTGGAAATTAAGCCAGCTCAGAATGGGCATAAGGTGCTTGTGGTGTCTCCTGTGGGCTGGGCAGCTGGTGAGCACATTTCTGAGAATCTCAGGTCACTTCCCCACACCAGGCTATGAGGCAGTTATCACTGGTTATCACCCCAGCAGGCTCTGCTCTCTGACACCACTGACAGTGGGCAGCACGAGGCTCCCTGTGAGGCCACTGCAGCAAGGCACATACACATGGCCCAGAGAATCATAAACTGGCTCTGGCCGCTTGCATAAATAAACTCTGCAGGGTCCCTGGGGGTGAAGGTGGCCCTGGAACTCGGGTGCACAGTGCAGCATCAACACCCAGCTCATTCCAGAGGAGCTCAAGGATGACAACCACAAACCAGGATGGGCTAAGGGCAGTTGTGTGTTCCCACTTGCCCCCAGGGAAAAAAAAACAAAACAAACAAGCCTAAATCTAACTGCATCCTCCAAATTCCTGCCTCTATTTTTTCAACCACTTGGCTGAAATGTCAAGCTCATACACTGGAGAGTTTTTGTAACAGGCAAATTCAGTCATTTGTCTGGAACAATGCATCTTCTGGGGTATTCAAGTGAAGCATACACACATCCTTCCTCCTCATCCCCTCCCTGCAAGGCAGCCTAATTCACAGCAGTRTTACACTATTAGCTTATCTTTTCACTAGAAACTTTCACACAATCTATGTGCAAAAGGATTATTATCCTGTTCACCTGTACCTGTTCTATTTTAAACATGACCAGACCCAAATTAGAAAAAAAAACCCCAAAATTCAGATAAGCCAATCAATTATGTAAAAAATGGTCTGTTTTTTTAAATCTCAATTAAAAAACAAAAAGACACTTTGAGCATCATTAAAATGAAATATTAAAAGGATACAAAACAAATTGAAAGAAGAAGCAACACAAAATCTTCCCTCCCAGACCTTTTTAAATGGTAAAGAAAACTCCATAAATACTCCTTCCTACCGGAAAGATTTAAAAAAATTCAAAGGACTGACTGAATTTAGAGGAGAACAAATTGACTAGAGTGTATGASACTATAGATATTACCTGTTAATTAAAGATTTATAGGTCATCTGCACCCCTCAGCTGGCTGCTGGCATCTTGGTGTCTCAGGAGAGAATAGCCCTGTAAATGCCATGGTTTTTTTACAACCCTCAGCTCAAAAAGGCTACTGAAATTGGTGTTTTCAGTTCAGAGTGACCAATCTACAACAGCTCTTCCCATTTTACAAAATACTGGGCTCTGCAATATCTGCTGGCTCAAGCAGGGCTAGGGAAGGCCAGAGACCTCTACAAGCTCAGCCAAAGGTCTTCACAAAAATTAAGTGCCAAAACACCCAAAAGCCACTTGGAAACAGCTTGCTGGGAGGATTTGTGAATCACCTTCTCACCTTAAATATCACCTGTATATCAACAAGGATTCTAAGAGACTGAAACCTAAAGCACCACCAGTTCACACCTCAGTTAGTTACCTCTCCTTTGAGCTTAGATTGCCTTTGTTTTTTTCTTCCCCTTCCTCCTCAATACTGACTGGCACCTGCTTGCTCAGGGCTGCTTGAGAACTGCTTCCATTTTGATCTCTTTTTATGCCACAACTTCCTTGATTTGAAGGACAAAAAGCATTAGTTTCACATACTGTGGCAACACCATAGGCAACACACTTGCCCACCCTTGCAGTGAGCTTGATGATTTGTCCAAGCTACAGCCTCTCCCCTAAGCCACTGCAGATGGAGACAGGCATTTATATCAGCTTCATGAAAATGCAAATATCCAAAGTCCCTCAACCATCTGGGGTCAGAAAGTTACACTGGGAACTACGACAGGACGATGGCAGCTGACCCTTCCAACCCTGCAGCTCATGTTTTCACCTCAGCTCTCAGTGCCTCAGCGTGCACCCCGAGCGTGGACATCCAGCAAAGTTCACAGATTAGAGTCACAAATGTCAGTCTGATCTTGTTTCACCTCCTGCCTGCAAAAAAACCCCTGGCCTGAAATGTTCCTGCAATGAAGTGACCACTGCAAGGTGGCACAGCAGATGGCAGAAAAGGCAGAGATTTTCCGAGTGGGCTGCACAGGCCTTGCACGTCAGGTTTACTGACAGCTGGSACCAGCGTGCCAGCAAACACATCAGGGGCTTTTGGTGATGTGGACACTGTCAAATCACAGGAAGATGCACTTTCAACCAGCCTGCTTTTATTCTGTGCTAGACAGGAGCCAGAGGAAAGCAGAAACTGGCTGTCCCTGCTGTGGTCASAAAGCCAACACAAGGGCACACAGCACACAGTGGCAGGATCTGCACTGGAGAGTGAAGGGGGAGAGAGGAAACTCCCCTGTCCCTCTCTGTCCAAGAACCCCCCCCAAAAACCAACCTGCCACCCCTGCATATCCTTCCAGCCTGACTTGCAGAGCCTTCCAGCAGAGTGGCTTGGGGTTAACACAGGTGCCAGCTCTCAAGAACAAGAGAAAAAGTCTCAATGCCTGAAGAAAAGCATCCAACATGTGCATTTGGCTGTCATGTGAATGCACACATGGAGTTGTGCCTCCACAACGTGCCACAGAGGGAATGCTGGGGGTTCAGAGCCTGGGAGTGCATCAAAGCCATCCTCTCTGCTCCCAAAGGGCTCCCTCCCAGTGCCTTTCAAAGAGAACATCAAAGAGGCCTCACTGCTTCCTGAACACCCACCAGCACACTACAAAGTCTGTGTCAGGGCACTTGCTCATCTCCCAGAGTCCCAGGAAGGCTGTCACTGCTTCTCCAGCCTTCCTCACCTCCACCACACCAGGCTCTGCCCTGTGCTCTGCCCACCTGGTGACGCTGGAGTGGCTGGTGGACAACCAGGCTGATGCTGGAGATCCCCTGGGGGGATCATGACTGAGGACTCCCCTGGACATACAAGGGCACTTAGACCTCCCTTGTGGCACCTGGGGGCAAGGGGTGGGTGAGTTGCCACCTCTCAGTCCGAGCACTTTGGCTCGTGGGCCCACACTTGAAAATGATGCTCCTGTTGAAGTTTTCAGGTCAGCTCTAGCACTTCTAGGAAGTGAAACACAGGCTCATATCTCTAAACCCTTGACAAGATGACCACACTGACCCTGGCAGGACCGCCTGAGTGCCCTAAGAGCYAGTGGAGATGTGGAGAAGCCTTTCCCTTTCCATGCTGAGAGCACAACATGAGCCCTCAGCCAGAAATGGGGACAAAAAGCTGGGTGCCAAACAGCAGCTGCCCTCGTAAAACGGGAGCAGTTCCACGATTGTGCTGTCCTGGAGTCCCAGGCCACTCCTGCCTGGCTTGCAGAGCACCCCTACTCATCATTATCTTGAAGGACACTCGTTATAGAAAATCACAGACCATTGCCAAGTGCTCCTGTCTCACTATTTTTGGAACAACAAGGGCAGGCTCTGAGCCTCAGCAACTGTCAGCAGAGCCAGAGGGAAAGCAAATCCATATAATGATCAGGCTGGCTGACAGGGACAGTGCTGGGAACAGCATYGCCTGGGGGACAGTCCCCTGGAAGGACCCTTTGGTCATGAGAAAAGGGATAAGGGCAATAAACCTAAAACCCAGAAGCTATTCAAGACTATTGGCATGGGAAGCTGATCTCCCCCAGCCCCCTTCATTCTCATGCATATGAGTGGAGACAAAAGGATTTAAAAGCAAACCACCTGTGCAGGAAGGATGGCTCCTAAACCCCAAAGAAGGCAGGACCTGCTTACTGCAAACTGATTTTAATTAAAACATTCCAGGATTCACATTCCCCAGGGTTATRTTACTGACTTAGCTATTTATACCTATAGCCTCTTTCACCCCTYCTAGGACAGTATTGTTGAGGTGCTGGATGACACCAGTGTCAGGTAAAAGGAAACAAACACTTCTTGGTGCCTGTCACCCCCAATGAAGGATCCACAATTATCCACGAGTCCYAGCACCTGTCAGCAACTCACAGATTACTGGAGAAGAAGCATAATCCTCTCTGGCACTAAAGAATTATTCTAAGGCCCTAGAAAAAGCAGAGGTAAATGGCTTAAGCAAGGTGGAAAGCTCTCAGGGCAAGGCCTTCAATTAAAAAAAATTAAAATTTAAAAAAAACAGAGAGGTGGTGAGCAGGAAAGAYCTCCCACAGATGCAGCTGGAGCAAGATTTAAACTTCCCCCCTGCAATGGAGCATCTGGACTCCTTCCTTGCCTTTCATAGGAAAGGAATCCAGAGGTGCAAGTCCAAAACTGYCCAGCCCAGTGCTGGGCACACAGATGGCTACATCCAGCCTCTGCCAGCCTGCTGAGCTGCTGATATTTCATCTTTATGGTGTGAAATCTGTGACCCACAGCAGGCAGGGACAGCCCTTGCAGCTCCTACCACCTAGTGGCTGCAGGATTCAGCCCTGATGGAGGGAGGAGGCTGCCTGGAGTCCAYCCTGGGCAAATAAAGCTGCCCTTGCTGGTGGGCATCACTGAAGCTGCAGCTAAGGCAGGCTCACACTGAGCACAGAGGCTGCACAAGAGAACAGAAAACCTTTCTGGAAACCATCAGTGGCTAATGTAAGGTCAGAAAAACCTCAGCCAGCTCTAAAATAGGCAAGCAGAGGTAGCAGCAGTACAGATGAACTCAGGTTGCTGTTTTGGGTACTTGTGCCTGCTCAGCTAATCATGGAATCACAGAATGGTTTGAGTTGGAAGGGATATTAAAGATTATTTAATTACAACCCTCCTCTCCTGTACAGGGACAACTTTCACTAGATCAGGCTGCTCAGAGCTTCATCCAGCCTGGCCTTAGACACTTCCAGAGATGGGGCACCCCTGCAATAATGCTGCATTCCTGGCACCACAAGACATCACACTGTGCAGCACAGACATGTCCCAGGCTGATAAAGTCACCCCCAGGCTGCTTAAATCAGGGGAAGAGTTTGCTGCATTGGGTGGGATATTGTAAAAGAAACAGAATTCAAATGGCTCTGGATCCAGCCRAATTCTCAGATCCTGTGAGTGCTCTGTCCTCAAACTGCAGCAGCATCTCAGGCACCTCCAAGAGCCTTCCTTTGGAGTTTCCATGATTTCCTCTTGAACTGGGATGGGGGAGGCTGTAACTGGACACCCCTGTGTCAGGCACAGCCTCACCAGTGCCAGGCAGAATGGATAATGACTCTTCCAAGTTCCTGAAGCAGCCTGGTCCATAATTTAGCTCACATTCCATGGGGCTGCAGTGCTGGCTCAGACTGAACCTGGCACCTACCATCAGCCCTGTCTGCCTCCCAGCTGGGCAACTCCTCTGCCAGTCAGTCYCAGCTTGTCCTGATCTTATGGGATCAGGCTTTGACTTGGCCTTGACAAATGGTAAGAGGCCTCAAAGTGGCTAGTTCTTGAAAAATTCCAAAAAAGAGGCCCTGTAGGCCATTATGTATYCAGGATTTCCATGGCAGACTGGAGTTGTGGGGTTTTTTAATAACATGAACCATTAATACCACATTTTWAGTGTGTGGGCTGTAACTGTGAAACATGTGACATGGTTTCCATGTAACTGCAAACTGGGTATTTGTGCTACCATGCTCCCAAATCCATAAATTTTTAAATATGGYTGCAGGATGACATTTTTAATAAGTGGTTACTCTTTTTATATCTATAATGATTTATATACATAGATAGCTTTTTGTGCCAAGGTCTTGCTAATGGAGGGGATATCCCCATGCCATACAAACAATAAACAGAAACCCCAAGTTTGTATCAGCCTGGTTAAGCCTTCCTGGAAGGACTGTGATCAGTGAATACCCTGCTGTTGCAATAATTTCTCTCAAAGGAGTTTAATTGTGCTTTTATAAGCAATTTAAACCTGACTATTCTAGACTGAAGTTGGTGTCACTGAGTGCAGACCATGGGCAAAAGATGTCATGAACCACCTTAATTTGAAATTTGCATTTTTTTTTGGTAAAAAATGTTCCCCTTTTCTGTGTTTTTCATCAGCAGGGGGGAAGTGGGATTCAAGTGAAATTCAAGTGAAAGAGGAACCCAGGAAAGACTGGAAATAGCAGGGTCCTGCTACACAAGCATCACTCCTTTGGCACCATTTCRAGGAGTGACCAGCTCTGTGCTCAGGGCACCAAGGGCTGAGGGGTTCTTCCCTCTGCTCCCCTGATGACAAGCTGGTCCAGAAACTCCTGTTCCAGGCTGCTCTACTGTTTAGCAACCTCCTTTTCATTTCCAGTCTAACTGTACCCATGGCCAGTCTAGACTCATTTAATCTTAGCCAGCATCTTGACAGCTTTGTTTCCCTCCTCAGTCTTTGACATCAATCAGATCCTCTTTTTGCTTTCAATTTGCTAGTCTAAACAGGCTGAGTTCTCCCCTTTCCTTCCTCTTTGCAAAAGACTCTGCAATCACTTCAGCAGCCCAGAAGAGCTTGCCTGCACCCACAGCAGACTGTGTTCAGTTTTTTTGAACATGACAAACAGCTGCTCACACAGTCACCTTRAATCCTCCCTGAGTTCATAAGAAGCACTCTGCACAGCCCAGGAGCACACTTGCTGTCCTCACATCCACACTGCAAATTCAGTAAGCAAAGCCATAGCAAAGGCCATAGCAGTGAGTGGCAAAGTCCACATTTGACCTCAAACAGAACACATCAATAATGGACATTTCTGATATTTCAGGAAAGGCCTTACAWGTTGAAATATCACAAAATAAAAGTTTCTTTGGTTACTAGTGACAACAGTGAGTTTAAGTTTCATTTCTGCTACACAGCACAGCTGCTCTGTGAACCATGTGAGCTGTGCATTAAATAAAACCCAGCACAAACCACTCACTTCTATCAGATGAGTCTACCCAAAGGCTCCACCCTAAATGAGCACAGTTCTTCACCTCCATAGCTGGCTGTTGCATCACCCCAGTGAAAAGAGAAATGGGTGGGTGGCTGAATACATTTGTCTGCTCTTTTTTTGGTTTTTTTAAGGTATTTTGGTTTATGTAGGAGGAGCAAAGCTGCAATTAAAAGGGCAAGTTTCTYCTACCTCTTGTAAGAGGAAAACAAGCTCCACTGCCCTTTAGCAAAGAATAAAATGCAACTGGAAAGGAGCCCAGGCAGTTTTGAAGAGCTACACTGCAGAAAATGCTTTGGTCCTAATAACAGCTTAGCTGAGGGATTCCCAAATTCACCTTGCCTTACATGGCTGCCTCCATCTCAGCCACTCCTCCCTCCACCACCCACACCAGCAAGAGGCCCCCAGCACCAGCACACACCAGATGAGGCTCCCAGCCAGGCACTCAGCCCATGTCCTGTCCTCCACTTAGGTACACAGGGCACAAGGGCAGCAATGCTGCCATCTGTCTGCCCTACACAAGAAGAAATACCAACCATACATGGATCTGACTCAGTGTCCACTCTGTCAGGCAGACCCCTTCCAGTAACCCCAAAAAGACCTTTTGTTCAGTTCTGARCAGTCTACAAAGGCTGGCAGACACCAGAGGCTACCTCCAGTTCCAAGTGCAAATCTCAAAGTTTGCAGAAAACTCAATGCAAATACAGCCTTCTTAAAAACTCAGGCAGCAACAGAGCAGAGCCTGAGATCCCAGAGCAACCAGAGGACACTRCAGGTGTGTAGACACTTGCACTTGGAAACGTTCAATGGCACAGAGATGTTTGTAGGGAAGACACAAAGAAAGGCTTTGTGCCTTACCAGTTTKTTAGGGAGCTCAGAAAAGGTCAGGATTTTGTTTGCCAAATGCCCAGCAGATGTCAGAGGTGCAATATAGCACAGTGCTCTGTTCATCCTCGTCACAGATGTATTTTATGAAAAATCCTTTTGCTAGGATTTTTCTCCTGAGAAGCTGAGAGGCCTCAGAAATGAAATATAAACAATAATTATCTGCTGCTGTGGAATGCAACAGGTTCATCTTTGATTGTTCTTGATGTGGTTGTTTTTAATTAATGGCCAATCACAGTCCAGCTGTCTCAGACTCTCTGGTCAGTCACAAGATTTATTATCATTCCATTCCAGCTTTCTAATGAAATCCTTTCTATTTCTTTAGTATAGTTTTTAGTATATAATTTTCTTTTAATATAATATATATATCATAAAATAATAAATCAGCCTTCTGAAACATGGAGTCAAGATTCTCATCTCTACCCATGACAGGGCTGCCTGCAAATTCTACATTTGGTGACCCCGAGTGAGGAACAYTGCCACATATCCTCAAGCAGAGAGGTTTCTCCTGGGTCTGAGGTGGACATGGACAACAGGCCAGGGGCCAAATCCACAGCAAGGTTCCTCATGGCAGCCAGTGTCAGGAGGAAGGCTGGCCACTGCCTGGGCTGTACTCACAGGAGTCTGGAAGCAGCAGTAGAGCTTGGTGAGGAAGGGGTGGTTCCTGGATAAGGAGAGGATGCGTTTCTCAGTCATGGTGCACTCAACGTCGTCATCCTGGAGAATGACATCCTTCTTCAGCACCTTCACTGCATACAGCTCCCCACTCTCTTTAATCTTGGCAAGCATCACCTAAAACCAAAAGCAAGGGTGAATGGCAAGGGCTGAGCCCTCTGAGCAGCACAGAACCTCTCACCCCTTCCCAAGCTGGAAATGTCACTCATCTCACAACCAGGCTTGTGGACCAAAGTGAGTCAGCCTGTCAGCATGGGCACCAGTGTACAATCAATGACACACACCATGCCTGCAGCAGGCTGCTCTGGACAGACATGCCCACATGCTGCTCCTGTCTGGCACAGGGCTGTCTGGTCGAAGGTCACCCACTGTGCCAGCACAAACTGCCTGAGCAGGGCCTTTCATTCCACCTCTCTCCTCAGTTATAAAACTCAAACACACTCTTTCACACACTCTTTCACATCATCTTCTTGGCAAAGCAGAGAAACAAAACCACCATCTCACCACATTTAAAACCACTGTCTTGTTGCCTTTAAAGGAAAAGTCTTTACATGCTCCAAGAAATGCTGCCCAAATGGGTGTTAACACACACTTCAGCTCCTGGTATAGGCCCTGGCATGCAGCTGTTCCTTCAGGYGCTAACTTCTTTTTTGTGATAGCCAGTTCTTCACTTTGCTGTCAGCTTTCTTTCTCCTCTCTTTTCTCCCTGCTCTTTGTAACCAACTTTGTTGTACAAAGCAAGTACCACTTAGAACTTGCTCTGGAGTACCACTGGACAGCCTGTGTACCATGTTATGAAATCACTTCAGCTGCCTTGGGGCTTCTTAAAYAAGGAATGTGGTTTCTCACCAAATAGCCAGGAATAACTCTCACCTTTCCAAAGCTCCCCTTTCCCAACACACGAAGGAAGGTTAAGTCTTTGATCCCGAGTTTGCTTGCTGAGGTTTCAGTAATGGTGCTGCCATCCTTCAGGCTGCCTTTTCCCTGATGTTTCAATGTAGATCTGGAAACCAGTTTCTGTGGAAGAAAGCAAAGAAGTGTCAGCCTGCAGAGGAATTGTACTTCTGCTTCAGAGGAGCTCACAGGCAGTCAATCCACCAACCAGGGCATTTGGGGCCTTTCCAGGGGCACTTTGTGGCTGCAGAGGCAGAAAGTTGTGTTAGTGGAATCACACAGCTGCCACATGTGACCAGCCAAACTCAGCACTGCTCAGGGTTGTACTGACATCTCAACACCAGCTCCTGACATGGCATTTGGGGTTGTAAACCCACTGCCCCACATCCCAGAGAATCACAGAATATGCTGAGTTTKGAAGRGACCCACAAGGATCATCAAGCCCAACTCCAGGCCCTGCACAGGACCATCCCCAAGAGTCAAGAGGCAAGGTCTCTCCATCCTTACTGCCCACAAAAAAATAAAGAGAATGAGTGGGGAAATCAAAGTCTTCTATCTACCAGCAAAGTAAGGAGGACTGCATAATTTCTGCAGTAGGCAAAGTGCTGGGGAGATTTAGAACCCTACCAGATCTCATTTGAATTTCTTATGTTTCTACTTGATTTTAAGACTCTTAGTCAAAGCCCAGCTCAGTGGGACCTCCAACTTCAAAACATGTCTCTTTTCCACATTTGGGCTGCTGGCTTGCTCCACTGCTCCAAGTTTGATGGAAAGCTGTTAATTCCCATGCCAGCAGTGAGGTGCTGCATATTCAGGAGTTGTACCAGTATCAGCTCACATTTCTAGAGCTCTTAATTTTGAAGTACAGAAATATCAAGCCAACCTCCAGTGCCCTCTGCTCACAGCTCTCCAGGTATGCATGTGCATATAAATGAGCACTTCTGTTCAGTTTATTGGTCTGAACAAAGTCACAGGGACTTCGTGAGCTCCATCTTGTGACTACTTTGGTGTACAGCAAAGTTCCTCTGCACAGGAGACTTATCACCACAGGCAAAGAACCAAGAGCAGTCACAGACGTTTGTGTTGGAAGGGACCTTCAAGACCATTTAGTTCCAAATCCCTGCCATGGGCAGGGACACCTTCCACCAGACCAGGTTGCTCAAAACCCCATCCAACCTGATTTTCAACACTTCCARGGATTGGGCATCCACAGCTTCTCTAGGCAACCAGCAGCAGGGCCTGACCAGGGTCACAACAAAGAATTTCTTCCTAATGTATTATCTAAATCCACCCTCATTCAGCTTCAAGCCATTCAGGGTTGTCCTTACAGCATGGTCTGAGCATTCTCCGAGATCCTTTATGTCATGAATAACAAGAAGAGATCATTAAACACCAAGCACAGATTTTGTTGTTGTTGTTTTCATCTCCTTTTGATGTGCAGATGATGCAAACTAGTGTCAACAAGTTTGCATCATCTCCCATCTTGTATGGGAGTATGGGATTTCCCTGTAACTCCCAGGATAACTGTCCCCCAAACTGCTACAGGGAGAAGAGCAAGGATAAGAGTTTGCTACAAACCAACTGAAATCAAAAGGGGCAGCACAGCCTAATGAGTCTGCTAGGCTGATACAGCCTGATGTGGTAGATCAACGTAGCTGGCCAATTGTATCCAAAGATTTACCACATCTGGAAATTATGGTTTGGGTTTTAATATTTTTTTTTGTTGTTGTGTTGACAGGGACCATGGATTTTTGGCCAGGGATGTAGTGAAGAGTGAAATGGTATCCTCAAAATCACACAGAAGAAGTAACAAATCCGGGAAGAGAACCAGRCTTCTTCTTGAGCTCTTTTGCTCTATGACAAGCCATGAATGCAGGTAGCATTTGCACTTGCAGTAAAAAAAAATGCATGGCATGAATCAATTGATCATTAATCAGTCAGGGGGTCTTACTGTGCTCTCATTTGTGATAAGCAAATGAAAGAGTGTTGAAGAGTCACAACACTGTGAAACGTAAGCACATTGCAAAGCAACACCTACAAATTAAAACSTGGATGTCAGACATCCATTTTCCAGATGAGGCCTTTGCCACAAGCCACAGACCTGCTCCTGCAGGCCCCCACCCAGCATTAGCTGTCCTATGGGAAGCCTCTGCCCCTTCCTACACCCATAGAAAGACTCAGCTGTAAATGCTTTAAATAGAGAAGGAAAAAAAGAAGTACTCACTGAATTTGGGGAAATGCTTCCAGGCTGCAGACCCATGCAGGCCAAAGTTTTGGCAAGCTCTGCTGAGTTCACCCCACAGTTTGGAGCAACGTTTGCTTGGCATCGGATGTGGACGTTCATTTTACAGACTGACAGGGGCAATGGAAAGTAAAAGCAAAGGAACAATTAAAATAACTTGGAGGGGTTTACTGCTGAGAAACAATTTACTAATTCTGCTTCAGGAAATACACCCACCTGGGCCTACCCTGTATCTTTAAACTAGAGGGATTTTTGCCACTGATTTAAGCAGAAGCAAAATTAGGACTCTTGTAAGAGAATAAACTCCTGAAAASCAGGAACAGACCCCAAACTCTCCAAGCAGGATGCCATTATTGCCTAAAGCTTTTCATAAGCACATATTTTTGAGTTGCATAACTACCACTGCAGCTATGTCTGTGAGTACAATTAATATTATAATGCCACAGAATTCACAACAAGCGTCCTCTGCATTTTCCTGTCTCTAATTTTAAAGGCAGTGTTCAGAGGGAAACAAAAATCATTCTTGCTCTAACTCATGGGCACACACACACCCTCTTGTGGGAGATGAAGGCAAGGATTTTACAGTCTGGATCACTGAAACAAAAACTTAACACCAGAACATGCTTAGTCATCAATTAATAGACAGGGCAGTCAGCCTAAAGCAATGACCTTTTTTTCCCCTCAGATGCCTTTTTCACTGCTTTATCTCATTAGCTGATGAAAAACCTTCAGGTAAAGGGAAAATACAAATGCAGGAAGCAGAATACTTTTAATAATGCAAGTGAAACAAAGTGCAAAAGAGAATCCTTCTGGCAGGCAGAGATGAAAAAGGAGATCAGCCCTTTTTTTTTTAACTCTTACAAAGATAAATATTCGTTGCTCAGCTTTCTCCTGAAGGTTGCACAAATCAAGCCCACACAGTGCATCAAGAGCCTAAAAATAAATGTATTTTGTGAAGAGGCAACAGAGAGAAGCTGCTCACTTTTACACTGCAGACCCTGCCGCAAGATCCCCCAGAGCAAGGAGCCACAGTGGTCGCAGAACGTCGGGACTTTGTAGTTGTGGATCCCAAATTTATGAGGAATGTTGATCCCAAACCTCTGTTCAGTCACCTGCAGCACCAAAGGGAAGAACAGGTTTAAAACTCAAACACATATTGGTGTTCATTTGCATACAGGCATTTGAGTGAAAATCTAAGAAAATAATTTAAAGTCAGAAAAATGTCCCAATCCATCACCTCACTGAGGTTTACAGCAAGTGAATATTGAATTAACAGCCTTACCTGCTGTGAGCCAGCCCTGCTTTCCTTGCTGGCCAGGCCAGACTACCTGGCAAAGCAGATTTTAAATAAGGGCTCCCTAGCCAATTCTAAATTCTTAAAGACAAGTTAGAATAGGAATACCTCAAAACAAACCAATCCCACTGCAGTGTGAGTGACAGCATTTTTTAATCAGAGTTTCAAAATTATTGACTTGCATACAATGTGCAAAAACATGTAACTTTAGGTCAAACTGTTGATTTTATTAATTTTAATACAGAACTGCTTTCACAGCTCCTCCTAAAATTCTYATTCCTCTTTTTGCCCTCCTTGTAACTAACAGCCTTTCAGGCACACATTTCAATTTATCACTTGCACTCAATCCCCTTTTTAACCCTGTTCTTTTCCAATCATAAATCATTCAGATCTCAAGGGCACCTTTAAAAAAATGTTTCAATGGCTGAAGAAAGCAGTCCCCACTTAGCATATTCATCACTTTTGACTTTGTTTCTCAACATGCAGATCCTGGAAAGCTGAGGCGGAACCCACAACTCCATTAAAGAAAAGTCAGGGGTGTGACWGGAACAAGAAGTTCAAGGTGAGTGGTGCCTCCCCACTTCTGGCTTCTTTTAAAGTAGTTTAAATGTGTCATAAAACCTTCATAATCCCAAGAGAGGAGTGAGGACATCCACTATTTAACTTGCACTCTACCCTTAGGCTTCTTAACTCATTTTCATCTGGCTTGTCAAGGGGTCATTTYAAGGAGTTCAGCTCAGCAGTTTAGAGGCAAGAAATAACAAAGGCAATTGCACAGCACAAAACACAGAGCTGCCTCGTGAATAAACAGATTTGATTTGATTTTTCCTCAAACAGTTATTGAACCATTTCCAGTTCCAGAAACGAGACACGCGATGCACAGGGCAGCATTAGGTGGGGATGTTACTCCCATCCAACACAGCCAAAACCAGCAAGAAGGAAAACTTCAGAAACACAAGTTATGCAAGGGTTCTTTATTACAACGTATTTCACACAGCAAAGGTGTGGAGCAACAACTGAGCAAGCCCTTCAGGCAATCAGAAAAGAAAAAAGAGGCAAAACAAAGACCAGTGGTTGGCCAGAGAAATCCACATTAAGAATTGGACACCAGATTTTGATTGCACCACAGTTAACCATGCAAGAAAATTACCAAGGAAAACACTGGATTTGCTACTTATTGATGTCTTCCAGTGAAGATATCCTGACTTCTTAAACCATGTGCTAGTCCAAACAGTTAATGGCATTGACAGAACTGGATGACATGACATGGCTTTTAAGCAGGTCCCTATCACTCTTTCCCACTTTTAAACCCATGAATAAAGATAACATGAAGTAAATTCTCTTATAGGACAACCTCAGCAACCCAGACGAAGTCTCATGACCCAAAATAACCAACATGACTTTACCTTGAGATCGTTCTTGCTGGCATTGTTTTGGCACGTGCAAGCTGTGACAATGAGGTGATGGCAGCGCTTGTGTACAACACAGGTGCACACTGAAATAAAAGAGGCACACTGAAAAGAGCCCTTGGAAGACTCAGAGCACATCAATCCWCCAGCTGAGATCCTTAAGGCTCAGCTGCATCACCAGCACACAGTACAGATGCGAAAAATAATTGGTGGCTTGGAATTTACAACAGATCTGGAGATGTATCTTCAACCCACTGCAACAAAAATTCTGCACTGGATTATTGACACAGCCTAGAAAACAGCTGCCTATATCAAATATGGCTGATGGACACAGAAACAACAGTGTMGCTTCTAAAATACTAAAAAAATGCTGTTGAAATAATTATCCACTGAAGAGTGTTTCACACAGCAATATCCATTTTGTTTACAGGCAGCCTCCTTTCACAGGACACCAGTGCCCTATTATACTGCCCAGGAACAGGCTGTGTTAGGCTGTACTGAATGACCATGAAGCAGGCARTTCTGGGAAAAAGGGAAAGGCAAAATAAAGGGAAAGGCAGAACAATAATTAAATGCAAACAAGCACCACATACATCTCCACACCCAGTCAACCAAACCATGCATTCAGGCAGAAGTGCTGTGCCAGCCCATGAAGTCGCAAACTCCCAAATTTTACTTTGTTGAAGTTCATAGGGAGAGAAAGGAGGGTGGCCATTCCAGCAGGGTACTTTGTGTCCCAATACCAGCTGAKCACTGTCCTGAAGGGACCCTGGGTGCCTCAAGCCCAGCTGGGTGTTGCATGTAGCAACTGAGTGGAYCTGCAAAGGGTGAAACAGCAACCAGACATGCAGGTGTTTGCAGGAATGTCAGTGGCAAACCTGACAGGGGCTCAAAAGCACAGTCTAGCTGCCTGGGGAGGAAGAGGAGTGGGGACTCCAGAGCAGCTCACAGCTGCAGGATGCCCCAGCAGCACGGGAAAGCACTCCCAAAGCAGCACATCCCACACACACACCACACAGGAGCAGAGCACCTTACCTTGGCACTGGTATCCCTGCTTCCCAAACACGCCCCTGGCCAAGAGAAAACATGGACACAATTCAATGGCAGAAGGATGGTTGTCTTGCAGATTGTTTACAGAGGGCAGAGCCAAAATGCAGGAGGATCCCAAATTATCAGATTCCATGGCAGAGCTGCCCAGCAGTAGTGGTGCAATCCAGCACAGGGGTGTGAGAGCACAGGAAAGCACTGCACAGGCATGGCTCACAGGGCAGGCTGTCAACATGCCTGTATTCCCCATATTCCCCCTCACTCTCATTTCTAAGATATCTCACTTCATTACAACACACACCATACATATTACAGCGATCCCAGCAGCCCACACCCTGTTATTATTTCTCCCACTTCATATTCTTTTGAAGCATATCTACGTTTTTCTGCTTGCTCTGCCTACTCCTCCACGTGCATCACTTCACACCTCTCTGATGGYTTTTCTGTCCTCAGGAATTTTCTCTAAACTTTCAAGCAACTGGTTTTTTTCCTCAGTGTAATCTCAACGCTCCGCTCCAGTGAGTCGAGTCTTTCYTCAGGTTGCTTCATACTTTTTTCCCCTTGAAATAAGGGGAATAATCTGTGGTTACAAGGGAGGGACACTGCCACATCCCCACATCAACCCAGTTTGCTTCCAGCATCCAAGATACACATTACCTCTGGCCTCTCTGCAGCATAAATGTGCCCTCCCAAACCCGATAGCCAAGGGGCATCACATCAGAGGCCCTGGGTAAAGTCCTAAGTGACACTCACGATTGGGGGTGCCTAGTCCCCAGAACACAAAGGACTGGGCAGCCCTGTTCCAGGGTGTTTGGGCTGCTCTTACCAGATGAACTCCCTGCAGTGAGAGCAGTAGGTGGGCTGTCTCAGGTAGGTGGCCATGAACTTGTGCCCGTTGACCTGGTGCACCCGCCTGCGCATGGCCCGCTGCCGCTTCCGAGTCAGGTTCTTGAAGATGCGGTCCCTCTGCAGRGTCCCTGTGCAGGGGGAGGAAGAGAAAAAAGGACAACAAAACATTAAGGTCAGCACACACAGTTCTTGCTTCTGGTTTTGCTACAGCCTTCAGTTTGGGTACTCAACCAAAAGAGGATGTGGACCCAGAGGGGGCCATGRAGATGATGGCAGGGCTGGAGCCCCTCTGCTGTGAAGACAGGCTGGAAGAGCTGGGACTGTTCAGCCTGGAGAAGAGATGGCTCTGGAGAGACCTTAGAGCTCCTTCCAGTGCCTGAGGRGGGCTACAAGAAAGCTGGAGAGGGACTTTTGACAAGGCCATGGAGTGACAGGACAAGGGAGAATGGCTTCACACTGAAAGACATCAGGTTTAGATGGGATGTTTTGAAGAAATTAATGACTGTGAGGGAGGTGAGGCCCTGGCAGAGGTTGCCCACAGGAGCTGTGGCTGCCTCATCCCTGGAAATATTCCAGGCCAGGCTGGATGGGGCTTGGACAAAGATGGTCTAGTGGAAGGTGGGATGATGGCAGGGGGTTGGAACTAGATGATATTCAAGGTCCCTTCCAATACAAACCATTCTATGATTCTATGATAAACTGCTTTCAAAAGCCACAATTACATCCCTGGTTTAGAAGTCAGGGGACTGTGGTCTAGAACAAGGATGGCATCTGGAGCAGGTACAGAACTTAACTGCAATGTCCCCTTTAGCTCAAAATTGTATTTTTTTAATCTAGAAATATCTGCCCTTTCCTGTCATCCCTGTCATCCCCTCACTCCTCTTCCATGTTGAGACATGCCAGTAAGCTATTAATTAAAAAACTGTAAATAGCCCAGAAGCTCAAGGCTAATGAGTTGTTTTAACTCACAGCTTTTTGGGCAATAACTCCTGAAAACAAGACTGCATGTAACCAACTGACCAGCACCACACTTGCTGAGTGAAAGCAGTGCCTTTCTTTAAGAACAGTGTTCATCCACCTTYGCTATTCTCATGCTACATTTCTTTATCACTATTTGCAGAATTTTAAAATACTTCCAATACTTCTTGTGTTAGTAAAAAAAACCCAACAGGTTACTTTCTCAATGATGGCTAGTTGTTTGATATGTGCCACACAGCTTCCTTTAAAGGGTTCATTTTCCAAAGGTTAGGTAATATTTGATAGTTCTAGAAAGCAGGGGTCTAGGAACTCCTGGCATTCAGATCTGAATTGTCCCAAAATATAATTTAATTTTAGAACAGAGTAGACTATTTCAGTTAAAAAGGACTTAAAATAATCATCCAGTCCAACTGTCTGACAACATCAGAATGGACCAAAAATTTATGTATTTTAATAGCATTGCTCAAACAGTTCTTAAATATGACAGGCTGTGGGCACTCACCACCTGTCTATGAAGYCTTTTTCCATGTCTGAATCACCTCTCATTAAAAAAATGCTTCCTCATGTCCAGTCCAAACTCCTCTGGCACAATTTAATATCACAATTTAATTATCTATCAATATAATCTAATATTTTTACTGAGTTTAGTTCAGCCACATAACAATTTCCTAGCAAAGCTCAATTTACACAAAACAAGTGTCTCTCAAAGGGCATGAACTGAGCTCTAGATCAAGAGAGCCATTCCCACTTAGGCAGCAGCTGTCCAAACTGCATATCCCAGCCAGCTGGTCTCTGGGACCCTTACACAGACCTGGTCAGACTCAGCTGAGCTTCCCAGATCAAAGCYTCATCTGGGGCACATTTGCCTCAGAAGAAAGAAATTAAATTTGCAGTTTTCAAGWTAGTTAATTTGCAAAGTAAAGGCTCTGAAAACAAGGGCATTTTTCGGGGGGGGGTACAACACACCAGAGTCTGCCAGAGATGACTGTGCAACAACGTTCTGTGTTCAGGACTCTGGTTTTGAGTGTGGACTGGATGCAAGACCAAAGCCAGCTCCTGCCAAACCCTCTGCACGGATATAATTCCACAGGAAGGGACAGGTCTGTGAACTCCCAGAGCAAGGGATTAGCAGCAGGACCCAAACACAGCTGTCACCCTCCCACTCATCTTGCCACAAAAAGGGGCAGAGCAATTCCCTGCTTTTAACTGGCTTTGCTGATTAACCACCCGGGGGAGGAGGGTAGTCGATATAGAGGAAAAGCTGTCAACCTGATCAAGGCCTGAAATGCAGGAATCCCACATCACAGGCATATTGCCTGGTCCTCTTTGTAGGAGTCAASATAAGGGAAACCATCCTGTCAGTACTGAGCCCAGCCACTTCAAGGGGCTGTGAGCCACAGGATGGATTCCTCTTGGTACTCTTGCTACAGGTTTAGAAGCAAAGCCAGCCATAAAGCCAAGGGTTTTCTGCTGAGTTCTCCCAGCCATTTGTGCACATGTCCCTTCCAGAGGCATTGATGGAAACCTCCTACCCAATGGCATCACTGTGACACAGAGCATGGTTTGACTTTAGGACAGCTTGCATTTATTTTTTWAATGGAAGTGCATGCTATAAATTAGGATTTTCCCATTTCAACACACCAAGAAAAAGGATGTGGTAAGGCTGATCCAAGGATTTAACAGAAACCTGCTTTCTTCAGTGCAGAGCTCCAAGCAGCTGGGCACAGACTGGCTCAGAAGAGCCTGACTTTGTAGGGAAGTGCTTAAACATGTGTTTAATTCCCTCTGAGGTCAACAGGACTCAGGGGACCACAGGAATTACCAGACTGAATCAGAACATTGGTCCATCTAGTTCAGCATCCTCTGTCAGTGGGCAACCAGAAACACATGACAGCAAGCTGGAGGAACTCTGCAGCTGGGAGATAATTTGCCTCTTTCCCACGCACAAGATGTCATTTTGATCTCCAGAAGTGAGATCTGATYTGTGGAGATTTAATATTCCTTTCAAACCTTCAACCATCATTGCACAAGTTCAACTGCCTTGCTATCTACCATAGGAAACAAGCTCAAGAAGAACCTCAAGAGGTCAACCAAAAGGTCCTCTAAAAGGAAGATGAAGAGACAGTTGCTTTGCTTAGCCTGAGCCTCTTGCAACTTCATGTGAGAATAAAAAAAAAATCCTTATAGTATTACAGAATGTGCCCAACTCCAAATTCAAGAGATCATCACTTTGATCTAGGTTTAGGCAAACACATAAGTGTTTTTCCTGGATCAGGACCAAACACCTCAACTGGCAAAGTGTCCTGAATGGGTGTTCAGCATGCAGAGGAGAACTTCTGAGGCATGGAAAGGGAAGTTCAACACAGGGCTTGAGTGGGTGGTGAGCACCTAAGTAACTCACCTAAAGAAGCAATCCAGTTACCAGCCTGCTCCATGCCAGCTGCTCCATTAGAAGCCCAACAGCTGAAGCCCTTTAAGCCCACATTTGGCAGAGCTAAAAGAATATTCCCAATTTAGCTCCTACAGCTTCAGGCTTTTTGATGTTTTTTTTCCTGGGCTACAGAGGGAGTCTCCATGCTGCCTGCACTGGTGGATCACCAGGGCCAGCCTGAAGCCTCCTCCCTAGAGCTGTACTTGGCTTCCATCCCCCATTCTCCAGACACCCAAACCCCACAGCACAACAGCTCCATCTTGCAGACCTACTTGTCATTAATGCACGTGCCACAAGCTGGGGTTTTTTCTTTACTAAAAGCTAATTCATATTTAAAACACTCCTCAAATTTCACACTTTCGCCCACTGCTTGGCTGTCAGACCCTGCTGATGTTCTGCTGATACTGCACATCTTTCAGGTAATCCTCACCCATATTTATGTTCACCTCAATTTACAATATAACATCTGAGTGTTACTAAGCAAGCTTCAGGAAGACCTGGATTACTTTCCACATGCCACCAACTCTTTTGGGCACTCTTCTTCCTATTTCCTGGCTCAAGTGAAAAGGAGAGGGAGAGCCCAGCACAACCTCAGCCATACCTTGAGCCCAGGTGTAGCTGCAGGAGACCATCCATCACATCATTCAGTGGATCTACACATACAATCACATACTACAGAGTAAATCCCTCTGTCTCAGGGCTTGGGTGCTCATGCATCCCACACACCACACCATGGAGCTGGCAAGTTCAGCCCTCCAACAAGCYGCAAGTGATTTTGAAATGGTGAAACATATGGCTACCAAAACCTCCTTCCTCCCAACCAGCAGGATGGCAATTCCTCAGCTCACACCCAGCACATCTGTTCAGCAGGTCCCAGCGCCACTGGGTGAGAGGCTGKGGGCAGAAATCATCCACCAACACAGCACTGAGCCTGCTAATGGAAAGGCTGAGAGAATTGGGATTGCTTGGCCTGGAGAAGAGGAGGCTCTGGGGTGACCTTAATGCAGCCTCTCAGTACCTGAAGGGAGCCCACCAGGAATCTGGAGAGAGACTGTTTGCAAGGGTATGTAGTGCTAGACAAGGGGGAACAGATCCAAACTGAAAGATAATAGRTTTAGATGAGTTATTAGGAAGAAATTCTTCCCTGTGAGGGTGCTGAGGCCCTGGCACAGGGTGCCCACAGAAGCTGTGGCTGCCCCATCCGTGGCAGTGTTCCAGRCCAGGCGGGATGGGGTTTGCAGCAATCTGGTTTAGTGGAAGGTGTCCCTGCCCATAAAATAGGGTTGGAATGAGGTGATCTTTAAGGTCTCTCCAAGTCAAACCAGTCTGTGATTCTGTGACAGGGTGGCCAATGCAGCAGCCCCTCATGCCTCCCACCCTTGGTGTCAGAGGATATAAAGCCATCAGAGATGTTTTCCCAGCTCTTGYTTTTCATTCTGGCCAGTTTTCTATAGGATACATATTATCCTTCTGGACACAGAGAGTGTTTTACAAAACAGAGCCATTCTAGACAATTAAAGAAACCCAGACTTTAAAAAGCCTCTGGTAAAGCAACAACCACCATGAACAGTTCAAATGTCCAAATACTGCTATAAAAGCAGACAAGTAATTGCCCAGTGAAGGGAGTTTCCACATCCGTGGTTCAACTGGGATATCTGTAACTATGGGGCATCCACTGTGCCTGCCTATCTGCAAAGCTTAACTACAAAGTTCAACACTAAAGAGCCTCTTCCCCTTTCCTCCTCTGCACTTACACTGAACATGTGTTTATGGCAGTGGAAATTATACATGCAGCGGGAGAGGAGAATAAATAACCCACCAAGTCATCTGAGGACAAAGGCAAGCACCAGCACAGCCTCACCCACCCAGCAGCCTCTATCCCCACCCCACCTGGCCCCTGAGCTTCCTGGGAATGATCCCTCCTTTCCCCCCTGCCCCAGTTTATATTCCAGGGGGTTATGTCAGGCAAATCCTTACAGTGGGGTATAACTACAGCAGGAAGCCAAGAGGAAGAGCTCCAGGATGAGATGGTGTGTTTGGAACTGAGTCAGGTCCCATCTGCTGGAAGTAAATCTCACCATGGTGCTATTGACCACTGCTGTAASAGCAGCACAGCAAAGGTCAGCCAGGTACCTCCTCACACATGACAGTGCCTAGTGCTACCCTCCCATGTGCACCATGATATTTTAATTTAGAAGAAATAAATATAATTTTTWAAAGCCTTAAATCAACAATGTTAATAAGTAAAAACTTAATTAAGCCTTTTTTATCAGTATCAGGAACAGTATACACATTATCCTCCCCTAGGAGCACTGCAGGCAAGCTCCCCTTGCACTGAGTGACACACAAGCACAAAGCAAAGACCAACCACTGGCTTTACTAGAGTATAAAAATCAAGGTAGAAGGTTAAAAGATCCCTCACCTCTTACAAGCACCCCAGCACTGAACAACAATCTCAGATCATGCTAAATGCTCATCTAGCTCATGCCCTAACAGTGAGTAGCAGTGGGTGTTTYAGGAAAAGAATACATAAACCAGATCAACTAAATGAATTCACCCCCCTACACCCTCCAGCCATCAGTATGTAGGTGTTCTCTCAATATTTACCTAACAGTGGGCTTCCTCACATCCACTGAATATAAACTGAGGCTAAACCAATATGTTTATTTTTCTGGCTGGAAAACATGTAAGTTATGACAAAAATCTCTTACTAAGGTTTTGCATCTTTTGAACAGGAGTTTTATCACCATAATCCTGTGGATGGTCAAAACCATGGGAAGCCTTGCTAATTAGAAAGTTATAAACACAAACACACCATTGAAGAAGCTGACAGCCTGACCCTGAAAAGGGAAAAGGATTTAAACATCCTATTCAGTTTCCCTAACATTAGTGCTGCAGAGTGAAAGCCTATTTTTTTTTTAATTACAAAGCTTTTCTTCAGTTCCCCTCAAAAGTTAAGTTGGATGCACAAATCAGCCAGGTGGAAAACAGCCACCTCCACAAAGAGGTGACCACATGGGGTTTCTCTCCCAGCAGCAGTCGATTCTTCTGTTGCTTTTGCCAGTCTGTGCACAATCCAGTCTCTGCACTCTGGTTCCAGCCCCAGGAGAGGCTCCTTGCAAAGCAAACATGTGGCACATCAAACACAGGCTGGGACCTATGTGTGATCCAGCTGGGACCTATGTTTGATCCAGCTGCTGTTTTGCCCTCTGAAACTGGATAAAGTTTTGTGTGAAGATCAGAGAAGGAGCCAGAGAGGGCTGGCAGCACTTTGCTGACTTCCAGGACTTCACAGAAAAGCCATGTTAAGGGGCAGCTCATCTTTTGAGATGCCAACCTGTCTATACTGTCTGAAAGAAGGAACAATGATGCTCTGAATCCAAAAAAAGTTTTCCCCACTCAGGAATATGAAACAGCACTATCAGCAGTCTTGGAAATGCAAACATGCAATCATCCCTGCATCAAATCACACAGAACTGTGCACTGGAGGCAAGACCTCTGCTTCTCGTCCAAGTGCTGAAGTAGGGCAGATCCATCTTCCTTGTTTTCTTGCCAGATCCAGGACATGAATTCMTCTCAGCTCTCAGTGATTAACAGCATTTGAGGACTGAAGGATGATGTTTCAGTGTGGCAGCAGTGAGAACAGGATCAGTGAGGTTCACACAAGAATATTGGTGAGCATGACAAAAAGCACACCACAGGTTTATTTCTAGAATGACACAAGGATGCCAAAGCTCTGGTGGTACCAGTAGCTAAGACAGAAGAGCAACTTTGGAGGGTCTCAGTTTTCTTCAGCCTCTTGGGCTTGGCTGTGGCAGCACAGGGAGAGCAGGACAGYTCTGCAGGGCTGGAGTGACCAGAGTGTGGCTGCTGGGAGCATCCTCATCTTCAGGAGGAGAGAGGGCAGCAAAGCCAATGGTACAGCCCAGACCTGGGGCTGAGGGAGGAAAAGCTGCTTTTTATCTGTTTGCATAACTTCTGTGAGAACATGAGAGCAGAAAGAAGGCAGCTTGAGAACCTCTAAAACAAGTACTTTTCTGCCTCTTCAAGTCTCCCAACCAGTTATGAACACCATACAGGTTATTTTGCATAGAGTTTTAATCCCAACTGCCACACAGGTTTTCAGACATGCACAGAGCAGCTTTTCCACATTTGCTATTACATGATTTTTCTTGGAAAAGTTTTTTTTTCCCCTAAGAAAAGTTAGTTTTAGACATTTGCTTGCAGTTGTTGACAGCCCTSAAGCAAGGCACCCCAGTGTGTTGCACAAGGCTGACAAATGTCAATGGAAAAGCCTTTCCACTAATTTCTACTGTGAGTAACCTTACCATTCCATCTCTGAAAGTTTTTGCATTCATTTGCAAAACCTCAGGATGTATTTGTTTGCCAGAGAGACCAGGCTTGGGCAACGATGGCAAAGAACCATCTCAGCTTGCACAGAGAGGAGACTCCAGGAGAAAAGGATTTTATTTAGAATTCAGAAGAGGRATTTGAGGGTGAGAAGAGAAACCTGAGCACCAAACTGAGCTCCTCAGAGCCCCAGACTGACACTGTGACCAGAATGCCACCTTGTATGCGTCCCTTACCCAGCAAGACACAGTTTCACAAAGCAAAATAAATTAGTCTGGTTGTATCCCAGACAGGKGCTTCCCCCTGGCTGTAGCTGAACATGATCTTCCAGCAGAAGCAGAATCCAAAAGTCAGCCCAGCCCCACTGTTCCCTCCTCASAATGGAGCCCCCTCCCTGCCATCTCAGACCTACTTGCATTCAACTGCCCCATAACCCACTCCTGTCACACTGACCTACATAWGAACAGGCAAAAAACCCCAACAAAACCCAAACCACTTCTCACTGCATGGCTCATTAGAGCCTTAACAAACGGATTCCTCTCCATCCTCCCCTCACAATTACAATCATTACTATTTCCTAGGGCTTAGACAAGCAAATTTCCATTGTAAAACCTTCTGTTGGTCCTTCCCACTTACTAAACTCAAGAGAAAAACGTTGAGATGTGATTTACTAGGGAAGGAAACCATTTTAATATATTATTCATTAAAACCAGGAAAATAAAACTAACAGAGCAACTTTGATCTTTGCCATGATTAATTCATGTGCCAGAAACCCTCTGATTTAGATCTCAAACCACACTGGCTGCAGAAGTAGCAGGAACAGAGTGACAGCATTTATAAGCTGTCATTTTCAAAGCTCCCATCACTTGTGCAAAATCCTCCAGAAAAGCAGAACTGGTGGCAGGGAGATCCTGAACCCCCCCTGCTCCTGCTGCCTGGGGGCTCCTGCTGTCACAGCCACCAGGAGTTCACACGCTGGGGGTGATTCCACAGCAGGGATC
The DNA here is from genome assembly GCA_014549065.1 of Cardinalis cardinalis. Lineage (NCBI taxonomy): Eukaryota > Metazoa > Chordata > Aves > Passeriformes > Cardinalidae > Cardinalis > Cardinalis cardinalis. The sequence continues at coordinate 958,389 of JACDOX010000209.1, read as the reverse complement.
ACAACTCACTCCTGGGAGGCCCTGCCCACACAGGGAAGCACGAGATCCAAGTCAAACTTATTTTTAACCAAGTGCAGCTTAAAGCTGTTTTTAAAATGGATGCTCTGGGGATATCTCYCTTTTGGGGCACAGGGCAGCTTCAGAAGTTGGCTGCTTTGGTATTGAAACAAGGGTGTCCACACAATGTCTGACAATCAACTAAATCTGCTGAAAACTCACGTTTTTATGTCCAGGCAGTTTAATTTGCTACAGACACAGGTTTAACATCAACCTCAAAAGAAGGAGGAGCAGGAGAACACTCTTTATGGAACACAAAGACAAAACACACAAAACAACAGAATGAACAGGAAGCCAGCTGAGATGGGAATATCAAGCATCTTGTGTCCAGAGGGTCCCAAAGTTTTGCAGCATCTCCATAAATAAGTAACCATGTTACCCAACAAGCAGCCATCCCTAGGATGAAATCTCAAACCTTCCTCACCAAGGGCACTGCACTTTTCTCCACGAGAAAGCAAACCGGATCCCAAAGCACAACTGGAATCTAGTCAGGAGCAAAGTACCTGGGAAAGCTAATTCAACAGGACAAGTTAAACATTCCCCTTTTTCTGCCACTGGGGCCTCTGACTGCTGTCATGAGAGGCCTCAGCTTTTCCCCTGGAGCTGCACGGGCCCTGGGCTCGCTGAGCAGGACGATCAACCCCTGARTCACCACCCTGCTACACCTGGATTCTCCTGGTGGACTGGTCACCCCACAGCTGAGGAGCCCAAGTGGTCCAGCAACAAACTCAGCTCTGATCCCACAGCCGACCCAGGAACTTTTGAGATTTCCATGTGGCAGCTTGCCAATGAGGCCTCTAATTTCCACAGCCTTAAAAAGCAGGTTGTTTACCATGCTGCTCTCCCACGCAGGTTCCCACACACCATGGGCTGAGTAAGACACTGCCACAGCAAAGCATCTGTCAAGAAAAATAAATTCAGCCTCTTGTATTCCCAGCTTATTGGGAAGAGCTCTGCCAAGAAGCAGCACCTCTTCTCATCAACACATCCCCAAATTTCCTTGGCAATGCAGCAAGGAAATACTAAGTGCTCAGGCTGGGGATGGCACAATCCATCCCGAAACCTCTGCAGATGGCAGGGACCATGAGTGCCCTGCCCCTCCCAGTGCCAGGGGATTACTGRGATTTCCCAGAGGGATTTCCCAAGGCCTTCAGGAAACTAATGCAGTTGGCCCCAACAGCTTCCCAGCAGCTAACACAGCCAGACCTGATTCTCTCCCCCTTCCTCATCTCCTCCCAAACATGGTTTTCACCCTGCAATACATATTTCTCCACTTCTGAAATATGTGTCTGGGATTTCAAAAGCAGATGTYCCAAATCCAAACAAATACAGCTTTAAAAATGCTGGCTGCCACATGGAGAGGGTGCTGCTTGCCTCGGCTCAGGCTCACAGAATCATAAAGGTTGGAAAAGACCTCCAAGATCAYMGAGTCCAACCTTTGACCAARCATCACACTGTCAAGAAAACCGTGACTCTGAGTGCCATGTCCAGCTGTTTCCTGAACACTTCCAGGGATGGTGACTCACCATGAGACTGTTTGGGCAGTCTGGTGTCAGCATTCCATGATGTGACACCATCAATTTCATTCTCCCAAAGAGGTGCCCCTTTCCAGCAGGTGTAAGAACAGCAGTAAATTCATACCCTGCCTCCCCATGGGCTCTCCCATCTCACTCAATTAACAAACAAGCAGAAGTGGGGGAGCAGGAAGAAAGTCACTTTCCCCAACAGCTTGTGAGAGACAACTAAAACCTGCACCTCACTTCATCTTTTTTCCCAGTCCTTCAATGGGGAAGGAACACTTCAGGAGGGATTTGTTTAGGCTCAAATGACAGGAGATGAAAGCCAGCCCGTGGTTTGATGGTCACAACAGCCCTCACACAGGTTTAAGCAGTTCTACCCCCCACAGCATGCTGCCTTCCCACATAGACATTTTCCAGCTAGATCATGGGACACAGGGATTTCTCTGCCATGGCCTTCATGCTCAAGTTGTCATCAGCCCTTTTGGATGCAATTGGACCCTTSCCTTGAAGGGCTTATTTTTCCCACTTTGCCTCCCATTCACAARTGAAATACAAAACCAGAGTCAATGCAAGTAAAAACAGGTATAGGACTAGACTGAGGCCATCACTCAGTAAAAATTCCTCACTGAACACCTAAGAACTCTGAGCTGGGCAGGCTGGACAAGAAACATTTTTCTGCCTTTATCCTTGCTGACTTGCAAGTGTGATCTGCAAGTTTGTACTGTGAACATACAGGAAGGACACATTTTAGACACAAAAATTCAGCATTGTCAGACTTTTGAGAGTTTTATTTTCTAGTGATATCCTTCAAACGAAAAGGTTTCTGGCTCTGAGGCAATTTCCTACATTTTATAAACAAAGAAAGTTATTATTGGAAGCAAGTTCCTCTGCTGGAACTGCAGCAGTCTCCTTGGTCCTGGCTCAGCAGCAAGGCTGTGGTTTGAGCACATAGCTCCAAGGAGAGAGGAGAGCACTAACARGAGAGCACAATTGCCAGAAAAGGACTCTGCTTTAGTGTGGGGATCAGTGCTGGTGACAGACACACATGCTCAACAAGTCTGGCAGCTAGACGGCAGAAAAGAGCTGAGATTCTGGGATTAAAACCAGTTCCAGGCAAGAAGCTGGCTTTGATGGTCACAGCTATGCTGGTGCTGCTGCAGCCTTTCCCTGTCCCCTGCAGCTTCTCTACAGTCCCCTCTGTCCATATTYTGTCCTCCTCCCAACTCCTTTAACCTTTTGGGCTTCTTTTAAGCTGCTTCTTCCTGACTACTCCTGCCCATACCCATCCATCAGCACTCCCCAGACCAAYCTCCTGCTTCCTTCCCTCTCCTCATATTCCTTATCTCCTGTCCTTCTTCCAGACCCTTATGGCTCTATTTCTTCTCCAAGCAACTTTTCCCAGTGTTTCCACCATGCACTGCCCTCGTCCCTTGTCTCAGCAGCTGGGGCAAGGAGAGCAGGACACTTGCTCAGCCAGACCTCCTGCCTTCCTCCCTCCTCTGCATCACTGCTGGGGCTCCCCCTCCTGCCTCACTGCACACCCAGGGCAGGACTGAGCTCAGGCTGGGGGAATTCTGGCCCAAAACCCAACCACAGCCCTGCTCCAATTTCCCATTCCAGACAGCTGGGGCAGAACTGGCCTCACTCAAGGCAGCCCCAGGGAAACCCAYGAGCATCCTTTTCAGACAGACAGAKTTACCCTCAATTATGAAACTGCCTCATTGCCTCMTCTGCAACCCCCAGCAGTGCTGGCAGTGTCAGGAGCAGCAGCCACTGAGGTGGCTCGGTGCAGGTGGTGTCCACAGCACCCCGAGCCATGCTGATGGCATGCAGTTTATCCCACATCACAAATGAGTAAATTTTCCCCAAAGACAGCAGACAGGRACAGCAGAAGCTTTCATCCCTCCCTCTCTTGCCTCTGCCAAGCTTGAGGTCACCCTGGCCCAACAACATAAGGATCTCTTTGCTCAAAGCTCTGTTTTGATTCAGCTTTTCATTCTGGAAAACAAACAGAATCATTGCTGCTGAAGCACTCCAGGAAACAAAAACAGCTGGCACTGAAGAGCAGGAAACTCATTATTTTCTGCTGGGCATGGTCTGGAACARCCTAAAACAGAGGTGTATAAATTGYAAGTGTGAGCATTCACCTCCTAAAGCACCACTAGAAGATGAGCTCTGCTTCCTACAGCTCCATGCCAGCTCACCTAATGCTGAGCACCCAGTTCTGCCCTTGGTTTTTTGGGACACGTTATCCCCTTCCAGTGAGGCGCAGGACTGAGCTGCACAACTCCCTCACCAAGCAGCAGCACTGATGCTGCTGGTTCTCCCCATGTCTGCGGAGCCACAGGGACCCTTGGGTCTCCCCAGGAGCACTAACCATGCCTGAGCACCTCCCAGGTAAACTGAGGTMATTAAACTCTGCAGCAAAACAGCACTTGTTACCTTCAGGGGACAAGGACTTCTGCATGCTGGACAGGCTGGGCTGCCAGGCACCCAGACACAAGGAAAACCCTTGACTGGGGTGGTACCACCTAAACCAGGAGTCTCCTTCAGCAGCCAGAATTGAGAGACTCAGATTTTAAATTGGATACAGCCTAATTTGATAGTTGGTGGAGCTGAAGTTATATATATATATATATATTTATGTATGTATATATATTTTAATATATATTTGTGTATATATGTATGTATATATGTATATATAGAGAGAGAGAGATAGACAGATAGATAGATGGATGGATGGATGGAAAAATGAACAGCATGGCTTTGTTGSTATTTTTTCCCTGCAGTTTCTGGCACAGACTTACAGAGAGACCCCTGGTAAAGCACTGAGCCATTTACCTATTCCATCAGTCAGGCACCTCAGTGGTCTGGAGAAATCCAGGCACAGTCTGAGGTGTGCTACTGTCAGGGCATCTCCTTCATCCCAGTCCAGGGTATCACCCAGRTGCCTTCAACCACACTGGGTCCAGAGAGGGATGGCCATGAAACAGCATCAGGGTGCAGCAACCAGGGCTGTGCCATCATCCCTGGATCCCAGCACTCACCTCCTATAGCTTCATGTTTGTCTCCTTCCATCCTACACATCCCCATCCCCACTCCCAGCAGCACAAACACCAGCTCCAGCACAGCCCTGTCCTCCAAGGCCAAGGAGGTTTCATCTCCCCTGGGAACTACCATCACCTCTTCCAGGAATCACATGAAAATAAAGCACAGAAACCTCTGGTCCTCATTACAGCCAGGAACACTGAAATCCCACTGATTGCAAGCTTGCATATTTATCTCTAGGTTTCAGAGCCCAGACAAAACACAGCCCACTGAGGAAGTGAAGTTAACCCTGACATTGCTGTTTGTTGCATTTTTACAGTGCCTGGGTATCTCTGCAGTTGGCAGATCTGGGCAAGTCACAAATTACTGACAAAAATCTCTTGGCCTTAGACACTCTGCAATAGCTGTGGGGCTCACATGGATCATTTTCTGAGAAATAAAAGTAATCTTGTGGATATGTGGCAGGCTGGGGTGCTGTTCTCCTCCTGCCTCTGCATTACAGGCCCTCCATAAACACCAAGCAAATCACTTCATTTCCTAGGGTYTGGCTCTTCCTGCTACCAGGAATAAACAGCTTTGTTTGTTTACTTCCCTCTTGAAATATTTTTTCAACAAACTTGCCTTGTTTTGTTTCCTTTTTTTTTTAAGGCAGAGAGACATATGTGAGATATCAGAGTTCCAGGGTGTAAGTTCTCTCAGGTTCTCTTGGCAATATTTACACATGAAATGCAATGTGCACATTTTGAAAGTTTCACTGTGAAATACAAAAAAAGAAACTCATGGAGGCTTCAGGACAAGGACAGAGCTGCTCTTGCTCCACCTGGCTTGGCTGATAAATCTCTGTTGGGGTTTGCAGAGTGTGACCTCCAGGAGACCAATATCTGCTCAGGACTTCAAGATCAGCTTCTGGAAACTCTTTACTTTTTAACTTGGCATTTTATTTTTTAACTTGACTGAAATCTTTCAGCAAGGCTGGGGATCCACTGAAGTTCACCTGCCTGCCACAGGGAKATGCACAGCATTTGTGGATTACATCCCTGGTCCCTGCAAGGGCTCAATCCTCTCAGGGCACACTCAGGGTGCATTTTCTCCCCCATGGGACTCAAAACTGTCCTGACCTATCTCCATCAGAAAATGCAGAGCTGGACCAATATGGAGTGGATCTGGAAATCCCTTGCCTACAGCACACAGGTGTGACAAGTGTTAAAGCACTGAAAAAAGTGTAGACATTGGAAAAAAAAATACAAGAGCATAGGAATGCATGTCCCTTGCTGGTCTCTGCCACATAAGACATTAAAGGCTTCTATGTCSTCAGACTGTGAACCAAGGACAGCAGAACTTTCTTTATCTTATTCTGCATTGATATGTCCTGTTTGGACCAGGAGGTTTTCTAGGTGGTGTCTACTACAAGCATTAAAACCCTGCTAGAGCCAGTAAAGCAAAAGAGAAGAGTGGCCCAAAACACAGGGTATGAGAAGAGGGCATTTTTTAATTCTTGCTTCCTAGTTTCCAGTATTTATTCCCTTAACTATAAAAGATGGGCTGAAAGCAGTCATTACTGCAGTTTACAGAGGATTGGTAACACTCTTTTTCCTCCCTGTTGTGCAAGAATCTGATAACAGATCTGTCAATAGAAATTTTATGGCGCTGAGGAGCTACATTATAGTGCAGAGCAAGGATCTTGTTAACACAATATTTATGTTCCGCTTGACACTTCAAGGCTGCAGATCTTTAGTGGCACCTGTCAGAGAAAACACTATTTCTTTAAAAAAAGCTTTGTGTTAGAAAAATGTATTCTAAGAAAAATGACAGCAAAAGACCAGGAGTCTCTGTGCTTGAGGACAAACCACTTGAACGCRCCAGCTGCGAAACAAAGAAGCATTTCCTGGTCCAGAAACAGGTTTGGGCTTCCTGAACCTGCTTCTTAGGTTACCTGTAGGTAAGCAGGTTCAGCTTCCCCCTTGTGGGGATGGACCTAGATGATCCTAAAGTCCCTTCCAATATGATTCTATGATTCCTTGCTGCTACAAACCCTACCAGCATGAAATATTTAGTAACAGGTGCTATATGCACTCTAGCGACTCACTTGCCTTTTCAGTATTCTTGTCTTTCTATTTCTTGCCCAGAACTCAAATTTGTCATTGTCTTTACTGACACTGAAAGAAAAGAAACAACCATTACTTATATTAGAATGATGAAATTAAAACTGAACTTCAAGCCAGAATTATCACTTTGAGTGACAACATGAAAAAAAAGGCAAATTTCAAGAGTTCAAAGCACTAAAATAGAAACACTCTGTTTTCTACAGGGCTTGCTTCATTCATTAATTCAGTCAAATACTTCATTTGTATTAATTTAATTAGCTTTGCTCAGAATTAAATAGGGCAAACAGAAAGAGAGGTGGCAAACTGAGGGCACCTTGCAGGCAAAGCTGTGAGGGGACTGGGCTGCTCTGGGACTCCAGGGTTGCAAGGGGAGAGGTCCAATCCATCCAGGCACACACCTGGGGCCTCTCAGTGTCCAGCCTGACCTTGCTGCAGCCAARCAGCCTGGCCCAAGCACCATCACCAGCTCTGGGGAATCTCTTTAACATCTCACAGGGGTCCAGAGGCACAAACCGCAGCAGAGGTTCACCCACACTCACTGCAAGGCTTTGATTTCAAATCAATCATATACTGCTGAAGGAGAGCTAATTCAGRGTTTGCTCTTTCACAGATGAAAACAGTGTTCAGTGGGAAAAAACAAGCACTGGAGAGCAGGTCTGAATYCATGCCACCAGCTGAGCAACCCCCTCTGGGGTACCTCAAGAGCCCTATGTGTGTAAAAGAGCAATAAAGCAGATTTTCTCCCTCTATAGAAGGYCTGCAAGAGTTGAGATCTTGTGGATTATCTCAGAGTTCCTGGCACACACACGGATCAGAGGGAGGGAGGGAAACAGAACTCCCTGGGCTCTGTTAAACCACAGCTCCTGCAGTCCCCAGGGCTGGGCAGAGCTTGGTGTGGTCCCACACACTGCACCCTGCTCCTGTTCCAGCTCCTCAGCTGACAACATGCCTCACATCCACAGCAAAAACACACCTCAATGAAGGCAAATTCACTATTTTGAAGAGAGCAGAATCAAGGAGACACAGAGACAGAGGTAAGGAATGCTAAAGYCACCCTTGTGGGGGGGAAATGGTATTTATATCCGGAGTAAAAGGAGTAAGAAAGTTTTCAAAAGGAATCATATGACTTGAAAAAACATTGATGACTGGAAAAAAAATCCTAAGAGGGTGAAATAAAGAAAACCCAGAAAAGAGTAAATAAATTCATTTGAGAAGAGGCAGGAAATCAATCCCTAAGCAATGCCTGAAGCCTGGCAGGCAGAAGTCAGTCCTCACCTTCTCTATAAAACAGCCTGGACTGAAACAGCTCCTGGGTCAGTGAGGAGATGGCTGGGGAAGAGTGTGCTTCCCTCCAACCCAGCTGGCTGCCAGGGCCACCAAGGATGTGTCACCTTGGGGAGTTCAGGAGCTGGACTTTGCTGACCCTTGTGGATCCCCTCCAACTCAGAGTATTCTGTGACTTCTGTGAGAGGTAATCTCCTTCCAAGGTAAGGAGATTTTCATTTTAATTTTGCACTGGTTGCTTTACACAGGAAATGTCAGCTGAATGAGGGTAGTTAATATAATCAAATTCAGCTTAGCACAGCAAGTATATCCAAGCAGAGAAAATAAGGAGAGGCAGGTATAATTTCTCTAGGCCTCCCTCACTTCCTATTGCTCTGTTCCTTTCTTTTGCTGAAAAACTACATGTATTTTTAACACATCAAACAGGCAGATCTCCCTGCCTCAAAACAGCTGGGTAGCAGTGATGGACAGAAGAGCCACATGGGAACCTGCAAAGAACTGACCCCTTTGCAGCTGCATGTTTGCTATACTGCCCCCATATCCTGACAGTCCTCAAATGCCTCTGTCCAACTCTCAGGAGTCACATTCTGCTTCCCCATCCCTGCTGTAGGTGAGCAGAACCAAATTAAGGCTTTGGTCAGAAGAACTTTTGATCAAACCAAAAAAACCACCACTCCTGAAGGTAAAGTCCAAGCACTACCAGGACTGCCTGTTTTGAGTAAGCAAAACAGGACAAAGAAAATAAGGCAGCCTCACATGGGCCTAAAACCCCAGTCTCAATTGGTTTTTTGGGGTTTTTTTGGGTTTTGCTAATTTCTCTTCTTATCCCCCCTACTTCCTCCTTCTCTTTGCCCACTTTTTGGATTTTTCTTTACTGGAGGTAGACAATGGTGCCTGAGACCCTGTGAATTTGGCTATTTCCATAACCAAAACAACCAGTTCAGCATAAGWAGTCATAGGGAGCAGGGAGGATGTGGCAGTGGATGCCCTCCAGATCAGGGGAACGAGGGGGGAGCTGCTTTTTGAGCTTTCAAGTCACGAATTATTCTCAAGACTTATAAGAAAAAAACTCTTAAAATTTCAAATACCATTCAGAGCCTCCACTCTTCCAGCAAGAGAGACAAAAGCAGTTTTAAATATGATATTATGAACAAGACCTATCTGTGTATCAGAGGGAAATCCTCATTCTTCATGAACACCTCCTTTACCCAATGACTGGGAAAAGTCAGTATCTGCAATCAGGCTTGCCCTGGATTAAAATTTTATTTTGGAAACTCTAAATGTGACCATACATGGGAACAACCAGACAAGAAAAAACCCAAGAGCCACCTTTGATGTTCCTGTTCTGTAAGTCTACACATCCTCAAGAACAACAGAGGAAAGAGAAGTAAATTATTTCCAACATTTCCCATTCCCCTCGGAAAGCAGTAGCTGTACAAACATCTGAGTTCTGCATTTCTCATCTTTGAGACCTTGCTAGCAACATGCTCAGCCACCAGCACAGGTCCTCTGCATTTATGCTCATGCCCACCATGCTTTAAATGACCAAGCATGGCGCTCCTGCATGTGGATACAAACTGGGATGTAAGTCAATAAAAGCACTCCAGTTTCTTCTCTTTCCATCCCTGCCTCTGTCATAGGAAATTAAAGCCAATTTCTAACATCCTTTTCATCCCTGCAAGAAATTCYTCCAGGCCTCCCCAGCACACCTTGGCACTCCTGCTCTCTGGTTACAAACACAGACATTTCCTGGGTTGCTGCAGCACAGCTCACATCCACACTCATAACTGGTATCACAATAAACACCTGGGATATCAAAACCATCACACTATTAAATATAGTTACCAAAAAAAAAGACTGCCCAGATACTTTTTTAGGGCAGCTGTCACACTAAAATCTTGCAAGCTTCCTGTGCAAAGTGAACGCAGGAAAGAACGGGTCGTGAAGTAGATGTGAACAATAACAGAACAAAAACCATCCAGATGTTTTACTCATGTTCCATTTTAAACATGCTCTGCTTTCTCTTCAGCTTGCCCTTGGAGAGGCAGCCAGGTGAAAAGCACCAGTGACAAAAACAACCTGTCTGAAGGACAACTTCAGGGAAATAAACCAGAGAGAGCGCGACCAGCAAGCTCCCYAGGTCTGAGATCAGAGCAGAGGGCACACAGAGCTCCAGCTCTGTGCCACCAACAGCCCCTTCCAGATTTCCCCCATCACTCAAAAAACCTCAGGCACACCACAGCATGGAGCCCCTGAAAAATCCAAATGTCTGCACTGCTCTGGAACTGATGGCAGGGACACAGAGCAGTCCAGCTCYGAATGGAAACAAGCCAGAGCAACTCCCTTACCTTCTGTGAAGTTTCCTGTGAGAGTTATGACAACAAACACTTTGCCTTCTGGCTCCAAATCCACCTGAAAAAAAAAAGGAAAGGAAATGTTAGAAGATTGGTTTCTTTGAGGYAGAAATTTGATAATATTTGAAGGTGTATATATTCTCATGCACACCTTAATTGAAAAAAAAAAAAACAAAATCAAGCATCTGGTGCCCAAATTGTTCAGCATTCAGGGCTCCATAAAAAATAAGGAAATTGAGTCCTACRCTTTTCCTGGAAGTGTTGAACAAACTCAGCCTTGCTAGAGAAAAAATAATAAAAAAAAAATAAAATACAGTTAATAGTGTTCCAATTTGTGAGATACACGAAGCAGGACTAACACTGAATTCTCTGCAAATATCAATGTGCAGCTGTGTCRAGAATTACATGGATATTTCCTCTCTATTATATTTTACCTCAGTGAAATTGTTTCAGTCTCTCAAAAAAACATCATTGCTGAGGCAAATGCTGATTTCTTACATAAATCACCTTTTGGCCTTAAACCATAGGAAATAGAAAATTGTTACTGCTGTTACCTAAGGACTTCTTGTMGTTTAATCTAAATTAGATAGAGATAGAGATACAGAACATAATTTTAGGGATCAGAGATTCAATCCCAGCATCAGTCAGYCTGTCCTTGAAAGAAAGCATTTCTTTTTTGGTGAGTAGATTTTTCATTTTGAGATACATTTTTAATAAAGGTCTTGCTTTTGGTGTTGGTTTTTTTTCTATTTACCAGCCAAGGATTCCTGACGTTTGAGTCAGGCTGTCACACAGAAATCTCAGTTAAAAAACAAAAAAAAGAAAGAAGTAACAAGGCACACCCTGAATTTCCCACAAATTTCAAGGCTGAAATTAGCAAAGAGGAGCTTCACACCCCATGGGTATGGATCACCTGTGCAGAGCAGGAATTTTGAAAATGGAGCTCTCTGGGGGAATTAATGGATTGCTGATCCAAACCCTCCCTGCTCCTCCTTTACAACCACAGGATGATGAGGTCAGGCTGCCTCCTGTACCCTGTGAGCCCTTTGATTCCTCTGCAGTGCAAACGCCCAGCACATCACTGAAACAARCCCCCAACATCAACCTGAGCTCCCCAAGCCAGGGCTATGGACCACCCCTGACCCAGGCATTTGCTCCTGGATTCCAAAAAACGCTGCTGCCACAAACCTAACAGGCAAGAATGTTAAAATACTGGAAAAACAGAAAGGTGGACCCTGAATAGAAGCCAAAACAGCCAAGCTACAAATGGGAGGAAAGCACCTGCRCAGCTGCAGGTGGGAGGAGGTGTCTGAGCTGGGCTGACTCTGCAGGGTCAAGGAACAGAATGCTGACACAGCCCAGAAAAAAGCAGTCTTCTGGGGGGGTAAGTGAAGGGGAAGCACAGACAGCCATACATTTCCCTAGTCCACAATTTGTTGCAGAAGTAGAGAAATTGTTATTTAAACTGCTGGAGATTTGTTGGGATGAGCAGAAGAAATATTTTCAGGAGAAAGAATGAGCAAACATCTCATTCACATGATTCCAGCTGTGGTTGTAAGGTGCCACACACACACTTTTATCACTGGGACACAAAACAGGGAGGCTACAACTTCTTGGGAAAATCCTACCAAAATGCTGATTTTACGAACACTACATTCTCCACTAAAAAAACCGATAATAATTAAAATCAGTATCACAGGGAAATTTTAAAGCAAACATTTGGTCTTGACTCAATATTAATTTTTGTGCTTGTTTGCACTGCATATTACACTGGTTTTAGGAAGCTGTGTTTGAACAGCCCTCTGTCTCCATYAATATTGAAGACATTTCCCAAATAGATTCCAACTCCAGCAATATCATGCATCATTTTTGCCTAAATTTCAGTTCCCTGGAGAGATGTGCAGCTTTRTAAAGAGATGGTCCCTTACAAAAYATATAATAATAAATATATAATCATGCAAATTGATTTATGGGACACCAAGAATTCAGGTTTTATGGAAAAAATCCTTACTTACGYAGGTTTCCAAAATAATTTTTCAGTGCTAATCATTTTCCTGCCAGTCTCCATACAGGATATGTCAGATTCCTGCTTCCACATGGACAAACACGATCCTTCCTTCCTCCCTTCTTCTGACACACAGTATCTCTGGTGGGATGTGGAATAAATCCTGCACTCCTTGTTCAGTCTTAAAAGCAAAGGATTGTCAGGACTCAAGCATCTGGGACGAGGCCAGGGACTCCAACAAAAAACATCACCCACCTTTAACACAGGGCACAGAGAAAAACTGTCCCAAAGTCCTGACACACCTCRTTCTCCATCTCTGCAAAGAGGATTCCTCTGCCCCTAGCACAGCACAGTCCTCTGCCTACAGCAGTCCCACAAAACAGAAACAAACTAATTCAGAAAGCAATAGCAGGAGATTTATGAGGGTTATAAAACAATCTCTCTCCCCTCCAGACTCCAAGATTAAAGACCAGGCAAATCCCCTACACCTACCAAGCAGCTGTGCTCACRTTGTACCACAGTCCAAAAGCACTCAGCCAAGAGGACTTGAGCTACACTCAATGTCTTCTTACAGAACATCTAAGGGGGATCCAATTAAAAATTACAGCTGAAAGGCTCCAAATGAGGCTGAAGCCCCAGCCTGCCAGGAGCTGCTGAAACTTTGGCACAGCAACGCTGATGGATGCAGGACCAAAGGGGAATTCTTGCCCTAGACAAGGGTTTAAACCAGACAGTCTTAAGGGTTTCTCTAGTCTTAAATTGATAACAACAGAACAACAAAAGATAACATACAATGAAATGAAATTAAAYAATAACAGACCACAGGGAAAAGTGGCTTTTGGACTTGCTTTGATCTCCTTTAAGGATGAATTTGACCAGTTAAGTAGCAGCCAACTCAGTGCCTGAGATAACTCTCAGACATGTGGAATGCACCCGAAACAGAAAATAACGCCTGACCTAAAAACCTGAAAGGAAAATGTCTGACCAAAGAGCTGAGCTGGCCTGAGAAACATCAGCAGCTCCCCAAGAGCAGCACCTGCCTCACAGGATGTGCTTCCCACCATCATGGGGACACCCAGAGCCATGGCCACACTCCAGAGTGGCCTTGTGCTGGCAGCAGCTGACACCTGTGAGCTGCTCACACTGGCTGGACCTGCAGTGTCGGTGCAGCCCCACGARCTGAGCTGGGTGTGAACAGCCAGCACCCTGCTCAGGCCCTGGGGGTGACCTCAGGCAGCTCTGCAGCACAGCCCCTGATGCTCCTGCCCCTGCTCCACACCCTCAGCAGCATTTTCACACCCTCAGCACCGCTCTCAGCCTCGCAGCGCAGCCACAGCCGTAGCACACACTGTGGGAAACTCTCCTGACACAGCAACTGCAGCCAGAGCTGGGCACACAGAAATTGCCCAGAACCAGGTGAAACCAGAGACCCACAGAGCAGGAGTCTGGCAYCCCACTGTGTCTCCAAAAGGAGGAACTCCCGACACCAGCCCTCCTTCAACCTTTCCAGTCACCAAAGCACTTCAAGCACCAGCACCTACTTCCACAGACAGAGAGGGCTTCTCACCGTGTTCTGTTACTTAACAAGACCTGAGCACTTCAAAAGGGAGCAGCTGCCAAAGGACTGGCCCTCCAGCCATGGAAGGGATAACCYGAGCTGGGCTGGCAGCCCAAGCCCTGACTCCATGCTGGCACAGCTCCAGGGATGCCAGCACCTCCCAGCTCCAGCAAACACCCTCGGGATCCAGCCTCCCAACGGCAGCGGGGGCGGAACACAAGCACCACACAGAYGCCAGGTTTTGCTCCTCACTTCTTCTCTGCTTTTCATTTCCCAGCACTGACATTAAAGGCAAAASCCCTACATTTTTACAGAGAAACAGGGTGTCACAGTATTCATCTTGACAGAGTTGATAAAGTCCAAAGTAGACCATGAAATCAGTTTGGGTCAACAAAGCAGCTGATATTCGTTCTTAAARAAAGCAGGAGAGGCTCAGAGAAGCTCAACAGCCTGAAGGCAGCAGGTGATGCTCAGGGGGGAACTCCTACACCATAGTATAAGAGAAGTGATACAGGAATGTAACCATCCATATGTATTTGACACAATCATCAAAGAGTAATATGTACAAAGTTTCCTAATGCCAAAGATCTGTCATGGGATAACTTATTTTAGGGAATCACAAGCTTATGCCTGGAAGGTTTAGTATCAAAGCCAAAGGAAAGTCCTGTTGTATTGGAAGCAAAGGAGAATTATGAAATTCTATGCATGCCTGATACTGTGACTGCTGTGAGGCGCAGTGATCCCAGAATAAATCAAACTAAACTGGTGGTGTGCAGCACCATACCACTGGCAGGCAGACCTGTAAACAACCATCACCTTACCCCCTCTCCAGAACTTTCATCCTCCCCCAGGGAAGAACCAGGGGGAAAAACACAGACTTTCTGGCTGGTTTAGAGGTAACTTGGCCAAGTTTTAGCTCACTGGGAAAGGAAAGTGTGCTTATCAGTGTAGTAAATCCTTCAATCACCCTCAAGGAAATGAAGGCAGCACGTTTGTCCACAGCACAAGGGGTGGAAAAGATCAACTGCTGGAGCTCAGCTGTACCTGTGAGAACAGCACAGCATTTTGGCCCAGAGCTAAGCACACACTTTAACTTCTGCTGAACTTCACAGCCCAACCAGGGAAAACAAGCGCTGGAGGATTTTGGCAGGCGAGCTGGAAAGGGGCAGGGAAGGATGAGGAGCTCAGCCATGGCTTCATTATACCTCCACTGAGAGGCACAGGCCTCTGCCAGGACACTGTGCTGGGARTTAGGAACTCCACTCCTAACCCAAACCACTCACATGGTGCCCCATGCCTGAACTTGCTGGGATCCTGCTGTTCCACGTGACTTCAAAGGGAGCTGCCAGGGACTGGTTTCCCACAAGGAGGGGCCCCAGTGAACCATCTCACACACCTTCCCCAGAAAAGGGCTGTGCTGACATCCTTCCCAACAACAGGGCAGGTGTTATTGACTCCCCTTCTCTGCATTTTGAAAAATAAATCAGTTCAGGAGCAGAGCAGATGCAGRGAGACCAAAACAGGGCTCCTTAATCACATGCCTTCACACATACAATAAAAACTGGCCGTGCGTGATTCATCAATGGAAGAGGTTTGGAAAACAAATTCAGAAGGAGGGTAATCTCTCAGGCAACATATCAACACCCAGCTGAAGCATCCACTGAACTTGAAGAGCTGGTAGAGTGAGTTGGCCTCTGAGAGAACCCAGCCTGCCCCAGGAAAAGATGGGAAGAGGCAGATSCAAAGGGTGCCTGCCTGCAAGTTGCTCACCCTCCAAAATCAAGATGAGGTAGATAAGGTGGGCCTCCAGGACGAAATGACATCTTCAACACTGCACCTGGCAAGAGCACTACATCTCACAAACACAAGTTTATAAGATTTTTTTTTCTCCCCCTCCCATACCCTAACAGATAATCCAGTCTGGGAAGTCTGATCTAAAGCACATCAGAATCAGTGGGAATCTTTTTATTGTGTTTGGATCAGACACAAAAGATGACTGTGTTTACCCTGGAGCCTAGAACATCCCTTCTCCCATTGCTGCCCTGTCCTTCCTTCCCCACAGGCACAATCCATAAGCATCCTAGAAGTACAGCCTTTTTCTGAGGCATGTCAATGCTGACATGGCTTCAAAAACAGAACAGGCCAGACACTTGCAGTGAGTAAAGCAAATATAAAAGCTACCTAGGGACTTCATTAGCTTAATTAAACAAGTAGCTATATCTTTTGACTTCCTACATAATTTTTAATTTTAATTAACAGAGCTGCATATGTAATCAGTCGTTTGTAGAGGCAATTCCCAAGGCTCAGTCGAAAGAGCTGAAAATTTGGGTTAGGCTAAAGCTGGTTTTTCACATGCCTCTAGTTATTTCTTGTCATCTTTCTTGTTTAAGCTCTTACCGGATCATGCTTATGGAATGTCAGATCTTTCTGTATTTTAATAAGGTAGCACCTCCTTGGACAGGTCAAATGGCAATTTTCTCAGCCAAATACACAGTGTCTGGATTAATCAGTCCCTCTTATACTTTTTGAGGCTGACAGACTCCTGTCTRTCAAGTCAGACACCTTTGTAAATCCTCAGGGCTGTCTAGTACAAAGGGGATTTTACATTTCCAGACCAACACATTAAAGTGCTTTTCCTACAAATGCACAGCATGCACTTTTTAAGATTCAAATTAGGGTGCCTAAAAAAAAAAATAAAGAAAAGCAAACACACACAACAGGGTACCAAATACCTTCCTACTGCTGCAAAGGCAGGCAAGTGCTCAGGGCAGCAATTCCCACCACAGGTGCTGGGGCAGACCTGGAGAGCACTGGGAAAAGCTGCCAATGCCACCTGCAGTCAGCAGTCCAGGTACCCTGAGTGTTAAAGCCCTCACAGCTCACCTGAACCAAGGTTAATACTCTGCARCTAAACTCACACATGGGTGGAAAGTCAGTCTCTCTCAAAACTCCTACAACCAGTTATTCCAGCTATTACTGTAATATTGTCATTCTAATTTTTTGTTTCAGGACAGCTGCTTAAAATATTACTTTTGTTTTCGTTCAAGCTGCCTAATTAGAAGCTGTGCACCAGCCATGAACAAGTATGCATAACTAATGACTCTTAGCCAATCCTGGACTCTTTAATCCATTTTAGTCTGGTTTCATCCAAGAGATCACCCACCTCTACAGGAGATTTGCTGAGGGGGGAACAAGATTTATTTATCTATCCTGTGAAAATTCCTGCCAAGAATTTTCTACAAATATAATACAGATGAAAAAGGAGGTTTCAAATCTYAAAAAAAACCCAAACAAAACAACTACTTTTGAAAGCAGGAGCTAGAGCCTGCTCCTATGGTGTTACAGCAATTTATATTGCTTTTGAGAAATACCTCTAAAGCAATGAATGATTTACAAGTAGTGGTTGCAGGAAGATGCTCTTTAGCATATTTGAAAAAAAATTAATAAGTTATAAAGTAATAAAGAGAGAAACACAGACACAACTGGTTCAGGGACTATTATGTTTTTGTTCTCCTTATATTTTCAAAGAAAAACAACAACAACAACTCTCCAGAGGGATTTTTTACCTTTTTTCCCAAGTTAYGTGCCAGGGGGAAAGGATCCAATTGCCTGCTTATAAATCCCATGGTCCTGAAGTTTTTTGAAGACAAGGCACTGATCCCAACAGCACCATCACTGAGTAAGAACCCACYCCTTTAGAAATTTAAGTGAAATTCAAAACAAAATGGGGGGGACGTGGGAGAATCWAATAATGTCGTGCACACACTGGAATCTGCAACAGGGGAGAGTTTTCATCCACAACCTCCTACAAGTGTGGGGCTAGAAATGGCTAGGCTGGTCAATGGGTTAAGAAGAAAACGTGAAGGATGACCTGATCCTACCAGTGAGGGTCCATTTCCCAAGGGCACAGACCATGCCAAGCGTGGGATGACTCTGAACTGCCACAAACAGCAAAGCTGCTGGAACCCCCCAGTGACAGCACATGGTGGCCAGGGGAGATGCCAGGCAGAGAGAAAAGGCTGCTCTGAGCCTCCCTGAGCAGAGAGAAGGGGCAGGAACCCCCCAGCTGCCTCCCACAGCCCATGTGAAACCAGAATTGTGTGGGCAGGACGGATGCTGCCTTTCCCTACCACAAGCACATACAAGCACAGCTTTAGCTCTGCTGAGCACAATTAAACCTTAATTATTCACCATGCATCTTTGTAACACTGTGCCAAATACCATCATGTCCAGTCCATCACTGTATTTTCCTTCCAACTCCTCTTGTCTTCCTCCTACAGCTAGCTTTTTTTGAAGGGATGGGAAGGAAAATCACAGATTACTTTAATTTCCCAAAGGCAAATGCTGACATCAAYGTAGGACCACTAAATTAAAGGATGGCAAATGCAGGGCTTCATTTTCAGCTGTCTGAACACTTGATTACAGCAAATACACCCATGCTCACATTCAGTAGCTGCTATCAGGCTATCAGCTTTGCATATGCAAGGTATGGAAATCTGCCTGCAGACACCTGTGTGTGCAACTGCAGGTAAAAGAGGCTGACAGTGGGACAGGGTCTGTGCTCTTGAGGGGACTTCAAAGCATTGACCAATAACCAAATAAAAATCTTCTATTTCCATTCAATTATCAGTGACAATTTATCAATAAACCTCAACAACCAGTCATTACCAGCAAAACAAAAATCTTTCAATAGCTATAGAGCTGGAGTTGCAAAGGGATGATCCTGACAGCCCACGTTTTAGGTCTATCATGGAGCACACAATACAGGAATTGCCCTTCTCTATCTCCAAGATCTGGAAATTATCAACAAGAGTATTTTCTGTCTCCTACACGAACCCAACATAACTTGGCAGAAAACACAGGAAATTGTGCCACTTTTTCTGTTTACAGTTATAAAGAAATAAATTCATTGACTGGTGCCAAGTAGGCAAGTTGGTGGCACTTCCCACATGGAAACATTCCAAGGGCCACCACAATGAGAKGCTGAGCAGAGCTTCCTCAAAGTAAAGCAATGACACAGATGTGCTTAGAACTGAGGCAATGCCCCCCAGGAAGGAAAGAGCAGAGAAAAGGCAAGCCCAGTGCACACCAGAGACCTGGGTTTGGCCCAGAGAGGAACAGAGCAGCCACCAGGCAGAAATATAGGAGAAACAAAAAGATTGCCAGAGAAGCAACAACAGCTCTCTCAGTCTTGAGAAGTCATCCAAGGCACAGCATTCACCTTCAGCTTTAATTAACCTCCCTAACAAATCGAGGCAGACTTTATGAATCATTTATGACTTTACATTAAGCAGCACAGTCTGCACATGGTCTGAGGTTCTGTGTCTCGTTGGTTGCCCAGGGACCATCACTGCACAGCTACAGCAGGACAGAATTTAGGGGTAACTTAGGGGSAATCCACTGGGTTGTACAGCATCAGGCAGAGCCCCCAGTACCCTGTTCATGGATCCAACCCAAGGAGCAGGGACCCCTAAACCAGTTGCATCTCTATGCAAAGATCCCCTCTGCAGCTGGGTCCCCAGAATTTTGCTCACTCACCTACTTGTGTTGTTCTCCACTATTCAGTGCTGGGAAATATTTTCTCGTTATTCATAGGCTTTATTGCATAATCCTAAACTTCTGAGAAATTATTCTCATTTGAGTCTCCATTAGGTGTGTCACTATTTTTAAAATATCTTCCTACTACATGTAATTCATTTGGTGTACTGCTGCTTTTCCATTTTTGTCCAATAGCTCTTTCTTCTTTCTAAAACCAGGCCACAGCAGATGAGATCATGAACCATTAAAATCCATTAGTCCTCAAAATAATCCATCAAATTTCTCAGCACCTCAGGTAAAAAGKGGAAAGGTCACAACTTCCTCCCACTCCAAACATTTCAGTCAGATACTGAAGAGCCAAATACCATCCTGTTATGAACAGCTAAAAGTTAAGTCCTAGTGCTGCAGCAAAAAGCAATCTGATGGGAAAGTTCAGTTATTTATGATGCTTGATCACTAATAATGAGCACTGTAAAACTAAAAAAGAAGGATTCTGGARTGAGATGTGCTCAGCATCTCGATGCCAGGAAGATGGGGTTCCACAACACAGAGGTACAAACACAAACCAAGAGCTCTGCAGAGGGCCTGATTTACAGRCATCTTCTTCCCTCCCGTCAACACCAAGTGTTGAAAAGACCTGAACAGATCTTTACTGCACTGGGGACAGCTGGAACCCTAGAAAGTGGATGTAGAACTTTCAGGAAGGCTCACAGTGCTGGCTGCCACCCAGGCTGCCATGCTGGTGCCACGTTCCTTCGGTGCTGGAAGCCAACGTGACAGAGGGAAGGAGCTGCACAGGAGATGGTGCACYCCAAACACATCACCCACATCCAACCCTTCCCACACATCTCCACCTTTCCAACCAAAGACAGCAAAGCCCCTCTGGGTGCTGAGCACATCTTCCACCATCAGATTTACAGAAAAGGAAAGCAATGTATGGGGATGGCAGGAGCAGAGGTAGAAACAGGGATTTGGGTCTCCAAAAAACAGACTTAGCTCGCTGCACAGCAGCCACACTGCTTGGAAAGTGCAAGGGAAACTCAGTAAAACCCASAAAAACAACGTGCACCTGGACTCCACAGAAGTCCAGACATAAGAAGAGTCAATTGCTCCAAAGCACCAGAATTCTCAGTCTTTTCAATGAYTTTAAAGCCTTGAGCTAAGTGATTGAGGGGCACACACCACCCCTGTCAGCATCACAATGAATGAATTTATGTGCAGGATCAAGTTATCAGCAATATTTCTGGCAAATCCTAAGATTTCAAATAGCATGTCTCAGAGGCATGCCAGTCTTTAGAAGTACAGTTCCCAACACAGCTCATATTCCCACTTACAGCACTAATCCCATTACTCATCCTTAGTGAGGATACAAAAAGSAGAGATTAAATCCAGCAACTTTCAACCTTGGCATGGGCTGTAACACCATGGGAAAGCCTAAGCACCTCAGCTCTGATAATTCTTCCCAGATCTGGAATTGATCACAGTGACTTCCTTCTTCCTCCTCTCACTTCCTCACCTGGCAGTTTCTYAGCACTGAAATTATAAAGCACTAACATTTATACCCAACCACTAYTAATCCACATCCCCTCTCCATGTTGCAAGATGATCTGCCCAATGATTTGAGACAGGGAAGAAAAGCAAACTATCAAATATGAGTGGCATGTCACAGGAGAGAATCCACTTGGGACACAGGGAACAATGAAAAGAAAGGTTTAAAAGTATTTTAGCCCACATACKCCCTCTCCCATTCCCTGCCAGCCAGTTATGGGATTGCCCCATATCCCTGCTACACACATCCCAGAACATCATGTAAAAGCACCAGCAGTTTCTGGCTGCACAGCCAACTAGATACTTCCAAAGGTACAAAAAAAAAAAAAAAAAAGGAGTGCCAAGGCATGCACTCCCCCAGCATTCCTGAAGGTATGATGCTTGCTCCTGGTGTCCAGACATTACTGCTCATGTCTCTGCTCCAATCCCAAGAGGTCCACTGCTGGGAGCCACAATCAAGTCTTCAGGCAGCAAAAAGAATGTAGGTTGCAGCTGACAACACCCARAAAGGACACACCACTGCCAACTTGCTTTGCCAAGTTAGATCATATCCTATTTGTACAGTGGGTTTTGTTTATGTGTTTGGTCTTCTGTTTGGGTGGTTTTTTTTTTTGGTGGGGATGATGGAAGAGTACAATCAAAATATTTTTGTGAAACAGCAGTTAGAAAAAAGGGTGCAGAGGTGAGGTTTTTCATGAGGAAGGGCAATGGGTTGGACATCAGTACCAAAAATAATATGGAAAAAAAAATTGTCCTGAAATCCTGAGGTCAAGCATTACAAGAGACAGTCTGTCCAAGACCAAGCAATTTTTATCCTATCAAGTCTGTGATTACAGTTTTCCTCATCTACCTCATGAGAGAGATGATCTCACTACCCACTTGTGACCATAAAGTCAGAGCTGTGACTCCAGCARTGAGGCTGAGCCAGGAAGGAGCTGCACAGCACCGGCCTCCAGCCACCGGATGGTGACGAGGTGCTGTGTCACTGGGATGTGCTGCTCAGCTGACCCAGCTGCCACCCTCTGAAGGACAGCAGGCTCTCCAGGGTTTTGTGAACAACTGGAAGCTGACAGGCAGCTTGTTGGGACCTACCAGCAGCACGCTGTCAYGTATTTCCCCTTTTTAGTATTTCTTTTTCTCTTTCCAAAGTGTGGTTTCAAGATGAGGAACCAATGTGTACAAGATTTACCTTGGATTAAATAAACCAGGGAGTTGAGACACCCAGAAAGGGTATGTAGAGGAAAAGGTCAGAACATGGTTGGAGTGGTTTTCCTGACAGGTCAATTGAGAACATAACTTGGGTGCTGACCACATTTCCCATTCAAAACTCAGCATGACCCACAAACCTGCAGATAAACCTTCTGCTCTGCAAACAAAGCTTTTGCTGAGGATGGCCACAAGCCCCAGCACATGGCAATCCTGGGTAAGCCAAGAGCAGGACAGGCTCACT
Source organism: Cardinalis cardinalis (assembly GCA_014549065.1). Classification (NCBI taxonomy): domain Eukaryota; kingdom Metazoa; phylum Chordata; class Aves; order Passeriformes; family Cardinalidae; genus Cardinalis; species Cardinalis cardinalis. The sequence continues at coordinate 935,922 of JACDOX010000209.1, read as the reverse complement.
TACAAAGCCAGTCATATTTAGGACAACTGTTGCCACGTTCCCTCCTTGACAAATGTTTTAATGTTTTGTTTCTTTGTGAATGGAAGGCCTGGCATTTTATCAGTGCCAGAGTGTTGCATGTGTTTCATATACAAACACATATGCTTTTAACTCCAGCACACTAATGTGTTTAAAGTATGAATTCCCTCCTGGAGAAAAGCACATCCCCACCTGGGTGGCACAGCTAATGTGGACCTCATGCTCCTCTTCCTGCAGACAAACAGCCCTGGCTGCGTGTGGGGACACGTTCCYGTAATTCCCAAGGCAAGATTTTATTCACTCTGGGAAAAGCCACATCAGTTTTAGTCTTCTACCATAATTCTCACCAGCTGAGCACAGAAATCCCTTGGACAGCATTTAAGTCCTCTGAAAATAAAGTCAATTCACTTGCCTTCTYTAAGATCTACCAAGCCCTGTAATATAAAGCCAAGAAGCCACTTAGTTCCTGTCCTCTCAGCAGCCACCTTGGAGGGAAGTAAATTAAGAGATCCATTCCCTTTTAATGACTGATCCACATTCAGTGAAGGGAAACATTACAAACACACTWCCCTAAGAAAGATTAAAAAACCTAATGCTGTTCAATTCCCAATACACATTACACTGGAAGAACCTGAGAAGATTACAGTAGCAAGGGGTTTGATGGAACCATTAAAAAAATCATAAACCAGTTTTGTTTGGAAGGGACCTCAAAGATCATCCAGTTCCAGCCTCTTGCCACGTTCAGGGACACCTTCCACTAGACCAGGTTGCTCCAAGCCCCATCCAGCTTGGCTTTGAACAACTGATCCTGAACTGGAGCTGCTGACTAGATCTTGGCCGCACCACGAATTTCGACTTTTCGCGATTCTGAAAAACTCCTCTTGCAGCCCAGCAGAGTTTGAAAGGCTTCTGGGGCATTACCACACATAAGCAACATGAAACAGGGGGGTGGTTTCAGATACTGAGATAGAAAGTCTGAACAAGTACTGACCTACTGGAAAATTCACAGCRAGAGATGGAAAGATCTGGTACTCTTCAAACACCTACATGTTCTGGCTGTGGCTTTGAAGCAAGCCACAACACTGTCTATTGTAAAGAGCACAGTTCCTGTGGAAACACTTGCTTAATATTGTCAGAGATGGAGGAAGAAGAAATGCTATAGGTGTACAGAATTTTGCAACTACCCATTTAYTGGCTAAAATATACATATATATTCAAAAGAGAAAAAATTCCTTATTGTTAATAGCAAAAAACATTGTCAGACACTGAAACAGCTCMGTTACTCTTTTCTCACCTAATGCTCATGTCCTGAACAGGAACAGGAGCTTCAAAAATGCTACTAAAATAAGAAGYGCATTGCTTAAAAACAATGAGTATTGCATATGCATTGCTGAGGCAAGTATCTTTGCACTAAGCTTATTTATATATAGAAATAACATCAGTGACCTCGTATTAATCATAGACACAGCTTTCTCCAGGACAAAGGGAAATGACAAACTTGCAAGGACACACCAGAAACCTTCTGAGATCACATCCACATAAGCCAAAACATGTGACAACTTGAATGATCTTCTGCTCCTCTTTGAAGAAATCACTCAAATCCTGCAATATTATTCTTGACTMAATCAGAACCATGCAATTCTAAAATGAATCAGGTGATGATTTTAGATATAGCCTCCACTCTCTGTTCTGAGCTTTCTCAGAATTTCTGAAGCTTTCAATTCTAAGAATTTTAATCAAGATAGTGCTAACCAGAAAGAACATAACCAGCCAAAAGGGTTTCTCCTTGCTAGACACAGCACCAAGCAAGAACTAAAATGAATGTGTGTTGTGTCCTGTCTGTGCCACAGCACACAGGCAGCTCCACACCACAGCACCAACATCCTGCTCTCCTGCAGATGGGCAGCCACACGAAGCAACTCTCACCCAAGACAGAGAGGAGAGCAGGCACAGTTCCCAACACTCATCCAGAGGGGCACAGGTAACCTTAGAACAGGGCTTGGTACCGTGGTCATCAGAAACTGCTGGGGAAGCACAGGGTTGATGACTGTTCAAGGTGAAGGAGGGTAAATACTAGAGATTAGGAAGAAATCCTTCCACCTATGAGGGTGTGAGGCACTGGCACAATTTGCTCAGAGAAGCTGTGGCTGGCCCATCCTTGGAAGTGTTCCAGACCAGGGTGGACATGGCTTGGAGCAACGYGGTGTGGTGGAAGGTGTCCCTGCCACGGTCCCTTACAACCCAAACCGTTCTGCGATTCTATGAACTGGCAAATCACTAACCAAGTCTTTTGGTAGATACAAAATACAGGGAAAGGCCATGCTGGCATCCAGCTTTGACCAAAAGCAGATTAAGAGCCCCAGCTGCCCCAAAATTCCGCTCCCGCCTCTTCTTCCGGCCGCCGCCACTCCCGTGCAGAGGCAGCACAATGGACGGGTGCTTTCGCACGACTCCAAAACCACAGGCAACAGCCCCCCACACTGACTGGCCTGGCGCCTGACTGATGGTTTCTTTGGCAAGCTCAGCTGTGAAATGGGGTAGGAGAGAAGCAGAGACTCAAGCGGGAAGCTCTCCACCTCTCCTGCTGCACAGTGACTGCCCATGGGGCAGAGGAGGGCAAAAACCTGCTGGKTGCCCTCCTGGATCTGCCCTGGACAAACTGCCAGGGCCCACAGGTCACAGGGCTGCTGAAAAAGTGCTCTATCACATTTAAACACAAAACTCATTCCTACACTGGGTGACTTCCTAAGTATCATATTAGCCCAGATGGAAAGGGTCATACTAGCACATGAACCTGTTTTGTCTACAAGGGGCTGAAAAACACTCTGCGAGGACGTGCAGCGTAGCCTGGATTTTTGATGCTTTATTCCTGATCCTCCAGAATCCAAGGGTCTGCTCTTCATTTCAACATTGTCACTCCCAGATGATGACAAGCCCTAAGGATGTGGATACAATGAGTCTTGGCCTGCAGAGACAGCTCCTCAACAGTAAATATTGGGGGGATTCCACTGTGCTTTAGGTAGAGCTGGAGAAATCAGCCTCAACTTGTGCAAGTGTGCCAAAGAAACTTTTATCTATTCTTGTGCCATTTATTTTGCCTACATCGTACCCTTTTTGTCCCTCCAAGGGAAAGAATAAAGCTCCACTGTCGGGGCTCATGAGAACAGCTCCAGACCTTACTCATTCCTTGGACATGAGCATGAATTTGAAGATCTAGGTTTTGATAAACCTTTCAGCAAGAGGAAAGTGGAACAATTTCTAGAATTAAGGAAATAAGGGAAAACATCATCCCTGTTGGCTAGACAGGCTAGATTTTACTCAAGCTAATTGTTTGAAAGCCTGGTCAAAATTARTTACTATCATTAGGTATTGATAGGATTATTGTAACAGGGGCAGTTTTTGATAGGAAGACAGATGGCTTATCTTTTCCACCCAGTTCTGCTCCACTCTAAGCTGAGAACAACTTAGTTGCTTGTAGAGTAGCTACTAAATAACCACAGTTACATCCCATTACATTAAAGAAAACTAAATAAACCAGCATTTCTTCTTGGCTGCCACATCRGGAGTCCCTTGCAGAAACAAGGGACAAACTTGTATAAAAGAAAACTTGTTGCAGGGTCATTTTCAACCATCTACAGTAATTATCCTCCCTTACAAACCAGTCTGGTGAGCAGTTCTTCAAAGCTGGACTTTTCACAGCTACCAAGTAAACAGGTAATGAAATTATAAGCATGGGCTTCCATGTAGAAAACTGATTATCAGCAGCAATACTCCCACCAAGCCCTATTAGGAGATGGAGGTTCACCCTACACAAAGCTCTGTAGTTTTTGTATCAGCACTGTGTTCCAATGAGCAGCTTTAACAAGAAATCCCACCATGGATTTGGACTGCACAGGAATGTTTCCTCACATGGTTCTATCYTCCTCCAGGCTCAGGAGCAAACTGCCTTAGAGAATAAATTTTCRTTGAATACATTAATGTGAGATGCCTCAGTCTGTGAATGACCTAGATAATAAACTCATTGATGGAAGCCAATTCCTTCCTCTTTCTCAGAGCACCATGGGCACTCGCTGTGCCCAATAAATAATGTACAGCCCAGCCACCATTATCAACTCGTGCTGCATGAAAGAAGGGGGAAGGAAACATGTCCAGGTCTTCTCCCAATTAGCCAGTGCAACGCTGGCAGTGTAATTCCATCAAAGCCATGGGGAATCCGCTGACGTGAACCTCACAAACAACAGCAGAAGCAAACACCAGGCTCCTCTTCTGCTGGAACCTCACAGAAAACACRGGCAAACTTTTTAAAAACAAGTGAGAAAGGAAGGTGGCAACTTTCACATTGATGTTATTAAAAATTGATGCCARAAAGAAGTGAGGTATGGAGAGCTTCATGTATGTGTCACTTTACATGTGAGGGAAGGATAACATGTAAAGCATGTAAAATTTTAAAAGAATTGAAGGATATGAGATAGAATAAATCATGCAGTAAATCAATCCCAAATTTCACTACTTGGAACTCTATTTTTCCTCTGCTCTTCAGTCCTGAGGAAAAGGCCTACAAGCTATACGTCCTTGTTTACCAAGAAAGCAGATGCAGGACAAAGCAGGAATTCAAACAGGACAAGCTAGTCTTGCATTAGTCATTCCTGATTTAAACAACCTTTGTTATTCTGAAGGAGCAAAGCCCAGAACTGAATACATTTAGCATGGCATGAGCACACTGACCAGTCTAGGTGGAGAGAATCCCTCTAGGAACTAAGTCACACAYTGACAAGCCAGTTCCAATGCTATCAGAGACAGCATTGATTTGCAACTATTTTGTCAGATAAAAGCGCTTTGGAGCACAGACATCCCATGCTGACTTTTACTGTCATAGTTAAACTGTCATCCTCTTTCCCATCCTGACTGTGGAGCCAGCCAGCTCCAGAGAGCTGCCACAACCCTAAATGATCCCTCTGACAGTGCACTTGTACCTCTGACTCACACCCACAGCACCCAGCACYACTGGCCCTGCTTGAACCCACTACAGCATCTATAAGGCTGTGAAGGATGGCAAACATTTTTCTATCCAAAAATGACAAAAGGATTCCCAAACTAAGATGCCACTGCTTTCATAGGAAGTTTAAGACACTAAATTTAGCAAGTGGAGATGTACATGAAGAATTTAATTTCCAAGGGATGTCTTGCTTACATGACAGAGTAAAATTAAATGTACTCATGAAAAAAAAATGCAAAAGACTGTGCTATGCTAAAATGCAGACTGATGGCAAGGAATTAAAAAAAAACCAAAAAAACAAAACAAGCAAAGGCAAAACAGAAACCACAGAGCAGGCCAGAATGCGAGAGCTAGAAACCAGAGGTGCTGTAGAGAGGTGTGAGCTGCTTTTTCACACCAAGTGAGACCAGCTGGCAAGTCAAAAATCCTGTCTCTGAGAATGGCTAACATAGAATATATGAGAGAAAGGCAGGAAAAACACYACAGTGTCAGATATGATGGTACCAGCTCAAACCTCTCCTCAGCCCCTGGATGCACAYTATCAGACAATCTGTCACTGTGATTCTTACTATTAGATGTAAAGTCCTGGGACAGCAGAGACCCACAGCCTATTTCTCACATCCTGTCCTTGACTGCCTCATTTTGAGAGATTACTGGGCTCTACTGATCTGTTAAGTGATTTYACACTGCAAATGATTGTACTGATCTTTTTTTAAACATACAGCAGAGATGCAACACTCATACAGCAAATCACACATTTAGAAACGTGCCCTGCATGGATGCATTTTCCTCCTCTGCCCATTTTGACAGAAATATCTGTGCTGCAATAAAAAGTAAAAAAATAAAAATAAGAGATAAATTCCACTAAGGCCTAAATAGCATTCTCATGTTGGTTAAAAAAAATAGATTATTTATTCTATCTCCCATTTCACAAACTGAAGTCAGCTACCAAAGCTGCCCAGCTTGTGTTYCTGCACCAATACTTCATCTCCTCCCTGTTCCACAGAAAGGAGATCCCTCCTGGAAGGAGTCTGGAGAGCTGCCACTGCATCACTGATACAAATTCAACCAACTCACTCACAAAACTCAAAACTTACAAAACTGGGCTGGTGAACACCAAGAAAAAGCCTTTATGTAATGCCATCTAACAGATTCATACATCCCTTCCTCCTTCTTCCCCTGACAACATTTTTTTGTACTGGCAAAGCTCCTGGGTAAGCACAGTCACAGCAGCTGGGTTTCAGTTCTGTGCGAGCTATGCTGACCCAAAGGGCAGCTCCACACCACATGGTGGAGCACAGAAATTCCCATCCAGAGCCACAGAGGTCCAGCCAGCAAGTGAAAATCTTATCCCAGACCTGACATCCCAAAAGCCCTGTGGCTTTGCAGCCCAGGACAGCATCTTCCCCAGGATGGGGTTAATTGCTTTGCAATGTGGCACTCAGAGGAGACAGCCCAGGGTGTGAMATTCATTTGTCACACAGGTCACAGGCAACCAGTCTCCGTCTTGAGGGCTGCATCTGAACACAGAGCACTGGAGAGCATGAGATGCAGTGGGTCTCACAAGGAAGACCAGCCAAAAAAGAACCCTGGCAGTTACCAGAACAACTCTTCTGCCTGCAGCCTGCCCCACATTGGAGGAGCCCCAGGACAGAGCAGTACAGGGAGCGGGGCCATCAGCCGGTCAGACTGCTCCGGCCGCCTGCGGGATAGATCTGGACATCGATTACATGACTCTGGTCTAGCACAACAAGGGCACAAAAGGTCTTGCAGGGGCAGTGAAAAAGCATTTTTTTCCATCACCTTGGGCCCAGGACAGACACTGAATATCAAGAGCACAGGAGTTGCTGAGGGATGCTTGTTCCCACACAGCACTGCTCAAACGCGACAAAAGCTGGCTCACATCTGCTCGTGGYGCTGGCTCCTAAATTAAAGCAGGATGGTTTCCTCAGCAATTGACCTCCCTAAGTGATGAGAACATCTCRTGATATCAAAGCATACAAAAATATCATTGGCATTGCAGAAATACAGTTGTTTGTCTGGCTTACCCTAAGTGGCTTAGCAATGTTAATGGGACGCTTCTGGATGCTCTTTGTTCCAGATACACATTTATCTTTGATACCATTATTATAAAGCAGGGCTTTCCCTCACAAGCAGCCAGCAGAAGGGCATGGCCTGGGAGAGGAACAGCCACGTGGTGATCTCCACCAGGACACGGCGCCAGGTTAGTTATCCACAACTCCAGCCTGGGTCCAGCACGGCCCTACAAATAGCACAGGGGTGGAGCAAGCAATCAGAGCAAAGATTGCTCATTGTCTCCAGAAGAAATTAAATTTGCAGCATGGTCTGACATGTCTTAACTGCATGCTTAAATAGGATGAAATCTGGGAGGCAAGAAGGTGCAATGGCTGATCCAGAATCCTTATAAAAGCTGCCAGTAACTAATTTCATGTGGCAACTCTGCTGTTCATCTTTTTCTCCATGGTTACACAAAAGGCCCCCAATTTCCTGGCTGTATTAGCAAAGCACAATAGCTAAAGCCTAAAACATCAAAGGAGCCTTGATAGTTTGTGAAGAAAGGGTGGGAGTCTTATTCACTTCAGTAAGGGATATGTTTTTCATATTGAATTACCCTGTAAATCAGTAGACTTTCTAATGGCATTTCAATAGCTCAAATGGCCCCCTTGACGATCCATTCTGCAGAGTTTATTGCCTATAAGCTCAAAATGGCCAGAAACCAAATCATTACTCAGAAAATACTCCAAACAAAAAGCCTCTGACAGCCTGGGTGAAATGTGCTTTACTAAAAGACCTGTGAAAAAAGCTAAATATAAACCACCAACAGGGTGAGRTGGGGCCAGCAGGGCGCAGGGCTGGGGACAGAGCTTCCTGGGGTGCTGGGCTCACTGGTGCTGCGGTCACCCTGCTGCCCCCTCCTCCTCCTCACAGCCTCTCTGCAAAAACCAACCYCAGGGCTGCGGGTGCAGGTCTGCAAACACCTTCTCACGAGCTTCTAACGTGACCAAAGGCAATGTGGGCATCAGGCCTTGGCTGCCTCTTCTCCCTCCAACCAGGGCTTTCAACTGGTTCAGCAGCAGCACCATCAGCAGGAATGTAAAGGTACCCCTGGAATCAAAGTCAGTCCCCCTCTCCAGCCAACCACATCAACAAGGGCTTGATGGAACCACAGAATAGAAGGGACCTTAAAGATCATCTCATTCCAAACCCTCTGCCATGTACAGGGACACCTTCCACCAGACCAGGTTGCTCCAAGCCCAATCCAGCCTGGTCTTGAACACYCCCCAGGATGGGGTATCCACAGCTTCTCTGGGCAACCTGTGCCACCCTCACTGTCAAAAACTTCTWGCTTATATCCAATCTAAATCTCTCTCTTCTATCAGTTAAAAGCCATTACTCTTTTGCGGTCTCTCCATGCCTTTGTCAAAAATCCTTCCYCAGCTCTATTTTAACCCCTTTAGGCACTGGAAGGTGCTTTAAGGCTTCCCTTTTGCCCTCTCCAAGCTGGAAAACCCCAACTCTCTCAGCCTGTCCTCACAGCAGARCTGCTCCAGCCCTTTGAGCATCTTCATGGCCTCCTCTGAACTCTCTCCAAAAAGTCCATGTTCCTCTTTTACTGGGGGTCCCAGGGATGGATGCAGTACTCCAGCACATCATTCCAGTCACCTCGAGGTGGCTGCCACTGCTTTTGGTGGCAAGAGTACCCAAAGGGTGCCCATTACCCATGTGACCATTTCCCTCCAGGTCACAGCAGCACCTGATTGCCTGGACTCTGTCCTGCCTTGTCCTGCACTCCTGGAATTCTGGCTCTGCCCCAGGCACAGAATCCACCCCCYCTCAGCCACAGTCCCTGATGAATGCAGTGACAGCATCTTTGAAGGGGACAGGAACACTGTCACCTCACTGCCTCCCAGAAAACCTTGAGAGCCAAACCCACATCTTGCTGCACTCAGTTCAAAGCCAGGACATGAACTCCAGTCCCAAACCCCCCTACTGGAACCCCCAGTCACTGGAAACTGGCTCTTCTCATGCTTGGGTCAAATCTTCCCAGCCAAACACTCTCAAGCAAAGTGCCCATGGTCTCCTAGGGTTCTCACAGTTGCCAGCCAGGCCTTTTATTGGGGAGGAGCAAGAAACAGGACTCCAAATAGCTCCACTTCTGATGCTGGAACAGGGCAGTGTGTGTGCAGCTCTTTGTGACAGTCAGCTGTCTCATCTGCCTCCATCAGAACAACTGTTTTTAGCATCACACCCCCACAGACCACTAAACACCTGACAAATAGCAACAATTTTTCCCTTGGTTATCACAGCCTTTGTTTTAGGCTGCAGGGCACTCTCAGGTAGTTGTGGTGCATGGGTCTCCGTTGGCATTTTGAGGGGATCTGCTCATAGGGCCAAAGGACAAATTTATGCTAAAGGAAAGAAAGAAAAGCTGAAACTCCAGTAGCTTTCAGACCTACCTTACCTTCTGCAGTGGGTGTTTCTCTCCACGAGTCCCATTCAACATAGTAACTGCATATCAGTAATAACAATTACAGAAACAGCTTAAGGCTCCCAAAAACTTAGGGAAGGAGCCCATTTTACTCAAGCCTAATTAATATGCAGTGTGACCTTCACAAGATCAGAGAACTGCACTATGTACATCACTGTCATGTGCACGGAAACAGAAGTCAAATGGACTTCATCCCAGCCTGCTCCTCCCCTGTGGATGGAGACACCACTTATTCCACCTCTACAAGCTAATTTATCTCTGCAGTTTGGCAGACACAAAATACTGCACCACAAAATCCTCTGTCAAGASCTATAAAGTATTTTGGCTTCCTGAAGCAACTTTTGCCCACCTGAAGAACTCTGCAGTCAAGCAGGAGCCAAAAAAAGCAGCAAACGTATTATATTTRACTCTCCTTCTCTCTCATGGCCATGGTGCTCTGGAGAGAAGGTGACTTATCTTTTAACTCTTGAACTTCACATTCAACAAATACAATTGTATATAAACACGGGTAAAACACAATTATTTCTGCCTTAAGAGAAAAAAAATTAGGGAAGGATACAGGCAAAAGAGCTGAAGTGAAGGAACACACAAGAATTGCCTTAATCTCTTCCTGCACACGAGCAACAAACTCATCAGGAAGTTGTGACTGGCTCACTAATCTTATAGCCCATCTGTTATGTGATTTCCTTCAGTGTACTCTCATGATTTGCTACTTCAAGATCAAGGTTGAAATGTCTACTCCTTGTTAAAGTCTTACAAATGATGGCATCTCCACCCAGGGACTAACAATTCTTACAAACGTGATTAAATAATTCCCTTGTAACAATGCCATTCAGTATCTGTAAAGAGTGTTTCCCCAAGGTTAAAAATTACTTCAGCTACTACATAAAACTCAGGTATTGTAAACATCTCCCATTTCAGCTACATTGAGTACTCCATTTGTTTCACTGATATATGACAGCTTTCTATACTGCACTCAGAGACAGTCAAAGAGGAGATAATACCTTTCAAAGGTGCAAATGTGAAGTAAAAACATCCTAGCATAGGCTAGCGCAAAATTAAATTCTTTCAAGAGGCAAGTTTCAACCCTGGAGTAAATCCCAACAAACAGCTCCAGAGAGCAGGCAGCTCAGCTCCCTCCCTGCACCTGGTCATGCACACCTGGGTAAAATGCAACCATTCAGGTTTGCAGAACCTCACACCCACACAGGCAATGCCTACCAGAGCCAGAACATGGCACTGGGGAGATGGTGCTCAGCTGTGACTGCCGTACAGCACACTGAAGGCACGATGGCATTTAACTGACAATGTTAGTAAAAACTACTTTGCTGAAACCTGACAAGTTAATATAAGAAAGGGAAAACAGCAAGAAGGATCTTGAAGTTAATAAGCTCTTGCAAATTTGATCTGTGGAAAATTAGTCAAATGTGTGTAACAACAAACTCACAAATTAGAAGAAATCCAGACCACGCTAATGTGTTTACTAGAAAGACTTTGGAAAACAACCCAAATGGTTAGAAGGAAAAGGGTCGGTTTTGAAGTCTCTGAAACATGAACTTTAAAGCAAGCCAYGAACAGAGAACACTGCCCCAGCACCCAGTGGGATGACTCAGGTGTATAAGCATTACTGATGAGACAGCTCATGTCCATACACTTACTCATCTGCATAAGTGTTCAGGTCATAATTGCAGTGATGTACCTGCAAGTCATCTGGGAAGCACCAACTCTTACACACCAACTGCTCCTCCTTGCCTCTCGCTGAAACTTCCTACAGTTCTCACAAAAGGTGCTGACCAATGTTACAACTAATGACTTTTTTCTTTTTTTTTTTCCCAGCAGGAGAAAATCCATGTTTATAAACAGAGCAGCATGAGCCTGAGAGCTGACAGCAGCCACCTGCCCTGTTTGCCTGTTATTAATCACTTGGATTTTACCAAAACACTGTTTTACCTGTCTCTGAAAAGTGAACATAAAAGTTCTATTTCAAATCAAATGAAAAATTGTGCACAGCCAAGTAAGCATAATCCAGGTTAAACTTGGGAAGATTCACCAATTTTCCTCTCACTCGATTCACTCCTTAGTTGCCTATCTGTGCTTTTATTTTGGGGATGGAAAAAGGACAGAAGTGAAGGATTTTGGAGTGGAGGTGTTTCAAATCATCTACATTTCCTTGTGGTGTTTTGCATTGTGCCAGCAGCTCGTAGACCTTGGGTTAGTACAAACCAGCATTTCCTCTCCTTCTGATTACACAAACTCCCGTGACAGCCTCGCTGGGTTTATCAAGACATATTAAATTATCAGGGCAAGATGCTGTTCCCTGTCATCATGTGATCCAGGCTGCACGCTATGCGAGATGCTAACAAAGCAAATCAGAAGGGAGGGGAGAGAGAAAGGCAACAGAAGGCAAACATTTGCTCATTCCCCTCTAAATCCACCCCAGCTGTAAGTTTCAGAYATTCATTTAAAGGGAGAGCAGCAGCTCTTAACCGCTGTCTACATGCCAGATATAAAACCAGTTTACATCAATCTAGTTAAAAGAATTCACTGATTTCCCACCCCATTGTACCCATCAGCTCACAGGTACAGGAGTTCATAAAACACATGTCTATCCTGCAAGGATTAGAAACTTTTCCCTCACCACCAGATGAATATTTCAGGCCACAGTTTGCATCTGCCCTAAAAATCAGCACTGCAGGATGGACTAAATGGAAGAAATGTAYGTGCATCCACACCAGCAGCAGTATTATGACAGGTATTTTAGTAATGTAAATAAGGCCACCACCTTTGCAGCAGAGCAGTCCCACCCCACATGTCACCAGCTCCAGTGTGACCAGGACTCCAGCYTCCTTATAGGACTGGGCCTCTCTCAGTAGCAACTCAAACATCAGGAAAATCCTCAAAACCACATTGCTCTATCCCAAGCTCACTCCTCTGCCTTGCCTGTGGGGGTCTGCTCTGCATTTGAAACTGGTTTAGCACAAACCCCAGGAACAGAGCAGATACTTTCCAGGGGCACAKGTAGCCTGGGAAGCTGAGCATGCATCCACCAGGCAAAGCCCGTGCCCCCAGCTCTGGCTGGGCTGTCAGGAGCAGCAYCTCAGCTAAGCCATTGGAGAATTGCTGGGACCTTTCTGTCTGACCCAAAAACCCCATCAGGGACTGTCTGAGAGAGAACAGTGCACAACCCTCACACCTATCTATAAGGTACCTAACTAAACGACCTCAATATACATTAAATAATCATTGCCTGTTATCACCCCAAAGGTGCAGCATCACACCTCAGCCACAGACAGAGAGAGCAGAAAGTCCCAGCATTCTCCCCAGTGATAGGATCAAGATGTTTATCTGTTCTCTACACTGTCAGCCTCAACATCTGGTTTTATTGTGGTGGTGATCTGACCACATATCCTGAACTTCTCAGCCTCAAAAAGTTTATACCCATCACAGCCTTGAACATTCTCAGCTCTTCTGCACCTTCTCTACTCAGAATAAATGCCTTTTTTTATTAAACTAACACTTACCAGCAAACAGTCTGGATCAATACAGTCACCTCATCCTCCTTTACAAGATTGGAAGCAAAGGTACAACTTTACAGACTGTACTGTTTCTGTCACCATCAGGACTAATCCATAAATGAGGTTCTCTGGGCTGCCTACAAATGACATTTACCTGAAAATAACCTAGAATTAGCTCAGTGAAACTGCGCTGACCCAGAGCAGCGGTGTACATAACAGACACAAGACTAGTCCTGCCATTCTGCTAAGAAGTCAAAGAAATCCGCATGCACACATCAAACTATTGTGCAAGCATGTGTAGAGCTGGGCAGAAATACATCCAACCCAGGTATCCGAGTCTCCAAGTGCGCCTCTGTGTGCTGAGCAAAAGGAGGGAGGAACACCTTTGTGTGAATTTGCTGGTGTCGTTTGCAAGTTACGTATTACAGGTCTTGTCTCCGTTCATTTACAAACACGAGAGACTTCACAGGAGAGACTACAGCGTCCTCACCCTCAAGCTACGACAGCTGAGGGTCCTTAGGGTCCTAAGGAACAGCAGCCTGAGCAAATGCGAAGCAGAGGGACACAAACAGATGCGTGAAGGAGCACACCTGTGTACCTGCAGACACACACCGGGCTGCGCGTCTGCGGCACAGGCATGCAAGGACAAGCCCCGGCTCCGCGAGTGCCCTTCATTCATTCCCAGAGGAGCTCTCCCGGCTTCTCCGCCGGGCGGGTACTCACCCAGCCCTCGAAGGTGTCGCTGGGGGCGGCGGAGCGCAGCAGGTCCTGGAAGTGCAAGGTGCAGTTGGCCACGAAGTCATCGTAGCCGATGGGGGTGTCGTGGAAGACGGAGAGCTCGATCTGATGGCCGTCGGTGACCGTGGCCGAGAACTCCTCGTTGTAGGTGGGTTTGTTGGTCTTCTGCTTGGTGCTGGTCTGCCCCACGCGCACCTGGTCCACGCTGACKGTGACATAGGGATCCAGGAGCTGGTATCCCTTGCGGAAGAGCGAGTGCCGGAGGGACCAGCGGGTGGGCTGCAGCCCCACCGCCTCCCCGATCCGCACCTTCAGGTACCCGCTGAACTTCATGGCTCCGGACATGGCCGCGCCCCCGGGGCGCCCGGGAGCCGGGAGGAGAGCCAGAGCCCGCTCCCGCCGGGCGAGGCACCCAGCCTCTCCTGCCGGCCCGGCCCGGCCCGCCGCAGCCCCGCGAGACAGCCTCAGGGGGCCGGGCGGTGGCACCGCGCCCGCCCCCGGGCCCTGCCTCTGCCGGGGCTCCGGAACCGCCCCGCCCGCCCCCGCCGCCCGGCCCGGGCTGCTCCTGCCGCGGGGGAGCGGCGCGATCCGGCTCGGGGACACCTGGGCGTGGGGCGGCGGCGGCGAGCGGGGAGGAGCCGCGGGGCCGCGCCGTGAGGGCGGGGACGGGCGGGGAGCGCACGGCCCGGCCCGGCCCGGCGCTGCTGCCCAGGTGCGGGCCGCAGCGAGGAGCGGCCGCTGCCCGGCCCTGAGAGAGGCCACAGCCCCGGGACCGAGCTCCGGGACACCCCCGAGGGCCTCCGACCCTTCGGTGCTCCCCGTTCAGCGCCTCCCGRGAAGGGCAGGGGCTGCGCCCTCCGCTCGGACCGGCGGCCCCTCGGCGGCTGCAGGGGACCGGAGCGACACGGACCCGGACACGGAGCAGCGCTGCCCCCGCACCTCGCCCCGGGCAGCGGCGCCTCCCCGCATCGCTCCGCCGGGAGAACGTGCGCGGAGAGCGCCAGGATGTGCTCGGGGGTTAATTGCGGGTGATTAACGTGCCTGGCACTCGGCGTGCGGGCTTGGTTCTAGGGTGGATTGTCTTCGGGGGTTTGATCGCACTTAATAAAGTCGGAATTTAATTAGTTGTAATTGCTTTGCAGATCTCACAGCAAAGCGGTGCGAACTGGGTAGGGAACAATGAAATCCTCCCTTCCCGGTGGCATTGTTCAGCCGGCATCATCGGAATTAGGTTGCACTCCCTAAGATGCGGTCCTTTGAGTGACCCCACCGCAGCTGGATGGTGCAAAGACTGGCTGACAGCTTGTAGCCTTTTTTTWAATGCATTTCTTTCTTTTTTTCTTTTCTTTTCCAGACCACTCCTTTCACCTCAGCTCTGCCATCTTTCACATTTCCTAGCAGACCATCTCTGTTTTCTCCCATCCCCTTTCCTCGCTTGCCCTCTTCTCCACATTGTTTTCTTCTTCTAGAAGTCCCAAGTTTCACAGGAGCACCAAGCCAAGGCTCCTTCCAAGCCTCAGAGAGAGCAGGTTGTCTCTGATTGCCTCCTCTGGAGAGAGCAGGTGGAACAGGTTCAGTAATGTGATCACTCCTCACATGGAGGCAACTGTTCTGCCAGAAAAACTTGTAGACTCTTAAATCAGACTTCTGACAGGTCTCCTTTCAAGACTTTTAAGTTCCTTGCTCTGTCACTATTAACTGGAGAAGACAAATGTTCTAAGATTTTTTTTTCTGAGCTTGGTTAGGACAGCTCATCCTGAGGAGGAATACAGGCTTAGTTTTAGAAATTGCCACCCCAGGTTCTGGGATTTTGTTTCCAGGAGTGACCAGCTCCAGATCTTTTAACAGCAGGTATGGCCAAGTAAACATACTCTCTTCTCATAAAAGACTTATGGATTTAGGAATTTTGTGTTGATGTTCCTTCTGAAATGCATTTTAGCATTAGCGGTGATCATTCTAGGTAATTTTATTTTCCCTGGTTTTAATCTTTGTACCTTCTTGGGTTCCAGGATCCCACGGCAGTGAGCTGGTCAGAAATAAAGATTTCCTTTTATCAGCTGTGTATCAGCTCTTGCTTTCATGTCTGGATTCTCCACTTCCTTATGACAMCATAAAATTAAAAAGTCCCCTATTTACCTTTTCAAGAGCACCAGTATCTGTCATTTTGTACTTTCACCACTTCTGTCCTTCTGAGTTATGAGCTGTCCCTTGAAGCCAGGGCAGAATCCATGCTGACCATCATGGGCAACCTGGAGTTCTTAGAAGACTTCACCAGGACTCACTCAGGGCTGCAGACAAGGTTTAAAGACAGCCTAAATTTTAAAGCACTCAGAATGGATACCCAAAGGATAAGGCTGAATGCCTTAGAAAGTCTGGAGCACTCACTCTGTAAATTCCAAATCATCAAATATAGATTTTACTTTGCTTAGTGCCCTTTCAAAGGGCTCAGTGCAATAGCAGTAAAGAATGTTTGGCTCTAGGAGACTAAGTTAAGAGATAAACATGAATTACAATCACAGACTGCCATAGTACTGTCAAAATTTCTCTTTACCTTTTTCTCAGTTTCCTGAGCAGGCAGAGGTAAAAGTCATCCCAAGCATTACTTGTTAGAAGTAATGGCTGGCTCACRTATTTACTGTCAGAAACAGGGAGAAGACAAAAATCTGATGGTTAAAGGCTCATTCCCTCTGCTTCATCACACAAGGTGAAGCACTTTGCCATGCTGGAGTTTCATCCATAATAGAAATGAGGACTTAAAGAACWTTTTCTATACAGTGGTTCATTGGAATCTCATGTGATAATGTGATTCCTCTACCCAGACTTCAGATAAACCTAGCAAGTACTGAGTCACTCATGGAAAAAAGCAGGTGAGCCACAGTTGTAAGTATTTCTGGTGAACAGCAGTGCAAGCCAGTTCTCTGCTGCAGGAAAAAAATCAATCCTGTGGACTCATATGATGTGAATCTAATTAATTTTGTTTATCCACTCAAACCAGGCTGGAACAGATCATCTCAAACAGCATCTGAACACACCCCTGTTCTGAACTCTAGCCAAAGCCCAAATGTCCTGTTCTCAAAGAGAACTGAGCAGCGACATGAAGTCAGAACCCACCCTGCCTACTCTCCAGACATCCATGCAGTGGAAAAACATCCCCAGTTAGGTATTTTCTTCCAATAATCAAAACACCCCTGCACACCATGACCTTGCAAAGCTGAATGCAGCTACACCATCTGGTGATGGCTGCATTGATCCTCCTTGCACAGCTCTGGGGGCCAGCCAGGTCTGCAGGAGTGTGGATTCTCTTCCTTTCCTCTGCAGGACCTTGGAGATCAGGCTCCAGGCATGGCAGGGTGATTCATTCTGTGCCCTCCAGTGCTCAGGGAGGCTGAGCTCTTCCCAGTGCTTCCTGCCAAGCTGGATGGTTCCCTGAGCAGCCAGCCTGTGGCACAGGGCTGTTGAAGGAACCCACTGRGAGGATCTCCTGATGCACCTGAGCAGCAGAGTGGTGGGAGACATGCAGTGGCAACAAACAGAAAATAAAGCAGAATGGCTGTGCAATCTGAATTATGGGTAAATTACTGGATAAACAAGCCAGAGCACAGTTCATCTTATTAAACTGGCACTCTAGGAGAAGGTTTTAGTGTAGTAGTGGAAAATCCCCTGGAAAAAAAAAACAGCTTAGAGCTCACCAACAATCAAAAAGACAAGTAGACTATTGGTAATTGTCTGAAACAAGTGACAGCAATGCCAAAACTGTCACTCAGGCACTGTATAAATGACACACTCATACCATTTATTGTGTGCAAGCCTGCTGCTCCCTCCATCTCAAAAAATGCAGAATAGATCTAGGAAAGGCACAGAAAAAGATGACAAAGGTGATRAAAGGCACAAAACATGGTTGTGAAGGGAAAGAGACTGCCTAGCTTGATATTTCTAAGTCTGGGAAGGAATGAATGAAAAGGAAAACATGAGTAAGATTTGTACAATCATAAACCACATGAGCTGTATGAATGGGAAAGGGTTTTTCATTCTTTCCCAGCCAAGACCTAAAGGACACTTACAATTGTTTTGAGGTTAGAGGTTTAAAAACATAGAGAAGCAAATGCCTTTTCACAGAATGCATAGTTACAATTTGGAGTTCATTGCAAAAAAATGGAGGCCAGAAATATAAAGAGCCTTATCCAGGAGTAGATGTTAATGGAGGATAGACTTAACAGTGGCTACTGACCATGAGATAAACCCTGCCTCAGGAACACCTTAAAGCACAAATTGGCAGCTGAATCAACAGGRAGGAGATGGAACAGCATGGCTGAGGTATGATGGACCTAGGAGGGACACAGTGAGCATGCTATGCTCCTCTGAACTGYAATTTCCATATCTAAGTAAAAAAACGAAGAATGGCACCTCCTTAGGCTGGCTTAGGCACCATTCCCTGCAGGTGGGTGAATGGTCAAAGATGGGAACAACTCTCAAAGTTTACTCCTCCACTCTTCTTTCAGGTCACAGTTACCTTAAGGACAAGTTTATGCAACTTCTCTCTTATGTTTTTGGGAATCTGTCTAAAAAACTTCCAGTTTAGATCCACAAACAAAGCCAAAGAGCTTGGCCAAGTCCTGTTGTAACATTATGATTTAAGTCTGGCCTCACTACAGATATACACAAATTAGAGCCCATTTCATGTACCCTGTAAAAATCTCCATTCCTTTTTCCTACAAAACTGTGTGTTATGCCCTTCTCCAGTAACCTATAATTCTGTAACAATTTAGTATCATCCTCATTTGGCAAGTTAAGGGCAAAGTCTTAAATTGCTCCACATTAAATTTCTACCAGACACTGGTTACATTCAGCAGAGTCTGTAAAGCAATGGAAGAATTTTGTCTTTCACAACTACCATTGCAAGAAGTGCCAGTGACACTTTTTGTAACTGAAACTGCAGCTAAATACACTATAAAAAATACAAAAATTAAGAGAACTGTAGAGGCAATTGAAGTAGGAACTAACTCTATTTTGTTCCTCTATTAATTTTAGTCTATTTATACCACTTCCCTTTTATAGTTCTTTCTATAAGACTGCTTGTTAAACCTTTAAACAATGACAGCTGCTGAAGACTGAATATCCCATATGTAGAATTATTTGTGGTCTAGGGAGAAGAAGAGAAAAAAAAAGATCAAATTCCTCTCTAATAATAATAATTATAGGATCAATCCAAAACTCACTGAGTCAAAAGCAAAGCTGCCACTCATTTAAGCTATACAAGAATCAGGCCTGGTTTGTATGTTTGCTGTTGATCCTGATTTATTCCAGTGCAAAAGAGAAAAAGAGATTGTAGCCTAATATCAGCTTTTCCTAGTTGCCATGAATACTGATTGTCTAAACTGTAGCTCACCTGATCCTTATTATTTTTTATTTTTTGGAAAACTAATTTTTTTGTAATTGTAGCTCACCTGTTCCTTATTACTTTTTTTTTTTTTTTGAAAACACTGGGTCATTTTATAAAGTGCTGGTATTATAAACTGCAGAATATAGTTTATAAGAGCTCTAACTCCTACAAGCCAACCATTAATACAGCTAATGGCCTGTTTGTTGTATTAAACTGCTCTCATTTGTCTGGGTCCATTAACAAATGCAGTGGTCATTAACTGTTAACAGCAACTCAGTTATTAGATTTTATTACTTGTAGAGGAAACACTGGAGAACAAACTGATTGTTCTGGTTTACTGGGGTTTATTTCTTTCCCAGCAGTCTTGCTCTATTATTTATAATTTTGTTTCTCACTTATTCCCGCACATGACGGACATGCTCAGAAATGGGTTCAAGGCATCCATGTGGATGTTCACATGCCAGCCCCCTATCCCCGAGCCCAACAAACCTCTCCTCTAAACCACAGAGCTCTGAGGCACCAGGCATCTGCAGTGCCCTCTGCTTTCCTGATTTTTCTGTGTTTTTTTCTTGGGCAGCAGCTTCCACCCATGYATGTAATAATGAGATTTAAGTAAAAGATCCAGTAGTGTGTAYATAGGAGGCTGCAGAATCTTCTGCTTCATTCATGGCTCTCTCTTATCTACTGAAATCCAACATTCAAGTTTTAAAATGTCTTTTACTTCCTCTTCATGGGGACTGATGTGTCAATTAAGGGTGAATGCTTTCTGTCCCTCATTAACATTTAGTCCAGATAATTGTACAGTTCTCTTCTGGCTGAMAAATAAGCTTAGAGCCACAATCTTGCAAATGCCTGCACATAAGGAATATTGCCCAGTATTATGGAGATATGAAAGCCCTTCCCTTCCACACTTTGAATGCTGAAGGCCCCTGATCCACTTTTCTCTCTGCTTTTTTCCCCTTTTTGCAGTTCAAAGCAATGGGAAAACACCACCAGTGCCAAAATGCCATGAAGGCCTGGGAGCAGCTTGCCATGGAAGTGGTTTTCATGGAGCAGTCTGAGCAGAGTTCTTCAGCCTGCAGTGCCATGGCACACAAATGAGGGAGGAGAAACCCAGAAATGCATTGTTAGTGCTCTTGGGGAACACTATCTTCTGGACTCCAGCTGGTGGAATTGGTGTTATAAGACAACTATCAGCACTTCAGAGGTGGAGATATGTGAGATGACTGAGCTTTACCCTCTGTGTGGTTGGGTGTATTTAATGGTATTGAAATAACTCAATTTCTGAGCTGTTGGTCTCTTCCTACCACACCACAGTTATTAATGGTACTTTTAAAGTTGTTCTCTCCTACAAAGGCACACCTGGTGTAGGTGATCCAACCTGCTCACTAAAGGTTTGGATCAATCAGATAGGGCCACAGCCAGCACAGAGTATTGGTGGCAGATGTGATGCTTAACCCTCTGGAGAGGAGAGGTCACTCCTCCAAATAAAGTGATTCATGATGCAGCATCTGAATGCATTGCACTGGAGGTGCCTCACCAGCCCTGCTCCTGTTTGGCTTGTGTCATGGTTTGACTACACACAAAGTGGTCAGAGGACAAGCATGGACTTCAAATTTGGTCAAATTACATCAGCCCAGTGCTACCTGCAAGCCCATTCAGATGCTGTGGCAGGTAGCAGGTATGGCAGATCCGATATCAAGAGAAAAAGGTTTGAGATTTTCTAAGAACAGGCTAAAGACACCACTGGTTTGTACAACCAAGGATTAAAAAGCACTTCTGTCATCCCTGGGGCAGGGGTTAGAGCCTCTTGTGTATGCCCATGCCTGTGTCTCACGTGGTATGAGCATGGGGACGTTGTAGTGCTGGGGACTCAGAGATATGAGTCACCTTATCTGCTCCTGTCCATAACAAGGCACTTGGGGTACAGCTTCCCTCCTATCAGCCTCTGATAACAACTTCCTTCCCACCCTCTTTCCCAAGCCAGCACGTGCTARCATGTTGTGCAACAGAACCAGTTGGACAAGAAATCCAGAAGTATTTAAGAAGCCCAGGGATGTGCACTTTATGCCTTTGAGCAGCAGAGGCTTGCTGGGAATGGCCCCAGACTGGCAGGTGTGTGCACTCTCTTTACCTTTTGGAAATGGGGTAGAATAAAAGAGCATCTCTGCCTCTTTCAGCTTCTGGTCAGCTCAGAACATAATAAATCCCAGGATTTTCCATGAGGAACATAATAAATCCTGGCATTTTTCATGAGGAAGATAATAAATGCCAGGATTTTCCATGAGGAACAGCAGGACTGTTCAAACACTGAAGAGAGCCCAGAGTCTTTGCCCAGCTGGGGTGCAGCATCCAGCTCTGGGGTCCCCAGCACAGGAAGGACATGGAACTGCTGGAGATGGTCCAGAGGAGCCATGGAGGTGCTCAGAGCTCCTCTGCTGTGAGGAAAGGCTGAGGGAGTTGGGGGTTCAACCTGGAGAAGAGAAGGCTCCAGGGAGACTTTTTAATACTTAAAGGAGGCTTGGAAGACAAATGGGGACAAACTTTTAGTAGACCCTATTGCAATAAGAGTAATGGTTTTAAACTAAAAGAGGTTTGATTTAGATCAGATATAAGAAATTTTTTTTTTACAACAAGGGTGGTTAAACACTGACACAGAGAAGCAGTGGATGTCCCATCCCTGGAAGCACTCAAGGTCAGGCTGGATGGGGATCTGAGCAACCTGATCTAGTTAAAGATGTCCTTGCTCTCTGCAAGGTTTTTCTAATATTAATGTTACTCCTTAAGAAGTAGGGTGTTGTTCATTTCGTGAATAATTTAAATTTGCATTTTTTTAAGTCCTCCAAAGACTGAACAATGAGCTGAGCTAAAACAATAGTAGACATTGTTTAACACTAAGCAGACTRAAGAGGAGAAAAAAATAAATGTAATAATGTTATGGGGCTATTATGACTACATGTTGTAGACTCATTATATTAGCTAAGAATACTTAACTGAGTTGACTCCTTTAACACTGGCAAAGGATCAACAAGTCTTAAAGTTCTTTTTTCAGTCAAGACTGAGCCTGATCTTTCAGTTTCCTGCCATGTCTCTCATAAAATTTCTTTTTTCTCAGTAGAACAAAATCCCATCTGCCAAGAACTGCATATTCTTTCTCAAGAGCTGAACTCTGTTCTGCTGAAATGCAGGCATTGACCAATAATTTCTATTTATCTGTACATTTTCTAGCAACCACAAGATCTATCATCTTCAATACCTATAGTGCAGATGGAAGTAGAAAAGGCAGCAGGAAAGGGTTAGGAATAATGGAGTTAAAAGTATTCTAGTGAGAGTACACTATGGAGAATATAATGATGATGAAGGATGCTCAAAGGGAGAAGGGAGCAATTACCTGGACTGGATGATCAGAAGAAAAAGAAACACATAGGAAGTATTGGGCATTATTAACCTTTGAACTCTATCTAAGGAATATTGATTATTATTCTTCAGTCCATTACAAAGAACTCTCCTGTTGCTTCAGAACCAAACCCCAGCACAACCCCCAGCACAGGATTACAGCGCTGTGGCAGGGCTGCACTCTGGGATGTGCTGTGCAGGGGATGTATCTCTGTGGTTTTGCTTTAATCATCACTGAAAGGAAGAAAARAAAGCTCTCTATGCACCTTTACTGAGATCTTTAAAATCTCAGTACAGCCCAAAGCTCTGGGATAAGAAGATGCCATCCCAAGGACCCTTTGAGTCAGGCAGATTCCTAATTACTTAAAATAACATTTCTCTTGGTGCACACCTATGAGTAAAAGTTACCTGCATGTCCCCATCCCTACTCCATGGTGGTTCCCACAGAGGAACTCTTCCYTTCTTTGGGATCAGGGTGTGCACTCAGCCAGAAAATACCAGAGCAGGCTTGAGCAGAGTCCTCTCTCCCACACTGCATTGAGAAATTCTCAGATGTCTGTAAAGAATAAGGGAGAAACAATGCTCAGGACCTCCCTGACCCTCCCATTTCTGCCCCAAACTCTGCACACAGGCAGCAAACTACACCTAGGGATGCTCTTGCTGAGCTGCAGCTCATTCTGAATAAGCTGGGGAAATAAGAATAGCTCAGGATTGCTCTAAAACCTCAAGACCTTGCTCCAAAAATCTTTGAACTTCTAAAACATTTAGAAACCAGAAGGAAAAGCCACACTGAACAGTAGAAAGCTCTCCCACATACACAATGCTGCATCAACAGAAACTCCTCAGAGCAGAGCTGTGAGAACCAGGATTTCTTCCCTTGTCACAGACCTCTAGATGGAGCTGCCTCTTTTGTTTTCAAACCAAGCAAGAGCCACTTAAGTACTGCCATAAGGCAGTACAATGGGAATTTAATTTAAATTTAGGCATTTTCAAGGGGAGAGTGGAATGGGAGCATTATTTTGCATGCATATTGTGCTGTCATTAGATACTGTCAGCTTCTCCATAGTYCTTTGAGGAACCAGCTGTGTTGCCAGTGCCCTTGCTTACAAAAGTCACTCCTGCCAATTGTTTGGGCATGAAAAGACAGATTCAGCTGGAGAGTGCTGAGATCTGAATGTAAAGAACATCCCTATGAAGAGGGAAAGGCTGCAAATATTTGGATAACAAAGAACTTTTTTTATCCCATTAAGTGGAATTTAATTTCAGGAAGACCTACCCCATTCCATGGACAGTGGAAGCAATTTTCCCAGCAGACCTGGCCAGACTGAAGAGAACTGACAGCCTGAATGTCATGTTCAGCCTGCATGATCCCATAAGCCTGGAGAACAAGCCTTGAGGGGACCACCATGGCCACACCTCGAATCCTGGGGTCAGCTTTGGGATCCTCACAACGAGAAAGACATTGAGGGGCTGATGCAGAGAGGGAAATGGAGCTGGGGAGGSATCTGGAGCACAGGTCTGATGAGGAGCAGCTGGGGAAGCTGGAGGGGCTCAGTCTGGAGAAAAGGAGGCTCAGGGGGAACTTCTGGCTCTGCACAATTCATGACAGGAGGGTGGAGCAGCCAGGTGAGGGTGAGGCTCTGCTCCTAGGGAACAAGAGATAGGACAAAATGAAATGGCCCACCAAACTGCCCTAAACAGGCTGTTTGGGGAAGTGGTGGAATAATAATAACAATCTCTGAAAACCTTCAAAAACCTTTTATATATGGCTCCTGGGGACATGGATTAGTGGTGGCCTTGACAGTGCTGGGACAATGGCTGGAATTGATKACYTTAAAGGTCTTTCCCAACCTAAATGATTCTCTGCCAGCACTATGCACAGGAGGAAATACCACGTGTCTCTTTGCATTGCACTATTCCCACGAGGCCTGGGAACCACAAACCCCAGATTTTGGGAGGATTGAAGAAGCACACATCTCCCTTTAACATGACCCCTAAAACCACCTGCACCCTGTCACCCTTGCACAGAGTGAGCAGCACAAATGGGCAGGATCCAGAGTCAGCATTTCATATTCCCTAATTTCTTATCAGCCTTAAAAAAGCCCCTGGGAAGACAAAGCATCCCTGTGTTTCACTGCTGCCAGTGCCTATTCCTCTAGAGGGTACTCTCAGCCCACAGGGAGCTCTGCTGAGCTCTGCTCCTAATGAAACCTGAAGGCCAGGCCCAGGAAAGTGAAAATAAAACTTTACAGAAAAGCATGCTGTAATTTTATGACRCACTTTAATTTGATTCTGGTTAGTTAGAGCAGCCCCCTGGGCAGGCTGGGACTGCACTGAGCAGCACAGGGCTGTGCTTTCAACTTCCAGCTCTTCCAAGGACATAAATGTTAAAGCCTCCTGTGCAATCAAAGACAAAAATTACTCTGGGGTGTAAAGGAAAAAAACCCAGGAGACCTGCAGGAGCTCATATGTAAAATACATATTTAATCTTATTAAATACATAAGAGAAAAAATTTTCAGATCTCTCATGTTATTTGCTTTTTAGTGGTGCCTTAGGGGAGTGAAATAAGCATAGGACTGCCCTGTGGTAGGAACTGAGTGAACACCTAGGAAGAAATACACAGCTTGTCCCAGAGAGCTTGCCATCAAAACAGACAATGCACAAGGGAAGAAGGAAATCAGACCAAAGAGGGGAAAAGTGGTGGCCTGAGAGTACCCTGCAGGTGGGACAGAGCCAGGAGCAGGACTCAGGTCACCCAGTTCCCCTGCCAGGCTCCCTGTGCTTGGCTCACACTGCCCCAGGTGCTCTGTGCCCATAGAGGGCCCTGGTTTCCCCATGGATTGGGTTTTTCCTCCTAGGATACAGACATGGATGCACAGGAAATGTTTACTCACTGAGCACGAGTAAACATTAACCTGTGACCTAGCAAAAGGAACCAAATATTTGGAAATGCCACCTCTTTTCATTTTTTCAAAGGAAAATACACCCAGCACTTCAAACTCTGCCTGTTCCAGCACCTCCCATATCCCTGGAGACTGGTGGCTAAGTCTGCACTTCCCATGTTCTAAGGGAAGCTCAGAGGGATTTAGTGAGCAGTTTGGCTCACATGCTAACAGCCAGTTTTCCACCCAAATTAGGAATATCATCCTGGAATTCATGCAACTCCATCCAGAAGTGACCATGGAGCAGCAAACTAACTCCTCCCATTCTGCATCATATTGGTGCAAGAACCTGGTTTCTCCTTGCTCCTAAGCTGGGATCTTTCAGCTGCCTCAATCCAAGGAAAATGGTGTTTATGTAAATACCCAGCCACTGCCAGTGTCACTCCTGTAATGGGATTGATGGAAGGAAATGTTAGAAATGCAACAGACTGAAGTCCCTCGGTGCAAACACTATGGAAAAAGCAKCAACTAGCAGGGGAGAAGAGACCTGTTGAACAAAATGGATTGAAAAATTCCAGTGAAAGGTGCTGGTTCCCACCCAGCTCCCAGGAGAAAATCTGACTCAGCCCAGCGTGGGATTTTGGTCAGCAGGCACTCTCATGGGATGTGGCACAGCAAGGGCAAATCCAAAGTTTGCAAAAGAACATGAATTTCAGTCTTCACCATCTCTAGGGGCTATCCTAACCACAGGGCTGTTGGCTATTTTGGTACCAGCTCTCTTATGTGGTAGTTTTATCATAAGACAAGAGAAAATAGTTAATAACAAAATAATAAGTTAATAACAAAATAATGAGTTATTAACAAATTTTCTCTTCAGAGGGCTAAATTTTTTTWATTTCCCCTTACAAATTTACTTTACATGCCTAAAACCCTCCCTGGTGTCTAAAGAGCAGGTTGAAAGGGATCTTTGTGAGCTGAGCATTACTGGACTTGATATAAGAGCCAGGAAAACCTGTGTGCAGGTACYTACATTTGTCCTTACTGCAAAAATTATTAACATCCCTGTGACAGTCCTGAGGAACTTCTGTCTGAAAAAGTGATAGAAGGGTCTGTCTATGGCATTAAACGTGACTGTTACAAGATTTGTCCAGATAAAGTTAGTGGTTAATTTTTTCATTCATACCTTTATTGTCTTTTTTTCTTTTATTACCATTATTTGGAGGGGGCAAGGGGGGAGTAAGGGAAAGGGGAAATAAACCATGACAGATTTCTCACATAAAATTATATGATGTGGTTTTGACTGATATGAACATTTCAGATCTATGTGTCTGCACAGCCCTGCCTGTAAAACATTTCAGGAGCCTTGTGCACAAGATGTGCTCTGACAGAGGTAAATTACACACGACCAGGCAGAGCAATGAATACACCCTCACGTGCTCCCCAAGCCCCTGTGGGATGGCAGATATCAAAACCAGAACCTGAAATTCCCTTCTGGAGGCATCACATGTGTGCTTGGAGCTTTCTCCTGAGTGATGTACAACATGAGTGGTGGGTGAAGGGCTGTCATTCCCTGCTGACTGGGACAGTGGCTGCACCCTTGTGGCAATCAATGTTCTTTTAATGGAAAACACCATGTGTTTCCATTGGATTGCTTGGTTATATTTTGGCATTCTGTTTATGACAGAGAATTATTTGTTATGGAATCCTTAGTGGTCAATAGTTTCAACTTCATTCTAATTACCAAGGCAGCCAAGTCATATTTTTTCTCCATTTACAGAATTTGTAGGACTATAACCAGAAAGCAAGCCACGAGTGACTTGGCCAGTAAACAGTGCAGTTTGCTGACTAGTGTTTGTTTTATAACCTTTGGCATATCTTGATATGTACATAATAACAGTTCTTAACCCATAAATAATATTTTACAGAGGTCACACTATAGTTATTTAAGTTCAGGGGTTTATTTCCCAGAACACTAAGTAGCTGTGAATGAATTATGTTTAGTCTGATCTGCCACAGAAGGGTCATAAACTTACAAACTTGTAGCAAACCATGGAATATTACTCCTGTATGTCAGGCAAACTGTAAATGTAAAAGAATAATGCTTGATAAGGGGAAAGTCTTTTTATTTTGTTAAAGTAATATACGTTCCTAGGGAAAGGCTGTAAAATTTCATGTTAAGTGTCAAGTTGGGCAATCTCTCCACACACAGCTTGTGAATTCTGCTTGCTCTCTGGGACTCTCTCTGCATGTCTGAGAGACTACAAAACCTACTCTGAGCAGAGAATCTTTTTCCTTCTTGGCTCCCTTAGGCTTAGAGTGTCCCAGAATCCACAGGAGGTGATGAGAGAAACTTTAGTGCCTTTTCACAGGGCTAATAAAAAAGGGTTCACTCAATGCTGCCAAAAGTCTGTTCCACTGCAACAGCCATGGACAAGGAGAAAGCTGCTACCTCACTTCTTAAGCATGATGAACATCTCAGGGACTGGGAGGGAAGAAGGCTCAGCTGCTGATCATCAGGTGGGGACCTGGATAACTTTGGAGGCTGCTTGAGGCCACCTGACAAGAGAGGGAATAGCAGAAAACAGTGGCAGGGAATTGCAAAGGAAGAGACCAAAGGGACTGTAAAATCTGGGAAAGACACCATGTGCAGGAAACAGGAGATGATTTTATCCTGAACAATGCTGGTTCCAGGACCAGCTGAGATAAAGAAAGTGTGCAAGAGAGGAGCAGAAAAGGCTCCCAGGTCCTGAAGACAAGATGTAGTGAGAATGGGAAAGAGCCAGACCTGCAAGAACTCTGCATCAATCCCAAAGAGCTCCCAAAAATGAGGGAAGCAGGGAAGTGCATCTGGGTCCCTGTGCTTTTGGTGTTGATTACTGTAATGACTTCAAAGCAATAAYTGAATTTAGAACGTGCTGCAAAACCTGGATTTCTGTGTGCTCCTCCAAAACCTGCATGGGCAGAGCCCTTGGAAAGGGTAGCTTTAGGGTTAGAGGAGGAAAAACACCAGTCCTGAGGCTGTTCAKCTGCTGTGCTGTAAATCCTGTGTCAGGGAGGAGGCAAGAGCCCGTGCTGAGGTTGGGAGCAGGGCAGGGACCCCACTGATCTCACTGAATGAAAGGATGTGGGAGAAGCAGCTCAGGGCCAGGGACACACTCCTGGCCCCAGCAGCAGCTGGCACACCCAAGTCCAGGTCACGCTTTCCTTCCAAGCTTTCCTGGGCTCAGCACTGTGCCATTCCATCTTTTGGTCACCAGATGATCTGGAGAAACTTGAAGACCCTTAAAATTCCAAAAAGTTCCACAGGTAACCTTTAAGAGATGCTGTAGGCAGGCAGTGACACTTCTCAAACTGAAATAAATATCAACCAAGAGGATCAACGAKGAAGATCAGATCATTCTGGTTCTCCAAAATTTTCCTACCCCCAACTACTTTGCTCCTGCGGTCTGCAGGGGGCCTTGCTGTGGAATTCTAGCTGGAGACTTCTAAGAGGAGGAGAAAAATAAAAATGAAGCAAAAAGTCACCAGCTGCATTTCTCAATTTGCACTCCTAGTGCTGGATGCCTGAATCCAGGGTTAGCTGTTGTGAGAGGGCTGCAGCATGGTGAGGCAGGACCTATTTCACCACCCAGCAGAGCCCTCCGTTATTTACAAGTTGTGTTAATGTTCTGGCACTCCTTCTATACAAAATCAGCCCTAAATGAATAGTTGCATAGTGGTGGGGGAGATTTTTAAAGAAAAAATATGGCAGTGAATTGTTGAGTCCCCACTGAAAGCCAGCAGGAGATGCGTGCCTAACTTGCCCATTTGCCTTGAAAAACTCTGATAAATATTATTTTGAAATTCATTAACTAGAAATAAAATAAAATTTGGGTGATTTTTCTTGACTTTTAACAACTGTAACAGCAAATTATTTCTTCTGTGAGTAACCTTTGAGAGAACTCATAAAAACAAGCCTTTTAAACAAAGTAGAATTCACTCTTCAGTCTCCTGACCACAGTGCAAGTAGTCCATTTCATAGATGCTATTTTATGATGCTGAATTCAAAAGGAATTTTAATTTTTGTGAGTGAGGGTCTAAAGTCAGAGGGGTTCTGTAAACACCATAACTTGTGAAACCTCTGGCTGTATCTCATACTTGGATCAGAACTCCAGCACAGGTTTCTTCACTTTTTAGGGTGTTCATGTGACACAGGTATTCAGTGTTTCACAGGTATTCAGTGTTTCACAGGTATTTCCCATTTCTGTCAGCACAGCAGGAGCTGTGCTGCAGCCTCTCTCTCTCAGGGGGGATTTTATTTACATCTTTCACAGAATCAYCMCAGCATGGCTTGGGTTGGAAGGGACCTTACAGATCATCTCATTCCCCTGCCATGGGCACCTTCCACTAGCCCAGGTTGCTCCAAGCCCCATCCAACCTGGCTCTGAATATTTCCAGGGATGGAGCAGCCACAGCCTCTCTGGGAAACCTGTGCCAGGGCCTCACCTCCCTCACAGGGAAGAGTTTCTTTCAATCTAAACCTCTCCTCTTTTAGTTTCAAAYCATTCCCCTTTGTCCTATCTCCATCTGCTTGTGTATAAAGTCACTCTCTTTTTTATAAGGTCCCTTGAAGTACTGAAAAGAGTTTTCATTTTACACAGACATCACTCTCCATAAAACCTGTAGGAATCCCCCGTGAATCCTTACTTTAAATCTTCTTTCTGTTCATCTGATTTGGTTGAAATTCCCTAAAAATTTCACACAACTTTTATTGGATAAATGGAAGCCAAAAATACAGGCATGGGAACATGTGATGTGTCAGGTAATTTTGTTTCCTTATACAAAACCATAAGGATAATTTCAGCTCTATTTTATCCCTCACTTTATTTATTGTGAAATTTTGATTTAAAATAATGGGAAAATAAAATAAATTGACTGACYATGACATCTGCTATGCCCAGACAGGTTTGAGGAACAGAGATCTTGGGCTCCCTGGTGACCCAAACAAGTGATGTGTCACCAAGTCCTTGTCTGTGCTCTATGACCACTCATTTCAGAGACAGCAGTGYGAGGTCAGGTCATCTTTTTAATTACCTGTATTTCAATTGAAGCATTTGAGATTACAGCAAATAACATCACTGTCACAAAAAGCACAATCATTATGCAAAGAATGAAAAGTGGATGTCCCCTGCCCATGCCTGGTTCTGTTCAGCAGCTGAGCCCACAGGCACGTTTGTGGCCATCACTTCCTTGCTGCCTACACTTACCTGTTACAAACACAGCAACTCTGTGTTCACAGGAAATTCCACTTTTTGCAGCATTTTTCATGCCTGTACTTTTTTTGTGAACCAAAAACCTAAACCAGTGCCCCTGGAGTTTYTAAGGGAAATTTAATCAAGTAAACAAAGTCAATTAGTTGGTTGCCTAMACAGAGGTGGATGTGTCCTTTTGAAAATCCTAAGTCTGCAATCTTAGGTGCACYATAAATTAAAAAAATGAAAATTAGACTCCTTCTGTCACTATAACTAAATACAGTATATGATAATTCATTTAATACTCTGTGTTTATCCTTCCTAGACATGAATCATTTCCTAGCACCACAAAGCATCACTCAAGCACCATTCTTTGCTCCCTATAATTTACAGTGTAGTCAGCCCTGAATAATCATCCTAATTATGTCCGGTACTAAGGACTGCAATTCCATCCTCTCTTTCCAAACACACACATGCAAGATTAGCAGTACTTTGAACATATGAGGTTTTCTTCACARCTTGCAAAAGTGACATTTCTAAATTATTATGAAACCATTATTCATTACTTACAATACTGCCTAAAAATCCCAAATGCCATTTTTCAACCAGAACACAGAGAGAGATGTAAAAGCCCTGTAGATGAAAGGCCCAGAGACACAATCAAGTTACAGAAGTTTAAATCACCACAGGTCAGCAGAACTATTTACTGAGCACATGCATAGTCTTAACCTGTTACAGTAATGCATCAAATGCATTAATTCAGACCTCTCTTTTTGAGATGTGAGTGTATTTTACCTTGCTTTCATGGCATGGTCTCAGTGAAGAAGAGCTGCTGAGCATCTTGAGCTCTGCCACAGTTCACCCAGTGTGAACAACGCTCTCAGGTGACTTTTGGGGCTRTCTTGCAGGGCCAGGAGTTGGACTCAAA
The DNA here is from genome assembly GCA_014549065.1 of Cardinalis cardinalis. NCBI lineage: Eukaryota > Metazoa > Chordata > Aves > Passeriformes > Cardinalidae > Cardinalis > Cardinalis cardinalis. The sequence goes on along the minus strand of JACDOX010000209.1, from coordinate 904,327 downwards.
GATCCTTTGAATCCCTTCCAGCTCTGGCTATTCTGTGATTATTGTGGTGTTAAGGCAGTGTCAGTGATTAGGACACCTGGGCCCATGGCACCCACATCACCCAGGTGCCATCATCCCTGCAGGCCTTGGGTGGGTGGGGTTCTGCAAAGCACAAGGCCAAACACATGTCACTCCTGCTACCCTCTGCAAAAAGGGCAGATTAATAGATAATTAACATGTATTGCCTTGTCTTGTGGTGCTTATAAAATGTGGTTTGCATTATGTTTTTGTAACAGTTGGCCAGCAAGCTTTGACCTGTGAGGGTTAGGATGAATACCTGCACAGCTGGAGCCTTCAGTGGCCAATGGCAGCCCTGCTCTCATCATTTCCCCCTTTCATAAATGTAAATATTGGAGGTCTTGTTTAAACCTTCAGAACCTAAACATGTCATCACTATTAATAACATATGTTATAAGACACCACATGCTGGCAAAATAACCTGCGGTTAATGACACCAAAAATATTGAAAAGCTTAGCATAAAATTGAAACTTGTTAATGGTACACTGTGCAGTTTGGCATACAACTAGGGGCAGGAATTCCACACAATGGGACTGTGTGAGTGCTAACAGCAGGCTCCCACAAGATAAAATAAACTTGTTTTATGGACATGAGGAATTGATTTTTAATGAGATTCTGCTCGGCCGTAACATCATCCTGGGAGGGTTTGCTGGTTTTCTCCTTACCTCTGGTGCAAAATTATAGTTTGCAGAATAAAGACTCACTTAAATTGGGCCTATGGATTTGCACCTTCACCATATGAAGTGAAAAGTAGGTGTTATCCCAGGTCTGGTTGTTAAAATGCCCACAAGGAAGATCCCCTCTTCCTTGCATTCCCTACCTGTGTGCTCTGGGATCAGGGAGGTCAGCAGAACACACACTCCTCCAGTTCTTTCAGAGATAAACTATCTTGCAAACCGATTATCTGAGGACATAAGATTAGTAATGAAAAGGGATAAATCTCTCTAGAGAACCTGAGTAGAGGAATGTGGATTTATCTTTTCATGTGCAGGTCTCAACTGCCTGTTAAGAAAACATTAAGATATAGAGAGGTTGTCAAACTTGAGGTTTGGTATCAAAACACTGTCACATTCAGTCACAGCAATGAAGGACTGTCCCTTTGCTGTGTGTTCACATCTTTCTTAACCATTCCATCAATTAAAACCAATACTAAAGTTCCTCTTTGAACCCCAGAAAGAAAACCAGAGTCACACAGCTGGGAAGTACCTTGTAACTGGGCAGCCTTAGGGAAAAACAGAATACAAAAACAAGAACAACTATTAAACCTCTTCAGCTTTAAACTCAAAACATTTTCTTTGCAATGAATTCACATTTTTGCTTCCCAAATCGATGTCACTTGGCCCTGAACAAGCTGAGCTGCACTGTGCTGTTGCTTTTCTTTCCTCTCTGCTGTTGTGGTTTGCACTGTTTGTGTGCAATCATTGGCTTTTAATTGCCTTCTATTGCCTGTTTCATTTGTCAATAAATAGAAAGTGCAGACCTATCACCAAAGGCCTTACATCTGTTTCTCATACATCTTAGCCACCCATGGTGCCTGAAGCTAAAGCTGTCCCCTACTGCTAACCAGGCTACCAGTTTATTAGGGTTTTTTCCCTGCCCTTTTAAAAAGATGAAAGCCCCTAAAAGCTTTTTTCCGTGCAAGTGATGGTTGAAGTTAATGAAGTAAGCATCTGTTAGGTGAGAGAAGGTCACCCTGGGGTTGGGCACCTCCCCGTGGTGGGACTGGCATTCGCCCAGCGATTAGTATGTGATGACAACACCTTAAAGATAATTAGTTGACAATGAGTTGAGAGCCTGTTAACCCCTTTAACACCTTATAGTTTATGATTATAATGAAACACTTCAGGACAAAACAAAATAGATGTAGTTTTCCTTGAGTGATTTACCAWTTTTTTTCGGTGTTTTCGCTTATCATTTTTGTGACCTTCTGCCCAGTGCACGATTCTTCATCTTCATCAGCCTGGGCTGAAATGTAGTCCCAGTTTTTTGTACACTTTCCTCCACTGGCTGTGAGTTTAAGGCTCTTTGGGCTGGGCTGGGAGCTGTAGCTGGAGCAGAACCATGAGAACAGAGATGTGGATTAGTGGTGTTTCTCAGCGGCTGAAATGCCAAGCTGAATGGGTTTTTCCAGGTGGTTTTTCACACTAATGTGGACATATCCCTGCAATGCTAATGGAAGCCACTGGATTTGACTCATCTGAGTGTTCCAGATGGGCTTTCCCCAGAAACAAGGATTACTTGGCAGAACAAGAGAGAAGCTTTTCTAAACTAAGCTGGAAGAAAGGCAGGATGAGGACACGTGAGTGAAGCAATCAAGAAACAGCACTGATCATGGATGTTGGGAGACAACGAGGAGGAGCAGGAGGAAGCAAATGGAGAACAACTGGCATTCTGTTGTGATTTATGTGCACTGGCATTTCCCATCTTCATTCAGTCACTCAACGTGTTTAATCATGACATGGGAGCTCAGATGAATTATGACTGGCAGCAGCTCAAGAAATTTGGCAATAGCAAAGTGAAACAAATTTGTGCACAGCAATCAAGAAAAGCCTGTCTTGAGATTAAAAWTTAAATTCCATTTCATGTAAAGAGATACATATCTTGCTTCCCTCTTCCTTTGCACTTTCTAGTTCAACGTGATGAAGGCAGTCCCAGTGGGAAAATTTTATGACAACATGTCTGCACATTTTTTTTGACACAGACCCAGAGAACAAGGGCTGSTCTTGCTTTCCTGAGGTTTAGCACAGGACTGCCATTGATTTCAGCAGGAGCAAGCTTTGTGTTTGGTAAGTACCCAAATATGTGGCTATCTAAGCTATTCTGTAAACTTTCTGCCATGTGTCCATCATTAACAGCTGCCAGGGTCCTGGGATGCACAATAGATCCTCACAATTCTCATTTCTCYTGTGCCTCCCATTTCAGTCCTTTAAAGCTCTTTAAAAACATCAGTAAATTAAGTTCCACTGTGGCAAATGCTCCCTGGAGAGACTTTTATTCCCAGGTGACAGGCAAAGGCAAGGCTTGCAAAGGATCCCCACAGCAGTTACAGCCCAGACCTCCTGGCTCCCAGCCTCGTGCTTTACTGCTAATTAAATACATCTAGATTAATGCAGAAAATGTAGAGTTTTGTTATGCTTTTTACATTTAAAGGCAATATATGGATTCAGCACTGTATCAAATGTCCATAAACTCAAAAATAAAGTATTTCCAGCAACTTCTAAGTCCCTCATTAACTAGCTTGTACTACTGGGTAGAACAAGGCTTAAGGAAAACTTGCTATCATTTATCTTAATAGAATTCTAGGAGCAGAACTGTCCTCCTCCAAAATTCGAGATTATTATCCAAAACTGATTGATCTGTCTGRTATTATGACCATCAGCTCTTCTAGCAGTCAAAAAAATTTATGGTAACTCCATCTTAAACACAGTTAGTAAAGCTAATTTGCTATTATAGGGAGATGGGTCATAAAATCTGAATTCCTGGAACACATAATTGATTGCTTGATTATTAAATATGATTCAGGGTTAATTAATCAATCTATTTCATGATACAGAAGAAAAATATTCTTAAAATGCCATGCAGAATCAGTTTCTGTTTCCTCATGTGAATTGTTCTTTTATTGGTCTTTAGATTAACTGGTCCCTCTTCCTGCAACCCTAAATGCATGTTTAGGCACAATGKTAATTACAGAATTATTTGTCTGACTATGAATTTTAAAAATACAGCTCATAATTAATGATGGACAAAAATGACAGCTTTATGTGCTGAAATACCAGTATAGCAAAGTATGAAAAGGCTCCACTGGTTTCAGCAGAGCTACAGAAATTTAGGCCAGCTGAGAATCTGTCCCCATCTTTACAACATATTTTTGTCCAGTTATTTCCTTTATCAATTTTTTAACTAGTTTTAGAACATTGCTCTCGGGAACATATCTAAAATATCAGTTTGTGATGGGATTCTGCATCAAGCTGCACAATCCTGTTGCATTCAGCTCTTATYTGCCTTTCTTGTTATCTCATCAAAAATGAGGGAAACTCACTCTGATTTCAGCACACCTGAGTGCAGGATACACCCAGCTTGGGCAGGTACATTGGAAACTGGAGCTATGCAAAAGTCTTTAGAGTAGCTAGATGTGGAAAAAGCAGAATTATCAAATCGARGAACGATGCTGTGTTTTTGTACAATTCAGGATTTCTTGCAAAGATGTTTAYGGCACTGGTGCCACCACCCTGCTCTGCTGTGGGCTGCTGCCTCCTCAGGGCAGGAGTCAGTCCAGCTCACTTTCCAGCTGGGCTTGCATTACCCCAGCAAAATGGGAACAGCTGGTTTGGTTTTGTTGATCATAAAGTATTTCCTTAAGAATTTTCAAGCTGTATGGTAAGGTCTCTAGGCATTTTCTGCTTTCAATGAGAACAATTTGTCAATATACAAGGATTTGTGTACTAAGTATTTCACTCCACCACATAGTCTCACARATAGGTGGAACCAAAACATAGAGGCTCTTTAGGATGGGTTTTGATGGAGCAACAGTGTGTCTTACAAGGAGGAAGGAACAGCATGAGCTGGACATTTTGGCCAACATTGTCATTACTGCTCAGTTGCACAATGTTGAAACAGAGGTGTGGCCACAGCTAAAACACAAAGCCTTGCAGTGGTTAATCTCCTGGGCAGCTCCTGTGACAGCATTCTTACAAACCAGCCAAGCTCTGCAGACTGCAGAGAAGCAGGAGCAGGCTGGACATGCCCATCCTGTTGTCCAGTCATGAAACCCATTTGTCTGCCTGCTCAGACAAAAGGGTGTCAAAAGGGACACCGAGAAAACGTCTTTGACTGAAGACTTTGCCAGCATTGAGCCATTTGGAATAAAAAAAACAACCCTAAGATCTCTGATGAGCAGCACTGCAGATGTAGAAACTTTCCATTGGTATAGAACTAAATAAATACTCCTCTCTCAGTCCAGTCGTGAAACCCACTTGTCTGCCTGCTCAGCAAAAGGGACACCGAGAAAACGCCTTTGACTGAAGACATTGCCAGCATTGAGCCATTTGAAAAAAAAAAAAACCAAAGATCTCTGATGAACAGCACTGCAGACGAAGAAACTTTCCATTGGTAGAGAACTAAATAAATACTCCTCTCTCAGTGTCAGCAAAATGCCTCTGCCAGCACAGCCAAGAAAAAGAAGGAAAGCAGCGTGGGAGCCAGCACACAGCCTTGTTTGGGGCTGCTTGAGACAGGGATGGAGCCTGATACGCTGCCATTTTCCATACACTGGCCATCACAGCAAAATAAAARTGACAGAAATAAACTTTGTGGGACTTCAAAAAGATGAACAAGATTTTCCAGACCCCCTCATGATTCTACAGTGTTAAAAGATTTGCTAGATCAACTAACAAACTTGCTGCCAAGCCGTTTTCCTGAAGCTGACAGAGATCCTACCTATAGGGTACGACCAGACCTAAATCCACTAAAATTAGGGAAATGCTGAGACTTTTTAGGGAATTGTGAGTGCTTTTTCAGTAACAGAAACTACAAAAATGGCAGGATAATTGCCATAATTTGCTTTGTCACCTTTATGTTTAGAGAAGCTTATAAAAGCTGCAAGCCCACATGTTGAGTTTTGCTTTCAGAAAATTCTCAAGAAGGGCAATTAAACACCTCCAAACACCTTCTTGTCCTCATGTTTATTTGGCAGCAGCCCATGTTTGTCACACCTTGTGCCACAGAGTTATCTGTAGCCTGTTTTCCAGGATGACAATGTCACTGCAGCTCCACCACATCTCGTTAGGGATGCTGCTGGTCTGCCCATAAGCACCAGCCTTGAGAGATTTCCCTGTCCATACAGCAGCTGGCATTTGCTCTGAAGTGTCTCCCAGTACCCACAGGGACACCAGGAGCAAGTAGCACCAATCCTGTCATTGTCTCTGAACCAAATTGTCTAATTTGTTCTAAATTATAAGGTGAGTGATTAAACATCTATAATAAAAAGGCATCAAACTTTAACACTTCTCTTTTCATGTGAAGGTTTCCATGGTTTCTGCCCAGGTCAGACTTTTTCCAGTTTGGATTTAAGGGCAAGAAGGGACCTGGGCAGTCTGTTGTTTCATRGGGGACCCTGGCCATGAGACAGCCCTGTCCAAGGGCCACCTGGCATGGAAATACAGGGAAGTACAAAATTAATCTTTACCAGCCCCTTTGGGAAGGGACAGATACTGACTTCATTTTCTGGAGAAGACAATGAAATTTATCATAGAATGAGAAGCAGTGAAAAATATGTGAAAAGGGTAAGGAAACTTTTTAAAAAAGCAAATATGCATTTTTAAATTTATCTCAGAAGATGGTGTAGATTAGTACCATTATTAACTAAAAAATTAGAAAACTTTATTCATCAATTGTCTGTGTTTCACCTGTTATGTACCTCTGAAAATATGACCCCTAAGCCTGGAGAACACAGAAGCTTGGAGCTCTGCAGAAGATGTTTGTACTGTCTGGAGTGTCTTTGAGGCTTTGTGGAGATTCCAGAGAACGATAAAGTCAATTTTTGCAGAAGAGAATGAAGAAGAGGCACCTTAGGAAGGATGCCAGGTACAAGAGGACTGAGGGATGTCATTCCCAATCCATTCCAAAGGAGGATTAGGATAAACAGGCCTTGTGTGGTGAGACCCACACACAGGAGYCAGTTGTGTGTCCAGCTGGAGAAACTCTGCCAGGGCCATGTGTGACACACAGTGTTCAGGTTTTGTTAGCATCTGTGTGGTCCAATTTTCTATTACTGTCAGCAAGTTATTTCTAGGAGTGCCAGGTTATTTTGTCCATAAACATTGTCCCCATCACACATTTCCAATTTTAACCCTATTTGTCTCCAGTTGATTTACATTTGGCCAGAAGCAAATTACCCATTGGAAGCATTTATTGAAAATTAATTAGGTGGCTAAAATACCTCCAGCAGATTCTGTTAACAGTGTCTGTTCCTTGTGGCTCTCCAGAATTCAGCATTTTCCAGTTAAAACACCTAGCAATTAAAAAAAAATCATAAAATAAATGATATAATTAGTTCCAGAATGGAACTTGGTCTCTTTGAAATCAGATGCTTTCTTTTAAGGCTGCAGTGCCATACAATAGCAAGGGATTTATAGTGCCAGGGGATTTTTGATAGAGGAGGGAGTAAGCACTTGCAATAACTAAGCCACTGCATGAAGCAAAATGAAGGTGTCCTTGGAGCTTAAAACCAGCCAGGCACACAGGAGAACTGTGCAAACACCAAAGTGGGGACAGGAGAGAAGACAAGATGTATGAAGTGAGATTAGATGGAAAATTACAGGATTAAATCAGAGGCAATCACAGCACCCAAGAACATGGAAAAACACCCTGCATCTCTCTAAAGAAAAGCCAGGATGTTAACATGATTTACTGCAAATAGTTCCACAACATTAAAATGAGTTTTTATTTTCTGTGTGTGCTGCTTCAAAGAACAACTCTGTAGGCTCATAAAAATGCAGAGAACAAATAGGGGCCTCTAAGACCAATTTATATGCCATGCCCACTGTGCACTGAGACACATATAATCTGTAAAATGTCAGCTTCAAAGTTCCAGAGAGATTGGTGTTAACCCTGACCCTCGACCTTGCCGACTCTAGCTGGGCCCTCATGCTCTCTTAACCAGCTGTTTTAGATAAATGTGCTCCATTTTTAAAGAGATTGTCTCAGAGTTTTACGTGAATAGTAGTAATATTATTAACTCTCGCTGAAAAAACCACCTTAACCGAGAGTCTTTACAGATGGGCCAATCAAAGTCTTACCCCATGCAGAGAGTGGTGGGTTAATAAATATGTCATTGGACTGAAAATATTTAAACAACACCAGGAGAAAAGAGCAAGGCATACGACAAAAGGAAAGCATATTAGTACTGTTTCCTGTCAAAATACACAGAGGAAGCACTTTACTTTGACCATTTTCCTCATAAAGAGACACGGTAGGCCAAAACAAACAAAGCTGAGGAATCTGGTTTATCCCACTGTTGGATATCGAGGGTTATCAACTCAAATGAAGTAAGGTTGAGTGACCAAAGCCAGGTTCTCCTTGACAGGACTGTTAATTGAACATCTCAGCAAAGGTAGCACACAAGCTGTGGCCCTGTCCATCAATAGTTCCATTCCATAAGGCCTCATTTTGTTTTTCTTATTTCATTTTTTGCACCGCTCCAAAGGGAGGTGGGGGATTGGTCCCTCGTGGTCTGTCGGAAGTCCAAAAGTATGGGGCAGCCTGCTGGTTTGGCAAACCCTGGACAAAGCCTAAATCATCCTCTTGGAAGGAAGATGTCAAAGTTCAAGGGCACACAGTATATTTCAGACAACAAAGAAGCAGCTGGTGTCCACTCATAATAAATAAAAATAAGTTGGGGTCAGAATTACAAGTCAACTGACTCCCCACTCACTGAACACGAGCCAAAGACAACTGGAGTCACAGGGAAAGCTCAGAATGATTTTGTGAGCTTTTGACTCAGACCCACTGGGAATCCAGAYCTGCTTTGCATGTCCATGGGGTGAGAATATATCCACAGATTTCCATRGGACTTCTTCTTCAGAACTGCATTCAGAACCACCCACCCTGAGCTTTTTGAGAGAGATATGTTCAAAAACTTTCTGAATAGATAAAGGAATAAAATGTAACTCCTTAGAAGACACAAGAAGCACAAAAATACGGCATGTGGGTTAAAAAATTAGAAGATTCACAAATGGCCCTGTTCTTTAAAAATAAAGTGTTTTAATTCAGTGAAATTCAATTAAAATACCGCAGTCAAATTGTTTTCATGCTATTTACTTTCAGAGACCACGTGCAAACCAATTTTAYCACTGTGCCTCCAAACTCTCATTATAGTCTTTCTGGGCTAGCAGTAAACCATAACATTGAAAAATCAAATACACGACTGTCAGAACATGGAAAGTTACATCTGAAAGCTCAACTTTGGCTCTTCCCTCCAGCACCTCTTGACTTGTAATAGAAAATTCCCTTATCATTACCAGCTGCTTGGTTGTCACTGTAATACAAACAGGAATCTCATTCCCATTCACAGTACCCTGCCTGCAAAATGGAATCAGTTTTAAGCATCAAAGTGAGACCAACAAGAAAGGGAAGTTTGAAGAATAACCCACAATCTTCCAATATTTAGCATATTTAAATATTTGCTTTCGCAGCTGGTTTGACCTTGAAGTTTGAAATTTTCCAAATTTTCCAAATTCTTTGACAATGTCAACAAATCAGAAAGTTATTCTCCATATTATTGGATTCATGTTTTCTAAACAGAGCATAACCTCTCACTAAGACATGCACTGCTGGGAGAAGTTGACAGAGACACAATAAACTGAAAGGCAGAGAAAAAAAAAAGAAGCTTCAGTGGATTTAATACATACAAACAAAAATACAAATAAATACAAGCAATAAATATAACAAATACAAATTGATAATTAYTTCATGTGTATTATTGAATTTATGTAATACATAATTTAATATTTAATGTAACACAAAAAATCTAAAATGCTTTCCAACAGAAGAAATATTAGAAAATATGAGGGCAGGGAATACAGAAATCCTTTCTGTAGGACTGATCTGTGGCTGCTTTGCTTTTGTCAGCCTTCTTTAATACATAAGCAGGCTCCCTAGAAAATCTGTTTGGTTTTGAAATGTAATCTGCTTAAATTGCATGGGAGAGAAAATGAGTTTAAATTACAGGCAAAACAAGTTTGTGAGGGTAAACATTTTGTTTTCTAAATGCCCAAAATAGGTTAATAGTTTTGAGCTTTGTGGACTTTGGGAAGTTTGCCTTTCCCCACATGACAAATTCCCTTCCTGTTCCCATTCGCGTCCACAGAAATCCTCTTGACKAAGAGGGAAGGGGAAAAGCACGTGAACAACCTAAATAAGAAACATGTTTCTCAATGCTTGTTTATGGTAAAAATCCAATTATGAATCCTCAGGATATCTGAAGGGAATGACAAAGCCCTCAGGAAGCARTAGGTTGTCTTGATTTCAATTACAGCTCTTTGGAGGAGTAAGAAGCTGTTCATTCTTTTAAGCTGATCCATTTCTTTAAATTGTGWGTCATTTCTACTASAGCCATGTAACGCATCCTTGCCTCTCGTTAGGATGCTCTGAACTGTGTGTGGAAATCATGGAGCAGCAGTGACCCTCTTTGTAACCCTTCCCTGATTTGTAAATCCAACTTTACATTTCTTTCTGCACCMCACCTCTACTTCCACATCCAGCACTGGGCTTGTCCTGCCCCTTTCCTTTCTTGGCACACCTTCCTTGGTGGTAGCACTGCCATGTGCTGGTTCTCTTTTTAACTTCTCTGGGGGTAAAAAGCATCTCTTGTTCATCCTTAATCAGGTCACTGCTACTCTCGTGTTAACAGAGACATCACAGCCCTGTGGCCAAGCTGCTGGTGTTATATTTGCTAAATCTGAGCTCCCTTCTTTGCCAAGACCCTCTGTGGCCTTGAGTGAGCACAAAAGGCACCTTTTGGTGCTGAGCCACAAACACAGACATCCAGCACCACGGGTGCAGTGCCAGTGGAGCTGCACCTCTGGACTCCCACCTGTTGGAACCCTGGATGCTGAGAATTTCAGACTTTCTGTGCTGACAGGCACTGACCCCCAAGAGAAYACTCCATTGACCTGAGGCTGTGGAGAAGGATCCCAAAATGGAATGCCAGGACTGGGATTGGRGGTGTGGAGTTTGAATAGAAGGATGTGATATCACATGGTGGAAAACCGAGAGTTTTAAGTTTTAGAATATAGTAATATATATAAAGCAAGATGGAGTTTTTAAAGCAGAGGCTGGTCCTTCTTCTTCACCTTCTTCTCCATGGGTTTGGGTGGTTTTGTGTAWTTGGATAGAAAAGTCCACATTGTGGGGCACAGGTGGWTGGTTATTGGGTTAAAAGTAAAAAYAATTTAGGTGTCATTTCTTAATTTAATCTTTGGGAAATTAACCTAAATTATTAATTCTTAATAATTTAGATGTCATTTTTTAAGTTTATCCTTAAAAGGATAAACTCTCYTTGTAGAGAGAAAGAGAGGGCTCCATTTTTAGTTTGTTAAAGGGCTGTAGAACTCATGCTCTGTGAGACTGTAACATGGATAAAAACTAACAAACATCTGAGTCCCTACAAGAAATTCCATCTCAGGCATTCAATCCCAACCTGGGCAGAAGAAAAGAAGAGAAAACACAACATCCATCCTCACAGCCTTTTCTTCCAGGACACTACCCCACCACTGAGCACATATACAGCCACCCCAACTGCTCAGGCACAAGGAAACATTTACCAGAGTCCACACAGCACAAAGCACTGGGAAGGGAGATGTGTGGAAAGGTGTTGCTTTTATGTATCCATGTAGATGAGAAGGGAACTTTCCCCACACATGTGCTAAGCTTTCAACATTTTCCCCTGCCCAATTCAAGCCTCTGACCTTCCCAGAGATTTTCCTAATTCCTGCACTAAAGGATATTCAGAAGTAGGAAACTTCCAGCCTCTCCTGTTTGTACAAAATAATTAAATTATTATTAAAGCAATTGCTAACCACCAGGCTAGAATAATTCACCCCCCGACCCTTCACACATCTAAATGTTCAGAAAAATGATTCCTTGGAACATTGCAGAGCTACAGTTTTCAACAGTTTTCAATTTACAAGCTGCCTATTTTATATTTTTTTCCTCCAAAAGAGGTATGCATCCTTGTACAGGGAATTTAAACCTCCTGACAATAGCCTTGCTCCTGTTAGCTGTTTGTCATGGACCTCTTGGAGCATTCTACAGACTCCCAGAGGCACACAGACCACAGGCTGAAAAATAGTGTTGCAAAGGGAGGAAAAAGCACAGGTTTAATAACATTGGCTCATTCTCCTGAGGCCTGAAGTCTGCTGCCTTCCTGATGCCTGTTCTGCAGGCCCTGCCTCTGAGGAGATGGAATATGAGACACCACCTAGATGTTCACCTGCTAAGGGAGGAAAATCCTTTCCCTCCACAATCAGACACAAATATGGGCGCAGGAGGTCACTAAAACCAAGTGCTTGCTGTTGTGGTGACGTGGGTTTGAAAAAGACAGATGTGTGGGAAACATTATCCTCTGTTCCATGAGATCCCACTGTTCTACAAGGAAGTCATTTGGGAACACTGACACAAGTGGAGGCTGTTCAGTTCTGAATTGCAAAAGACATGGTTTGCTCCCCTTTGCCCTCCCTGCAGACAGAAAGGAAAGGAAAGAGACTTGTCCCTGCCTGGTGTTGATGGAAAGCACATTTCAGTTTATCTGGAGGCATTTCTGAGCTACAGCTTATGGTAAGAATGTCACAGCTACAACACCTGATTTTTACAGTCACCCTAAGATGCTCAGACCAAGCAGAGCTCAGCCTGAACCTGGTAAAAGAAATACAAGCCTGAAATCAACAGAGTTCAGACTTTCAGACATCTTAATTCTCTAAGGACTCAGAAAGGATTTTGCACTTAGGTCTGCTTTGTAACCAATTAAAGTTCCCTTTAATCACTGGAGAGAATGAAGGTGAGCTACATCACTTGCAGGTCTAGCTCATCTGAACAACTTCATACATCTTGAATGAGATAAATCACAATCTCCATATGCCTTTCCCTCCATGGACTGTAAAGAAATGCAGAATATTAGCACAGTACAGATGACTGCACTGTAGGCACTTCCACTTGGACACATTTCACTGGTTTAAACTTTCTGGTGAAATAGCAAAAATTCTGTGTCTTCAGCAAAGAAAACTTTGATTTCTGTGATCAGCTTTGCAGATATAATTTCATTTCCCCCCACACAGTAGGACCTGCARGCCAAATACCTCAACCAAGGTCCAGTAGGTCAGAATGTGGAGCTGGACTGTTTCCTGTGATGAACTGCGGCAGTTTTGGCAACCAGGAGAGAAAAATCCAGCTACTACTCATCTGGAGCTGGAAGAAACTCCCTTATTCTGGGCTTGCATAAGAAGGGGATTAAGAGGAAAATGCTGAAGAGCTTGAAGCCAGATGGCTGGGGAGCAGAGACTGACCTTATTCAAAATGAAAGCCTCCTGGAAGCAAGCAGGGAACTGAAGCAGCTCAAGAGTCCAGTGACTGGGGTATAATCAMACAAAATCCTGCTCCAAATCAATTACTTAAGTACTCTGCCTCAGTCAAAATATATAGGCATTTTTATCAATTCCAGTGTGTTCCTGCAGCACAGAGACTACAGAATAGTAACTAAGACTGTAATTAAATTTTAAGTAAAAGGACAAAGCAGGGATAAGAGGAATATTGTAGGTAATGGTGGACATTGCTGTGTTCCTCCATTGCATTGGTTATGGCAGGGCAGGTGTCAGATGATCACCAACCACAACACTGTTGGCTTTCCTGATTTCTAACTCCAGAATAATGCCTATGGAAGGGGAAATACCTGTGCTCAGAGTTTGTCATTTTTGTCCTACCTGAAGTAACACTTCTTCCCAAAATAGTATTTTGTGCACAAGTTCTTTCTTAGCTACCTCTCATGGCACAGTGCAGATTTAGGAGCACAAATGCAGGGTGTTGATGGCCATAATGTGAATTTAATGTGAAGTGGAAACAAGCAGATCTTTGGGGGAGGGAGCCTGTCTTCCACTTCCAGGTCATGCAGCTTCAGCAATGGCAAGAAAAGAACAATAACAGACAGCAAGAGGGATAGTGAAGAAGAAATAATAGCAAGGACTTAAGATCTCCCTGGCCATTCAAAATGCAAGTCCTGAAACTCTGCAGAGTTCCAGAAACAGGACATCCAAACCAGAATCAGTCTGTRTTTGTTACCAGGTGTAGCTCTGAAAAACAATTAATTGCAACAGAAATTAAAATTACCACTCCATCGCAAAAGAAGYAGCAACCAAGGCTCTTCCACGTGCAGAATATACCTGAAAATTTAGAACTTTCCAGCACTTCAAAAACAAGTCTCAAAAGCTCMATTTCAACAAAAACTTGGGGTTTTTTCAGTATCCAAAGCCCAGACAGTGATACATTTACAGGTTTTTTAGGCCATAAGGAATCATTGTGATAACCAAATTAGATCTCCTGCATTACACAAGCACAGGGACTTTTCCCTGACATTCCCACAGCCAGAAGCATGAAATGCAATCCACCTAGATCTGAGACAGAATTTCAGTTACACCATTATGTAATTTTTAAAAAGTAAGGAGGGTCCAAAAATCTAAAAAAAAGCAAGTTAGACATGTAGTAAAGCTGTTGAGTGTTCATRGAAACCCTACATCCTCCATGGAATAGCATCTAATACCAACTGATGGAGGTTTAAGCATCCTTAGGCATTGCTTTTGGTGTGATTATCTCCTCAGGGCTGTTCTATTCTTTCCATGACTTCCCCACTGCTATTTTTACTTGGTAATTTGAAATTTTTGTTAAAATTCTCATGCCTGGATCTATRTTTGAGAATCTGGTGTAGCTGCAAAACCCCTTTGCTCTGTCTGAACCCTTTGTTGTTCTTGCAAAAAGAAATATCTCTCAGTGTTAAGTCAGAGTCACTGGAAAAACAAATCTTCATGTTTTGGCCATTGGTTTTATGTTTATTCTTCCTCTGCTAGGTATCAAACCCACCAGTTTTTGTGGGTTTTTAATAGATATTTTTAGATTTATTTTCTTAAGGAAGAWCAGTTGTGTTCTCCTGGGGTCTGTGCCTGTGGTTCAGTGTGTATTTAAACCAGGTACTGCCAAKGTAAAGACAAAATATTTGCACCCCCTCACCCCATCCCTCCGTCTGAAGGGTTTGTACAGCAAAGCAGAGCAGAGAATGGTGCTGGCTGAAAAAAAGATGAGCCATGAAGTCTTATTAACCCAAATCTAAGGCTCAATCCTTCACACATTTTTAGGTGTGACCAGTTCACCACSCAGCTATGAAACTACCTGTGCCACCACCAGCTAGAGGAGCAATGCTCCTGCAGGGAGCACAGASGGTCAGGGGTGCTGGGTTTATAGGGTGTCCTGGTTTAGGGCAAATTTGGGAGAAAACCTCCAAARGGGCCCCTCCAGAAAGCAAACCCACATGGCCCCTACCCCCAGCCGGTTCGGGAAGGATTCCTCAGAGAGAAGTGGAAAGAACCTGTTTATTTAACAGGCACAGCACCCCCAGCACACAAAATGAACAATACTGGGTGACACCACTCTGTCACGGCTCTGGAAAAGATGACAAATTCAGAAAGTCTCTCTGGGGTGGTCGCTCTGTTCTCAGTCCCTCCGGCCTGGGGCAGCTGCTGCCCAGAGTAGGCCCCGCTGGGCCACAAGGGGCAAACTCTCGGTGCTTGCCAGGCCCAGCCCCGAGCAGGCTCGAGTGGGTCCAAAAAGGGAAAGGAGAAACAGTCCAGGGAAAAATTCAGACTGCTTAGCTAAACTAACTAATGAGCAGAAGCAAAGAGTGAGAGCAAAGTAGAAGCAAGAGCAAGAGCAAAGTGAAAAGCCAAGCAAAAAGCAAAAGCAGCACCGTGCACTGCCCTGCCTGTGTGTCCCGCCAGCCATGGGGGAGCGGCTGATAACAAAACCAAAACAAAACTTTCACTCTTCAGAGCCAGTCTTGAAGGCACAGAACATAATATCCAGCATAAACAGAACACACAAATGGGGGTACAAACATCATAATGTCACCCTAGGACATAGGGACAGTCAAAGGGCCACCAAACCCCTCCATGTGTGCACATGTGCTCTCAGTCTTTGCAGCTCTTAAATCTGTCTGGCCACCAAACCCRCACCCAGCCTCACAGCAGGGCTGAGGACTCAAACACTGAGCTCCTGCTTCTCCCATCAGGCATCAGGAAAGGRGAGAGACTCCTGAGAGGAGGAGAACCACGGTGTGAGCTCACCTTTTATCAGCCATCAGAGAACCTTTTTATCAGCCATCACGTGTGCAGCCCCTTTCAGAGAGTTTGGTGTTATTGGCCACCAAAGCATCCACACTGCAGGGGCACAGGAAGCCTGGATTCACAAGTTCCACTGCTCACTGAGCAAATTGTTAGGCTTAGGAGCCTTTATTCAGCTGTTTTGGGGTCTCCAAAGAATCTGCAGTGATGGCTGTACAAGAGCAAAACGCTCTGGTGCTGGCAAGTAATTAGAAGGAAAAGGACCAGAGCAGCCATTAAAACAGTAAAGGCAACTTTTTCATCCAGGACACCTAAAAAAAAAAAAATTAAACTCAATTTCAGCATGCAGCAGGAGAAACACTTCCCAATCTGCCACATACATCACACACATCCTGTTCCCCCATCTCAGTTTGGTCCTAGGGGTCTTGGAAAAATGTTAATCCCCTTTTCAGTGTTAGGCTGAATTCCACCACTGKGTAACTTTTAAAATTCATAGCAAAGTGTCCTAGGCCCCGACAAGCACTTTGCAAGGAGTTTCTCACCCTGAGCAGAGCTAGTGGCAAGAATTTATTACCCTTCACAGCCATTCTGTGCATCAGTGGGAGCAGAGGAAATCCTCTTTGGGGTGGGCTGCAGCTCACACAAAAATTTCACCTGCCCCTTTCTTTAAACTCACACTATGAGTTTGACTGAAGAAAATAGGAAGGAGGAAAGACTTTCTCCAAAAAAATGGGAGAACACTTACTTTTTAGTGATGCCTCTACAAGATACATTCAGCCTAATTTTCTTCAGACCTGCCCTACTTTGTCCTGCAGAGGTCGGTCTTGCCTGCAACACACTGCAGACAGCAGGTCTGCTCCTCCTAAAACACTTCAGGGATTAGGAGCATTAGAACTTGGAAAGATTTCATCCCCTCCTCACAAAAAGATTTGTTGAAGTTTCTGTCTAAAACAGAGATATTGGATTTTTTTACAATAATTTCTGTTCAAAAAAAAAAATACCATCTATCCAAAGAAATGTGAAAAGTAAAGGATAAACCTTATTTCCAAAGAAAATTCTGGTAACTGGAGAATAAACTAGTTTTGGTATAAATATGCTGAATCAAGGCTTTTTATTTGCACTTGCACTAACCAAGCCCAACATTTGCACTTGCACTAACCAAGGACATTAAAAATGAAATATAGCAAGCCATGACTGCAATCAGCTTTTCTTCCCTTGTAACACACACACATTGTCCATGTTGGGATGAGCACCAGAACACAACCTCAGAGTGTACAGCATGCTTTAAATCGCCCTGAGCCTCCACAATTCTCAAATGCATGACTGCAGGCATCTTTTCCTGAATGGCACCCTTAGATATGGACTGTCATCCTTCAGGAGGAGGAAAAACCCTCCCAGTTCCAAAGCATGGGAAGCACTGTGATTCTGCTTATCTGCCCTAAGCAAGATTTGACATATCAAGTGCTAAAAGCTCCCTGCCTCTGCACTGTGAGGGGGTTCTGATCTCCTCYTTGCCCCTGAAACACGAGCTGGGGGGCAGCTCTCTGCCGAGCTGCATCTGGGGGCTTTCACCAACATTTCCCAAACCAGYTCCACTTTCCCACCCTCTCAGGACTAGTCCCCAGCTAGAAGTATTTAGTGTGGCAGCTGCTTCCTGAGACATTTGGCCTCCTGAATGCATTCCTCTGGGACTGGGAAGGGGATTTGGAGGAAGCTGGAGGTAGTTTGCTTTCCAGCATTGTGTGGCCAGCCTCCTTTCCTCCCCTGCAGCCCTCCCAGTGGGGATCCWCGGATTAGAAGGAAAGAGAAATCCCTGTCAGCTTAAGAAACTGGGAAAGAGCAGGGGCTCAGATCAGACACAAACCATCAGCTTGCATTTATGTGAGGGCAAATTGARTCAGGAAACTTTTTAAGACCCAATTGCTGTCAGAGGGAGGACACCACCTTTGATTTTCAGTAGGAAGATTCAGAATTCATTAGTAGGAGTGAAGGCAAAGGTTCACCTGGGGAAACAAAAAGCTTGTCTGGAAGGTCACWGGGGCCTTTMTTTAGAATTTATCCTGCCTTGTACRTTCCTGTCTGCTACTGCATATTGTCATGTGCTGGTTTGGATGTGCAGCTAATAGCAGCTGGCCTGATTTACACAACATCTTGAGATTGCCCTCAATCCAAGCAGCAGAAATTTGTGCTACT
This sequence comes from Cardinalis cardinalis, assembly GCA_014549065.1. Classification (NCBI taxonomy): domain Eukaryota; kingdom Metazoa; phylum Chordata; class Aves; order Passeriformes; family Cardinalidae; genus Cardinalis; species Cardinalis cardinalis. The sequence goes on along the minus strand of JACDOX010000209.1, from coordinate 886,201 downwards.
GCAGCTGTGGATGCAGACAAYCTGACTGCTACCTATGCCTAGTAACAAGCAGGATTTCCTTACAACCTCCCAATACTTTCCAGGTGAAACCACTGAATCCCTGCTGGGGATTACATACAGGATGGATCTCAGAGARGTAGATTTTTGTCCATAGTTGTTATGTCTCCTTATTCTTGTCTGGAAAATGTATACTCTCACCTTTATTTGTCACCTTTCCTGCTCCTTCACTTGTAAATGCTCCCCACAAGTTAAAAATATTTCTGAAGTGACTGGTCAAATATATAAAACAGATGCACAGTTGCATCTTGGGATGAATTAATTCTGTCTGTGTGTGAGCAGGAGTAGAAACGATTGGGTAGGTCAGGGAATATATCAGACTGAGCACAGCAGCTGATTTTTAAATCTCTGGATCTCAATCCATGTTTCTTTGTGTCTGATTTTCTTCTCTCTTAGGTAGAGGTGGAATCAAGCAAGGATGTTTTAAGTAATCCCATGTCAAGCATTTCATTTTMATTTAAGTCAAACTTAAGATAAGGCCAAAATGTATTCAACACTTTCAATTTTTTTTTCCTGTTATTTGAAGTATAACTTAAAACCAGCCAAATTGGCAGGAATTTTCCTCTAAACTAGCAAGGCAAGGAGCCAGCTGTAGGCCTTCTTTCAGAGCAGTTCCTGGRGCCTTCCCTATCAGCAGACAGCACAAACACTGATGGGGACTGGTAGGTGTAAATGAGGTTCCATGTGGAGATCCAGGTTCCCTCTGTGTATTTTGAACAACAGYTCTTTGTCTGTAAAACCTGGCTCTGCATCTCAAGTGTCAGGGCTGCACGAGTTTCATGGCAAGGCTCAGATCATCCCAACTGCATATTCACCCTGCACAGAGAGAGACAGTGGGCATTGCTGTTTTGAGAAGGCAAGAGAATTAAATCTTCATCCATGAAAACCTGCATTAGATGTTTACATCCTCCACAGACAGTGCTTCATTGTATAATATTAATATTAAATATTAAATATTAATATTATTGATATTATTACCATCAATAATATTATTTGTATTAAATAACATTAATATTATTATTGATATTAAATATTGTGAATATATTATTAAATATTAACATAGTGACCACCAAACTAAAACTAATGGCAAAGGCTATGGCTTGTGAAGGAAGTCCTGCATAGCCATGGGACCATCTAGGAACTCCAGATAAGACATTTGGATCACTGAATCTAATTTGAGGTACCATATGCAAACCTGCCATCAGTGTTTCCAGAAGTTAAAAGTCACACAAAGGACAAAGAGCCACTGGCCACAGTTTGCTTTCACAYCACCTGTTTAATTACCTTCAGAAGGACAAGTGTTGAAATAAATTATGGGATTTGGCTCTCAAGAAAACTCAGCTCATTACCTGATACCTTCTTATACAGCCTTGGGCAGGGGAAACCCAGATCCACCAGACACAGTCAGTCCATTTAAGTCAATAGAAATCGTCACTGAGCCACCCTAAGSTGTTTCAGGTTTTCAGTTTTAGGTGACCCAGTTTTCAACCTGCAAAATTCCCTGTTTGTTGACCAGCTGTGGTCTGTTTCRTGGGAAGGATGTGAGGAAGGATGCATGTTTTGACGTATTTTAGGTATGTTTTGCTCACATGTTACACTGATGAGGGCAGGAGAGACAAACATCTAGAAAAGTAAAAACAGCCATGCTGAACAGGCAAGATTTGGTCCTCTCTGTTTATAGTGTTTCTTCTGTATTCTGTGTTAAAAAGGAGGTGGTGGTGAGGCCAAATCCAGTTGATTTTCAAATGTGCTTACTGTGTGGTTGTGTGTAAATATCCAGACTCATGCAATCTAAAATAATGCATTAATGCCCTTGTAAAAATTCAGCCCTTCTACTTTTCTAAGGAGCCTGCTCAAAGAAACAGCTACAGGGTCAGTCTCAGGTATAACAGATTTTTCTTTTAGGCTTGAACAATAAAATAGTTGGTGGTCTCTAATGCTACTGCATTTAAAACATTCCTGGGTTTTATTAGGATAACCCATAAGCCYAGAAAGTCCCACCCTAAGAGCAGCAGCAGCTCTTGTTCAGAAAATACAAGTTTCTTCTTGTACAATGTTGGACTCAAGGGTGTCTGAACCATGAATGGGTGGCTAAGGGCATAATAGGCAGCAGGTTTCACACTTTTAAAAGAGTGGAGGGGGAAGGCAGCCCTACATTTTGGTGCTGATGTTTAACACTACTTGGAGCAGGAAAGGGCTTCATGCAGCTCCTGGTGAGCATGGGCAGGTCCTCGATGGGGATTGAAGCTCCACTGACCCCCAGGGTACTGGGCTGATTTTCTTTTCCAGACTTGGCCATGGATCTACACACCATAGGTTGTCTTTAAGAAATCAGAGAATGCACAAATTTCTGCAGCAAACTTTTCTATGGAACCACGTGCAAATACCTGTGAGGAGCTAAAAGACAATTCCTGAGACACGTGGCCGTTTATTCCACTGCAAAGGACCAAGTTGTTCCTTTTCTCTCCAAAATACCTGGAAAATAATGCCATGGGTCACTGTTTCTATGAAACTGCATTTCTTCTTGGTTTATTATTGCTGACTGATCTCATGAGCTAACTTTCCAGAGGAGCACATGTGAATTTATTTACATATGTGCCAATTATATTAATAGAAGTTGCAATGACTCATCAGTGCACATTGCTAAAAATCCTCCCTCAGCTCATCTTCACAGGGAGATTTCTGCTCCATGTGAATTTCCTCAGCTTACCTTGCTAGAAGTTCACTCATCCTTATTCTCTTGGGAAGAAAATTCACTTTTCYTTCTGAGCTGGCAGGCACTCAGCCTGCCCATCCCAGTGACTGGATGGACCTGCAGCACCTTGGCTTTGTTGTAATGAATCCTATTTGGGATTCAAATCCCAGCAATCTTCCTGGCRTAGAGCTGCTGGGTTTTGTTCAGTGATGCTTGAAGGCCCCACACACATAAGCAATATCATACAAATTTATATTTTGCATTACAGCAAAAGATTATTTTGCTCTTTTATAACATTTGTATAAGATCTGTATTCTGTAACACTGGTGCTGGCTGGATTCTTTTATGCTTCATATAGATAATATTGTTAATTAACAGTTTTTCTCTATCTTTGTTTTGCTCTTTCATATAGCTCCCACCTCTTTGTTTTTTCCCAATCTTTCTTCTTCCTCTTTCTCAATCAATATTTCTCCCTGATCTCTCTCCTCATGGCCTCACTTTTACAAAATACATACCCAGACACAATCAGACTGAACCTGATTTTACAGTGTTTGCATACATGCAAGATTAGGCAAAATGCTCAGTACAGCYTCAGGAAACACCTGCAGGTAGGAGGGCACCTGGCTCAGAACTTACCCTGGGCTTCACAAAACTGCTCTGCACTGGCCCACACAGCTTCCAAAGAGAGCTTCTGAAAATCCCACTGCAGCATCTTAAACTCTTGATCTAAGGTTSAGAAGTTCTTCCCAAAGAATGCTGCTGTTCTCAAAATATGAGATTGATGCTGGTGGTTTCTAGGCTGGAGTCCAGAAAGGAGGTTCCACTTCATGAAGACAATGAATTCACAATTTAGGCACTGAATCAGTCCAAGTGAGACAGAACTGGAATAGCTGAGGTGTTTTTGCACAGAACCATCCTGACAGTTGTGTTTTAGATGTGCACCCCTGTGGGCAGCTGATTCACTGCCCCCTTTTTAATTCATAGAGGGTAAACAGAGTATTTCTCAAATTATTTTTGGGAAGAATTCCTTGATTAGAGCTAATAAAAGTTAACTGTATGGTATACCATAATCAAATTTTTGAAGCCACTACTTTTAACAGAATATTTGAGACAATTTTACTTTCTTGTAGAAATGATTCAAAGGAACAAGAATGCTCTCTGCCTTAAAGAACTGTCAATCATGTCAGACAAAAATAATGATCATTTCCACTTCTRCAGTGATGCAAAGGGGAACTGAAGGAAATAAAGGGTGTAAGTGTTTCAATCCAGGACCATCATGGAGCAGAGCCATGGAGCCTGGGACACCAAAAGCAGCTTCCCCCAAGATCTCAGAGGTGACATCACTGAGCTGAGCCCAAGTCCCAAGCCAAGCCTGCATCCTTCCCCTTATCCAGGTAGCATCAGGGGTCAAAATTCTGCCCTGGGGCACATGTTGGCCTGAGGAACTTACTCTGAATAAGRGCTGTGGGCAGAACTTGGCCCACAGTAGGCAAGATTTATGGACTGAGAATGTCACATACTTTGCTTTTTATTCAGTGAGAAAACAAGAGAAAAGCTTGAGACAAAGGGAGCAAAGTAGAAGAATCAGGACTGCATATTTTTCATTCTGAAAACAAGAAAATATATATGCATGAACATAAAAAACACAGGTGCCCAGTGCTGCACTGGCCTCCTAAATCTGTTATAAAGCACCAACATCTAGGTTATACCTGTCTCCAGACAGATACATAAACTAATGTTGGAAGGTTTTTAGCAGGAAAAATCACCTTAAATAAACTCTTTTTTCATCTTTTTCCCTAAGGCCCTGTGTCCCTTGTACTTGAATTGAGTGTGTGTAGGTGCCATGTTCTTTGAACATAAAACTGCACAGCAGCAGGGAAAAGCAAAGCTCTGGTTTTGCTGCATTCCTAATAATTTTTGCAGTTTATGGAAAACTCCAATAAACAGAGTACAACACAGTAAGCYTTCTCTGCTAATATGCTGTCTAGACTCCTTAAAATATGAGTTCTCCCTGCCTACCGTGTATCATGGCTTAAACTTTTGACCTTGTTTCTGTTCCCTTTGACCACTTCATAGGTTTTGACCCTTTTCAAGTATTTAATACCCAAATGGCAGGTCACCAGAGCTGCTGGGGCTATTAGGACTCTTAAAACCTGTCTTTTATTGTGAAGTTGAGAAAACTGGCTGCAATCTAACACAAAAAGCCAGAAAATATCTTCCCCCTCCACACAGCCCTCAAGATACAGCACCTTCCCAGGCTSGGTGACATTGATCTGTGGTAGAAGTGACAGCAGGCTCTCCTCTAACACCATCACATACGTGCTGGAAGGGGCAGAGGGCTCGTCATGGAAGCACACAAACACTGGGGCATTGCTAATGCATGCCTTTGATTTCTGTTTATGGCCCCCAAGTTGAGCAATCTGTCTTGTTGGCACCAACCTGACTATTTTTAAATGATGCAGCAGCTGGCTCAACACATACTTCAAAGATTTATGTTCCTGTCTCAAAGCCCTCTCACTGAAAGGGGAACTCTGGAGTAGCTTCCACTCACTCCACACACACAGACAGTTGAGACACTTTATCCCAGGACACCACAGCATGGATTTGAACCAGGAGAAAGCTGGGAGTTATATGAGGGAAGGCAAATACAGAACAACAAAGGCAATAGTGAAATATTTGAAAATTTACAGACCTTGAAGGTCCCAAATTATACCTCATAATTCTGGACTTCCCAAGCTGCAGAGTCAGATAAACTCCTGATGGACATTAAGTGCAGGAAATCAGCCCTTCCTATGAAGGGAAATACAGAAATGGAGTTAATTCCTACGCTTGCAGGAGCACATGGATAGACACACACCCACATGGACTTAGATATGCTCATACTTCAGTAACACAGTAAAAGATCACTGTGCAGGTGGGTATAACCAGGTATCTATTGATGAGGGATATCTAGGAACACCCCTGTCAGATGCAGAACCTCAGGGTATTTCAGCTAAGCCATCACATCTGGCACCAACAATTACTGGAGACACTCTTTTGCAGGGAGGCWTTTGATATTTGGCCTCCAGTGCCTCTTCATTATGAATAGTCTGAATGAAATCCTGTGGTTAACACTCATTCCAGAAGTGGCCAACCAGCCSTGCCTTCTCAGAGGTCTAGAAACCCAAAGATCCATACAGGAATATTTTTTACTGCTGACTAGAAAATGTATGTAATTCCTGGCACTGCTTTCCTGGCAAACCCAAGGTGGACACTCAAATGAACTCCAGACCTGAAAAAGCATCAGCAGAGTCCCTACCCAGGAAGCCACCCTGGAACAATCCATTGTGATGGACAAGTTGGAGATGTGAATCCCATGGGAAGAGACCCCTGTGGACAGTGATGGAGGTGATGCTGTTCTGCTGTTAACAACCACCAATTGCCCTGAGTTTATTGCAGCTCTGACACTAYAAGGAAGGACCTGCTTGCCCCAAAAACCTGAAGGAAGAGAAATAATGATCCCATCTGACTTCTGTGTGGGATTAGCTGCGATTCCGCTGCGCCTGTTAAAAGTAATTACGTTCCCTTATGTTAAAGCTTTAACTGGAGAGCAAAAACTGTGAAATCCTGGCAAGCAGACCCCTTCTCCCCATCACCACACAGCTGAACTTGCAATCCTGACTCCAAGAGAGCTGCCCAGATCAAGATGCAAATCCCTGAGCAGGACCCAAATCCCTGAGCAGTCTCTCATTTCATCTCTCAATCCTCCCTGCAGCACAAGGGAGGTTCTCTCCATCCATGGTGGGGCACAGCACCCTGAATTCAGAAATTCCTTCTGCTGTGAGGTAGCACTATCAATTGCTCTAATTTAGCTCCTTCAGCTGCTCTCTGTTTCCTGTGCTGTCTGGTTTACTGTCCTAAAACAAATCTCTTTTACAAGAGATATTTTGTTAAAGTATTCAAAATCAACTGGTGTTCAAATGCATGGATTATGGAAGTACTTTAACAGTGTAAAAATTGAAGCACAGGGAACATATATTTTGAGGGATTTTTCCTCCCTCTGTCAGTCTTATTGTAAGGTTGGTATTGGACTCATTTTGACCTCCCTCTCAGCAGGTGAGAGACCAGAAGTACATCCAGCCCATCACTCTTCCTCTGGGCTGGTCACTTCTGGGGCTGGAGCAAACTCCTCTCTGGCTTCAGAGCAAGACAGCAATTCCATAAAGCCCATTATAAACACGTGTGTACATTTATGCACACACATACACACATATTTATAATCCATAAATCTCTCTCTCAGCTTTATTCAGGCTTAAGCTAAAATCTTCTAATCTGGATCAGGCACAGTAAATGTTGCCCCTGTGATATCTCAGTGCTTCCCTGCCTCTAATGTTTTTTAGGGAGTATTAGGAAATGCTATCCAAAAGCTTTTGAGAACAACAGGAACCTTTCTGTCATCCCCTTGGGTTTCAGACCAGGACTTGAATTCTTGGTCTAAGCCAAAATCTCTACRTTGTCCCCTCTCTTTTTTCCTCTGATTTTCCCATGTCTGTTAGAATTCCCTGCCTTTCTTACAACATCTGGGAGAGTTTTTTAATGCATCTATATCTGAGGGCTGAATTAGACACATGACTTTTAAATAGCTTAAAATATTTTGACATCTCCCAACCTACTTCTAAATCCTACAGATGGGTCAAATTATCTGCTGAGATCTGCTCAGTGGGTCTCACCCTAGTGTTTTCTTGTTCCTAAATGTGCAAAACAATTATGTGAAATAGGAAAAAAGCTTAAATTATAATTAAATCGCAATTAAAGCTTAAATTTTATGGCACTGAGTTAAGGAGGTAAGTTCAGCTAAACATTTTGTCAGCATGTAACAAACCAAATTTGTGTGAGGAATTGATATTCTCCATACATCTTGCTGTTCTTGTGTGCATTTTTCCTTTTAAATCTCCAGAGCCAACACTGTAGTGATACAGATTTCAGACAGGCATTGAATAAGATCACACCATAATATTGATACATTTATAATAGTCTTCATATGGAAAAATTCTAGCAAGTTCAAATGATTCACCAAAATTTTGCTTAGGTATTCATGTCTGAACCAGAAACTCTCCAGAGGGTCATTTGCTTGTTTGAKAAATCAGAAAAGAACACATTTTTATACAAGTATTTTAATACAGGAAATATGAGTCTAGTCAGTATCTTTCCAAATACATGTGTCTGAGTGGTTTTTGATTTGAAATGTTGCTTAATGTCTTTTAAAGTACTATTTAAACAACTTCACATGAGCAACTACCAATCAATATGTCTCCCATTCTCTAACACTAGAAGACCAATGCTAAATAAATGGGTTTTTAGAATCACATATAATGAATAAACCAAAAAGGAAGTGGAAGAGGATGAAAAGAAAACAGCAACAAGGCCTTATTTAGAATATGTATTACCCCAAAAATGTAAATGGTCACCTCTAGTTTGGCTTTCTAATGGAAAAGAAATAACATGAAATTGGGCAATTACAGACTTTTTCCTGAGGTATGACTCAGTCTGCTGCACTTTTGGAGGGCTGGTATTAATGGCACTGGGAGGACTGGGCAGTGTCCAGGCAAGAGATTTATGACATTRAAAAGGGTGTAGCCAGAGAGTAACTTGTAACAAATGCATCTAAAAATGAGCTGTAGAGGAAGGATGGATGATAGCAGAGAGCAGGCCCCCAGGAAATGCTGGGGCTTGAGAGCTCCCATGGAACTCTGGTTTAATCCTGGTGTGAGTGGAGCCAGCAGAGCGAGAGGAGGCTTCTCACAGAAACCATATTCTTATATTGCAATGTGCAGAGTAATTCAGTCATTCAGAGACCCAAGCATCTCAACAGAGGAAAGGGAAGACAAAGCTACTTTGCCAAATTTGTACAAGCTGAGCTTGCAGAGCTTTCCTTTCAGAAGAAATAAAATCTAAGCCTTTTGGTAGTGTGGTGTATCAGAAGGATTTCTGAATCCATCTGTGGGGTGGGAGGTGTGGTCTGTAGTGCAGAAAGTGAATGGGAGTATCCACTCAGGTTTTAGATGCTGAGATCCAATTCTCTTTGGATCTGAGAAACCAGATTTACCTTTGATCAGCATTTTGTGCACCACAATGCTGGCCAAAGGCTGGAGGAAATGATGGACAGACACTCAAACAGCTCAGGCTGTTCTGTTCATCTCTTTCTCYAGGTCCTATCTACTGATCCCTTACCCTACTCCTCTCTTCTAAATTCTCACCATTCTCTCCTGAAATCACTCAACTTTTTGCATCCATAACTTCTCCTGGCAGCAATTCCACAGCTCTGTTACCTTTGTGTGAAGAAAAACTTCCTGTTATTTTTAACCTGGATTTTACAAGCTCTGTATCATGGCCACTTGTGCTGGAAAAATCATAGAATTGTTTGGGTTGGAAGTGACTTTAAATATCATCAATTTCCACCCCCCTGTGATGAGCAGGGACACCTTCCACTAGACCAGGTTGCTCCAAGCCTCATCCAGCCTTGTCTTGAACACTTCCAGGGAAAGACAGTGAACAGTTTATCCCTGCTCAACCCCTCCTCATCATTTGTGGTACTCTAGATCTCTGCCACAYCCCCACTCCCAAACTTTTCCTTTTCCAGATTCAATCATGTCTTAYATGGAGGTTATTTCAAGCCTTTGATCACCCTTTTTACCCTTTTTTAGAATTTTTCCAGTTTACTACATGGGGTTTTTTCCTTTTTTTTTTCCAGATGAGGGGACAGAACATTATTTTATGTTATGAAATAATTATACATTATTTGAGGTGTGGAAGACCAAYGGCTATAGAAAGTGATGCAATTATTTTTGTTTTGCTTTCTATTCCTTTCCTAATCATTCCTAACATTCAATTTACTTTTTTTTTCCTGGTGGCTACTGAGCCCTGAACTGATGTTTTCATTCAAGATTCACTTCTTATTCGTAACAGCCAGCTCAGAGCCCACCATTTTATAATGAATCTAGGGGTTGTTTTTCCCCACATAGCACCACTTTCTGTTTATATACACTGAATTTCATCTGTCACTTTATTGCCCAGTCACTCAGCCTCACAAGGACCTTCTGCAACTCTTCACCCTTCACAACCCCACTGTTAAAAGCCAACAGGAAGCCTGTGGCTCAGGGAAGCTGAGCAGGGACTGGGCAATGCAGGGAGACTCATCCTTGGCCAAACTTGGCTGGATCAGCTGCCCTTAGACTTCCTTCAGGACAAACTGGGCACTCTTGGGGATGCTCAGAGCTTCCAGGCAAAGGAGGAGTTTTCCCAGCAACTCCTCCATGGAATTCTCTGCAGCCTTCACCTAAATGGGGCCTGCCTGAAAGCCTGGGGATGTGAGGATGGGGAGGAGCGAGGCAGGCTTGCCCTGCACAGCTGCACATGGTGCTGGGAGTTACACTGGCTATGGTACAGCCACACGTCTGCTCATGTCAGCTCATAAAAGACAAAAAAAAAAAAAAAGAAATCGCCTTTGGTTTAAAGTTTGCCCCCTCTGCTCCTCTACTCCCCCCTCCTTTTTTCCCCCCTCTCTGCTTCAAAAGAAAGACAGGTTTGAGTCTGACTCTGAAGCACCCTCTGCTACAGTATGTGCCATTTACTTTAGTAAGGCTGATTAAGTCATGCATTTACAAGTAGACCTTCCATCAGAGCTAATTTAAAGCAGATGTTCTGGGTTCCACAGCCAGGGAGGCATCAATCTGAGAATTGCAAGGGTCTCTGTAAGAGCACTGTTTTTACTGCACTTTATAGAGCACTGGGAGGAGGTTAATTGGTGTAAAAGTTTAATTTCAAATAAGGATCCCCTTTTAAAGTTGCATATATGCATATACTTTTTATGGAGCGTTATATTACAAAGTCAAAGTGGGGGAGAAAAATCATCCAAAAACATTTCAGGATCAAAGACACCCAACCTGTCAACTGCTAAGATATTTTTATGAGGAAATAGGACTCACATTTTCTCCAGAAGAAGCAGAGAGAAGTAAGGAGTGGAAAAATATTTAACTAGATTCCATGGTATATTAGAAGAAGGAGAAATAAAACCACCCATGCCAATATGTTGGTTTCAGARCCTTCTGGCTTGGCTTCCACTGCTGAAAATATTGGCAAGAAAATGCTCTGCACTGGGGATATTTATTAGAAAAGCAATAGATTTGTACAGTTTAACAATAGAGGGAGGATTCAGAGTCATCCATTTGCTCTGTGTTCTAACTTTCAACTACTTTTGTTTTTTATTTGCAAGCCAGAATAACTATACTTATCCCTTGAAATGATCGTCAGCACTGGCTTAGCATAATTGTATTATTTTATTAATTGTATTGCCTATGGAGGGGTTATGGCCTGTTTCTTACACTGAAAACTGCACAGGCTACTCCCAGATGGCAGGCCAGTCTTTTTATGAAGCTTAAGTMATTTAGATTTACATTTTATGCTTATTAGAAGTTATCAGATTTTTTGCCTTTACCAAAGACACAGATTTACCTTGAACTTCGGTTTAGTTTTGTAGCAATAGAGACTATGGCAGTGTTCAGCTCCAGAAAGGTTCTCTCTTCCTCCATCATTCCTGAGGGAGAATCTCATTAAATCTTGCTGCTCTTCCTGCCTTGTGCTACAGGAGCATCTRTGGGCCTTGGCCAAATTTGCTTAACAYTTTCCAAACCACRGCCTTGACAAAGCACCTTCGAGTCKGCCAGGGTAAGAGAGAGAGAAACAGGCTGCAAATTCTTCCTGCAAAGGAGAAAYGAGTGATTTACTCAAGGCTGTAGAAAAACTATGCCCAGAGACCTCATACACACTTCTTGTGCATGCCAGCCTAGAAGCCCAATCACAGCAGGCTCTGTTTCTGATCCTGATGAAGACTTCTCATCAAACGGTGATGAAACCTGACAGAAAGGCTCTTATTTGTTATTTCTCCTTCCCCAAGTGTTTGGAGCCATTCCAGACTTGCATGACCAAGGGAGATTTGGGGGCAGTTCAGTGTAGAGGGTCATTTCAGACTTTCTGGGCTGTAACCTGCAGGGTGAGCTCAGAAAAGTCATGTACACAGAGKGTAAGGCACACAGCCCTGGCTTGTGGTCCTCTTCTCCTCCTTGTACCTCAGGAATCTGTAGTGTTGTGCTACAGAATGGAATCCCATGGTGGTGTGGTGATGTTTGATGAGATCCACCCCACATTACCCAAAATTCCCCTTGCCCCAAGTTCCTCCCCTCTGCCCATCTGTGTGTAAGTGGCTGTGTGCCGAAATGGAGGCAGCACTGCCTGAGCCCTGTGCAGCTCAGGAACAAGGAATGTGTGGCCCTGGAAGGGGGAATGGAGGAGTTTGCTTTGGAGGATTCCCAGCAGGAGCTGAGCTCTGGGCATGCTGGAGGTGCAGGATGTTTCCCAGACAGCAGAACAGTGCAGCTGCTGGAACTGCACTGCTCCGTGAGCACTGTGCTGAAGGGCTTGGCAGGATTTTACCCCCCAATTAAGGGTAGCTGTGTAGAAGGACTCAATCCTCAGATCTTTTATGGCTGGGAAGAGCACACCAAGCCCATCACTAAATATGTCCTTTCCAAGGGCAGCTTGAAATGGYATTGATAGGATGAGGGAAGTTCCTGTGCAGGGTTTGCACCTATTCTTTATAGTCTGGTTTAGTGAAACACAGAGAGCTGAGTGGGCTCTGGGCCCAAGGAAGAATATAATCCTTCAGGGGATATGGAACTAACCATCTCATAATGTATGGAAGCCAAAACAGGCAGAGCACACTGGGCCAAATGCATCCTGACTGGAAATCCTGCAATTTGAGAAGGCTGCAACACAGAGGAGTTTGACCCAATGAGTTTTGAATTTAGAATAGATGCCAAGTAGTAACCATTCCCATGTGAAAATAGCAAACATATCTCTTTGAGACCAGTGTGTTCCAATGAAGTGCATGAACTTAAGGGGTTTTTTCCTTTCCAGGTGAATAATGCAAAAACAAATTAAAAGCAGGAAATCCTGATAAGTGGTACAAGGATAGCATCAATCCCCATCTTCTCTGGCCCCCTTTTTCAACACTTTCTCCCTCATTAATCTCATTTTCAAAGTCCTGAAACAAATTGCTGCCAAGCCTGATTTTTTTGCCAAATTTTTTTATGCTCCAGCCATTTGGAATATGTATTGTGGTTCTGTTAAAATACAGGATAGAGAGAGACTGCTCAAAAAGCAATTACTAGTCCGCTTATACAAAACAGCAGTTTTGTAGGATCCTTACCTTTGTTTTGTCTTTCAAATTCACCTCTGAAAGCATTGCTTCCAAATTCCATGGAGTAACTTTCAGTCSCCCAAATGCAAACTGTGAGGTCTTCAGTTAGCAAATACTGAATTTTGGAGCACATTGGAATTAGCTTTTCCAAAAGGTCTTCTGGAGCACAYTGGAGTCCTCTTTACTTTAATAGGCTCTTTTGTTTTGGCTTTTCCTGACATCAGTACATCCCTGGTAACTTGGGATCTCTGCACATTTTAAGCCCCAGACTTGCAGTTCTCCAAATATCTCTTCTCCCAGAAAAAAATGTGAGTATTTACAACACCTTTGAGAGATGTGGGAGTTGTATCTAAATCCAAACTTGAAATCCCCAACCTCCTATTCATAAACTTCACACCCTGAAACTATGCAGGATCCCTAGTGCCCAGCAGCAAAGTTCCCTCAATTCACACCTCAGGTTAGGTGCCTCCTCCTCCTTCCAGATGATGCTGGACACCAATATCACCAACCCAAACCATTCTGTGATTCTTTCTATGACAAATGTTGATTAATCTCCTTGGTATCAAGTGATAGGACACGTGGGAATTGTTTAAAGCTGCACCAGGAGAGGTTTAGACTGGACATTAGAAAGCATTTCTTTACCAAGATGATGGTCAGACACTGGAATAGACTTCCTAGAGAGGTGCTTGATGCCCCAAATCTGTCAGTGTTTAGGAGGCATTTGGATATTTGCCCTTAATGCACTGAAGAGGTTGGATATTTGGGCCAGATGAGCATTATAGGTACATTCCAACTGAAATATTCATTCTATTCTATTCTATTCTATTCTATTCTATTCTATTCTATTCTATTCTATTCTATTCTATTCCATTCCATTCCATTCCATTCCATTCCATTCCATTCCATTCCATTCTTCTTAAATCACACAATTTTTATAGTGAAACATGCTAGATAACCAGAATTGCAACCATGATATTGGATGTGTGTTTTCATCATTATTTTTCCTACTTCCATTTCTAAGCACACAGATCAGTCTGATGTTCATAAAATCAAGAGACAAAATGCAAGACTCTGTCCTTGGATGCATCCCCATGGATCCTGGGTTTAGTTGCTGGTGCCAAAGGGGCTCTGTGCACAGCACCCCATTCAGCTCTGCCAAGACATTTCCTGCTCCCCACAAATTTATGATGCCACTTGGAGCAAAACTCATCTCAGTATCTTACTTCAATGATGGTAACTCTGTTGTGCATCTGATATAAAAGCAGCAGTACCCTGGCTTCTCAGCTGGTGTAAAAAGGAGAGCTGCATCAGTTTGTGCCAGCTGAGGATGTGGTTCAAGCTGTTTGGTTTCTCTTTTCCCTGCAAGCTGTTTGCTGCAATCTCAAGGACGCTGGAAAAAATGTTAACATCAGCCAGTTGGGGGCAGGAGGGAAAAAATCCCTGAAAATTTAATATAGTTRCAGAGCAGTTTTTGTTTTTTCCATTAGCCAGTATTCTCAGGTTACCAGAAAGGAATTCATTGTCCTTCTCCACATTTGCTGCTATTGAAACAAGAGATTGAARGAGTTGAGAATAAATGGCCAGGCTGAAAACTTGCAGTGCTTGTGCTGGGGTTTGGTTAGGGCCCTTACCAATAGAGGGYTGATTAGGCATCCATTTCCCAGTCCTCAGCAATGAGATTAGGAAGTGCAGGAAATTCATTGTCTTGAGTTTGCCACTGCTGGCTTGCTCCAGCAGCCATCCATCAAGGGACTGACAAGCTCAAACTGTCCATGTCAATCTGCAGCTGCCTTTAATCACACACAGATTTATGGGACACCCCCCTCGCCCCCTGTGGAGATCTAGAAACTGTGCTTTGTTTTGCCTTGACATATATTTTTCCATTTCAGATGAAGAAGTATGAGTCCTATTAAGCTGCACTGCAGCTAAGAAGCAGAAGGGGCAAAGCTCTGTCTGAAATGGAGGAAATGATGATGTAATTTTGAACAGTTTAGGACTGAAGGGATTAAAAGCTTTGGAGTAGGATTTGGAAAGTCTCTGGTGTTACGTAGAGTGGGGTTATATCTCCTGCCTCCCCATCTGGACAGAGAGGACCTTTTTTCCTATTTACTGGTATGGGGGCTGTTGTTGTAGCTGTGTTGCTCATAAAGCACCATGGCACTTCATACTCCATCATCATTTCCATCACAAACCCTCCTATCCTGGGAGGGATCACAGCATCACGGTCAACATTTGCTGCAGGGTAAAGCTCACCCCAAATGTCTGGTCTCAAGCTGAAGAGCAGCAGGGGCATGAGGCAGGATCAGGCTTGGAAGCTTTCCACTTTCTAGTAACATTACACTTACCTCATTTTCTAAAATGAGCATTTCTAGCCATTATCAACAACCCAGGCCCAGGGATCACGTTCCTTTTCCACGTGTTCAGACAGCTCCCTGTCCACTCCCTGCAAGGATTTCTCTCCCCACTGCTTTGGTGGTGGGACACATGTCCTGGGTGATCCTGGCCAGGCCTGTCTCACTGTGGAACACCTCAGCAGGCAGAGAAGAAACTAATTTTAGSTATTTTTCAAAGTTAATGATCAAAACCTCTTTATGAACTCAAATCCTTTTTATTAACCAAATTTAGTTTCTCTGAGCAGAGCAGGAATCAAGTAACATGTGGGGACAACACCTGGTCTTACTGYAATCAGCTGCTCCCCCATGTTCTCTGTCCCTTTCTGTGTTATTCTCTCTAGGYTGGGCTGTAAGCACATCTCTGGCTGCAGCTCAGGTCTTTGGATCCTTGTTTACTGCCTTTCCCTCTCTTACCATTCCTCTCATGTTCAGACACACGATCAAGCCAGAGCTGTATTCTGTCAGAAATGCTCTTGTCAGGTTATCATGAAATTGAATTTGTCAGCTACAGATATGTCCATATCAAATACAAGACAGGGGTGTCAAGCTAAGAATAAGTTGGCAAATGGCAAGAAATAAATTACTTCTTAATCTCCAAGAACAGAAGTGGTATTTTGACAGGTGTTCTGGCCATGCTTTAAGGGATAATCAAACTCTAAACACATGGGAAGTCAGTGTACATGCAAAAAAGTGGCCATATCCCCTAGTAAAAACCTGACTGAGAAATACCTGCATTGCAGATGTATTTTCAAAGCCTGTTCTGTAATTACTGTGCTATRTGGAAACACAGCATGAAGTTGTGGTCTGCTCCCATTAGTTTTAATCACAAAGCAGGCAAATAAAATCAGCTATTCAGGTATGCTGAAATAACATTAAGAGCCTGATAAATTTGCAAGTGCAATCACAGTTGCAAGTCAGAAGATATTTACAATTCAAAGAGCATCAGTCCAATTCAAGAGGCTTCCAAAGRTCTGCTTTCTAATCTGTCTCCAGTGTCAGAATAATTAGAGTGTTATATGYTCTGATAATAACTTTCTCAAGTTCCTTATCTGAATAGAAATAGCACAGGGACTGTCTCACTCAGGAGAGTGTAAATCAAATGTGAAATGACAGTTTTAGTGGAGGCTCTGGGATTTATTTCAGCTGAAGACCTGCCCATGCCATGATGACATACAAGCCRGCCATAAAGACAGCACTAAATGAATCTTAAAAACGTTAACAGAGATCCAGTTTGCTCTCAGAAGAGGTCAGTGATTTACAGGATTCATATTCCTGTATTGTTTTTATTGTTATTATTTTATGGCAAGGTTCATCCAGGGTCAGTTGAGATTCCAGAGCTCTCTGTAGCTGAGCTGTGCCTGTTGCAGTGGCTGATAAAAGAGGGAGGGAAGAAATTTCCATCTATCCCATGCCTGGGAGGGCATTCCTGCTGGAGGCTGGAGTGCTGCTCCCTAGGGAACAGAGCTGGGGATAACTTCTCTAGAGCACAGCAGCCTTCAAGGGTCCCAACAGGAGCATTTTGAGGTTGCCCCAAAAGTGTTTTCAGCAGCACAAATCACTCCTGGCAGGTACATCCTGCTTGGTTCCTGAGGCTCTGTCATGGAAAACAAGCCTGTGTAAGCCAGAGGGCAGCTCATGGACATTGTCCCACATTTCTGCTTGGATTCACATGAATCTGGTGATCATCTTAATTAAAGAAAGGTTTGTGTGGCACTAGTACTCACATGGGTATGGTATTCTCTTTTGGAAAAGCCAGGAAACTATWACTGCCCAGAAGAAAAATATTGGGTCAAGTCCAAAAGTCCTCTTTGCTCAAAAAATATTCAAATATTCAAAATATTCAAAAATATTCAAGGACAAAGTGAGTAGAGTTCTTTTGAGGGATCACAAGCYGCGCACCTTAGCAAAGGTGAAACAATGTGGCAAAGCCGTTTCATAGGCTGCCCCACTGCATGCAAGYAGGGAAAAAATACACAAGCAAACCCACTATTGCTTGCCAGTGGCCAAGAACCAGGGAAAATACAGTTTTGACTCATTTTCTCTTCTCTTTTCTCTCTCTGCGCCCTCTTCAGAGCAATTACAGGTAGAGACATCCAGCAGAAGATTTCAGTGCTCAAGATGAGATCTTCAATCTTTTTCCACATCTACTGTGCTCACTACAGGTACCAGAAAAAGTATCTCAAGATACTTTTGACACTTTGAGAGGTGTCTGAAGACACCTTGTAATAAATGATGTTTTCAMAATGATAAGCAGCAATTGACTGGTAGGCTGGAAAAACAATGKGGTTTCCCCAAATTTATGTTGAATCCTGTCACCTGGAAAGGTGTTCTGCACCATTACTCAGTCCTTATGCCTGGAAAGATTTTGGTCCTGAGCCTTGACACACAGGTGGACTTTTGCCATCAAGCTGGGAGAAAGCTTCCCTTCAATTCCAGATGCACAAATTAAATCTGTGAGCTCTGGTCAGTGTTGCCATTGCTGGCTTTCACAGGGTGGTTTAAAAGGGCTTTTTCCCATTGTTTTTCCAAGGACCTGCCCAAAAATGTTTCCATCCAAACCACCATCATGCAAGACTCCAGCAGAGGAGAGGAGAACAATAGCACACAAGGTTCCAAGTTCAATAGCAATTTCAAGGATTTTGGCTGTTACAGTTAATGAGTGGCAGTTTCTCTCAGGCCTCCTTTCCTTAACCCTTGACAGCCAAGGCTTGGAAAACTGCTGGTTAAGAGGGCAAGGAGGTCAAAAGATGCACTTATTTAGCAGACATGAAGTATTAAGAAAACAAAAAAATGTATAAGTGTTTTGAAGCCAAAATATCAGATAAAATGAGATTTTATTTCTATTTCCACTTTTCCTAAAGTAAGGCATGAGACTGAAGGGTGAGGCTCAGAGTCTGGATTTTGGGCAGGGCTATTTTAGAAGGCTGAAGACAGTCCAACAGTTGCTCTAGGGCAAGCACTAGCAATAACAAAATTAAGAGTGTTTAAAAAAATATATGTATCCTGATCTGAAATCTGTGGCTTGGGCATGTTTCTAAACATTTCTTTTTTTTGGAAAAAAAAATCAGCATATGGTGCCACTGCAGAAAAACCCTGGAGCTACCTGAAACTACCTTGTCACACCTTCCCTTCCAAAAGGCGTGGGGTTAATACAAGACTGAAATCCAGAAAAATGGGGAAACCTGATGTTCCCCAAAATCCATGCACAAACAGGTTCCAAAGGACAGAACAAAGCATCTCCCAACTCCTCTGTGGGGAGAGCCTGAGGAGGAAGCAGCAGCTCCTCACAGGATGTGTGAGGGGACACGCCTGGGGACAGGGAGCTGCCAGCAGCTGCCAGCCCACACCATGAGCATTGCTGGCCTCGGGAATGATAAGGCCCAGGCCACAAAACCCTCATCCCAGGCCACAGCAGCCCTCACAAGCAGGGGCAGTCCCTGCTGAGTGGCCTGATACAGGCTGAGCATCTCCCAAGGCAGCGCAGGTGTCCTGAGAGCTCCGTGTCCCCTTGGCTGGGGACACCCTGAGGTCACCTCCATCATCGCRCAGTGCCAGGATCAACGCCTGCCCCTGGCACAGTGATGCCTTGGAGTGGTACCTAGAACAGAGGCTGGTCAAGATTAGTATAAATAATATATTTATATTATGATATATAGAGAATAAAGTGGGGGTTTAATAAAGGCCTTCAAACAGGTGCACCTTGGGCAGTGAGGCCTTCCAGAGGCCTTGCCCAAGCTGGATGATGGCCACAAGTTTTTCAGACAATTATAACTTTGATCAATTCAAGGGTTAATCTTCCAATTTCAGCTTCAGGTAATGAAGTCATACACCCCCAGTTTGCTCCCCCACAAATTCAACTTTTGTTTATAGTTTTTGGGGCCTGAGGCAGTAGGGTGTCCTTGGGTTTCAGGCCTAGAGGGATTGTTTTGTCTGACCAAAAGGTGAAGACACTTAACTAACACTTCATATGGAGTTTGGAGTAATGCAGTACAGATTTTGAAAATTATAAAAGCTCAAACCCTAAGGCATCACAGCCAGGGGACAATGAGAGCCCTCCAGGCCAGAGCTTGAGAGAGGGTTCAAATGGAGGAAACTGTGCCACAGGGAAGGACACAGCATTCCAACCTCCAACGTGAGAAAATCCATTATTTCATGGGAGTTTAGCACTGCCAGGCACTGCTGCTGTACACAGCCCTTGAGCTGGTTGTTCCTTCTGCAGCAGAGAAGGATTTAAACTGTGAAACACAGGAGCATGTTCTGCCACACTTCCCTGCACCAGGATGTGGTTGCCTCCAGTGCCCCATCTTTGCTGACCCCAAAGTACTTTCCTCTACTTACCCCRCCTTCCTCTGCCTCAATTTCCAGGTCCCATGAGTGTGAATGATGGGAACAGACTAAAACTGGGGCTCGTCTTGCTGGACACAACAGAAATCAATTCAAAATACCAACACTTTGGTGTTACCTGAGATACTTCATTTGTGGTTGCTGGTGGTATTCTAAACACTTTTGTCCATCTTAGGAGCAGAGTAAATCCTCCAATACAGCTCTGGAGAAAAGAAGAGGCCCTCCCATTCATGGTGAATGCTTGTCACAGTCTCTCTGACAGCTCAGCACTTGATATGAATGAGGGAGGAGGCTGACAGCAAGTGGAGATCTTCAGGCTAATTACCTGGAATAATCTGCCTGCAGGTGCTGTGCAGGTGGTCTGAGCCCTGAGGCACTGACCTAGGAAAAGCCATGGGAATCCTGCATCCTGCTCCCATCTCAGTGCTGGGATGCTGAAAAAAAAAACCCAGATTCCACATTTTAATCCACAGTTATCAGTTTAGAGTTGCTTTGAAAGAGGAGGAGAAATCTGATGTCATTGTAAAGTTTACCTCTATGCATTTTAGCAGCTTRCTCCATGTCAGCTTTAAAAGAAGTGGGGAACTTCCTCCTGAAGAGCATTCATCAGCTAAACCCTGTAGGCAGTTAAAAACCAAACCAAAACACGGATTCTTTCCTGAGGCTGACCRGGCAGCCACTGGGAGTCACCCCCTCCTGAACAATGATTTAAAATATTCTGGGATTTTAGTTAGGCAGTGACAAACTCCCATGAAATGTGCTTGAATTCTTCTTCTCCAGGCCACTGACTTGAGGGTTGTCATGCCTGCATTAAGGTTTAAAGCTATTTAACAGCTCTTTAAGTGCAATTCTCAAGATGTATGAATCTTTTGAGTCACAGTGGCTTCTAAGGAGAAGCAGTCATTTATAGCTTGGATTATCAGTAAAATCTAATTTCTAGGAACAAATAAAAAAAGACATGACACCATTCTGTACTTTGACATTCAGGAATATGACATGAAGTAAGGTTACTGGTTTATGCTACRTGCTTTATTGATTTTTAAAATCAGATACAAATCTGTGATCAATGCATGCATTTCTTAACATTGCATGTGCATTACTTGATGTTTATCCCAAGAAACAATTGCAATCCTTCCCACACCCAGAAAACACATTGGCTAAGACTCAATATAGGGTGATCCCAAATTTACCAAGGATCTAAAGTCTTCCTTCACATGCTCAGGGCCAAGCTTCTGGGTGAGGGGTTAGAAAAATACTTTCTGGGGAGTTGTCATTCAGAATGCAGAAGATTCCCTTAGAGCCAGCATGGACAGAGGACATGAATTACCCCCTACGAGTTTTAGGGTAAAGAAATTCAGCGTATTCCAAGACTACTCCAAAATTCACTTTTTACACAGAAGTTGTCCGCTGGTATCAAAAGCTGAAATGCAACAAAGAGGTACAGAAAAGGATCAAAAGAAATGACTGTTCAAAGAAGGAGAGAGTGGAAATATTGAAACCTAAGGAATTCCAGGCTGTTTGGCAAATCTGAAATTCATGTTCCTGCCTTACAACCGGGAACCTGTTGCACTATAAAAGGAACCCTTATTTTAGCACCCTTTTTTGYGATGGATTTTTAAGTTCTTTGGAGAGGAGTTGAAAGCAAATGGGTTTTGCTTTTGCTGCAGTACAGGACAATTCTGTAGCATGTGATTTTTTAATAATAAATGTTTGGAGAGCTGTAACTGCAGTGTGTGCACACGTGGGTGTCTTGTCACCTCCCTCTGTCCGGATGGTTTGGGGTGTTTCCACCAGGAGGACACATGTGCTGAGCTGTGGTCAGATGCCACTTCAGTGCCATTCTGTTTATTTTTAGGAAATGCAAACTGATCCCCGTGTGCCAGGATGTGATGGGATCAAACAGCAGGAGGCTSCCCCCACGCTGCCCCAAACCTTTTGTTCTTTGTTCTTCTTCAGGATGTGCTTCATGTTTGCTTTATCCCTTGCTGTTCTTGCCCACTCTTCTCTATCAAACAGCATCAGCCTCTTTATCATAGGAAATAGAAATGTCCTGGGAATGTCTCCATATCCTTCTAGCCTCTCAACTCAGCTTTTAATTATTTGCCCTGTGCTCTGCTCTGTTTCTTTTTTCTTTTTGRCTGCCTCTAAATAAAGGAGCTGTTTCACTACCGAAGGAAGAGAGCAGTGAGACCAGCCCTAACCTGAGACCAAACACACTCTTTGGGAGGCTGTTTYCCAGGGGAACAGCATCCCATCTTCTCCTGCCTCTTGCTGGGTCCACACCAAGCAGAGAAAAGGAGTTTGRGCAGGGTAGAAATGGCACAACCATAATCAGGAGCCTCTACTTTGTGTCATGATGCTTTCATACCATGAGCTCAGTCTGAGCTCTCTCCTGTACAAACCTCCTGGGGGGATTTGAATCTTCCTGCTTGTTTTTGTTACATTTGCCTTTTGAGACAATCCCTAAGGAATATTTATTCTTTCTTTGGAATCTGCTGTCTCTTTCATAAACTCTTTCTCACTTCTCCTATAAAAACATGCCCAACAGAACTCCTTCCAGCCTCCAATTTAATTTTATTCCTGAGCAGTTTATGCCCAGTTGTTTCCATGCTGTGGCTATGCTTTAACTTGAATAACTATTTTCCATCCCTGGTGTTCTCCCACACAGTATGTGAAAGGTAAATTTTTTTTTTTTTCAGGGCTTCTCACATTTTGTATCACAAACCACTTTTAAAAGGTTTATGACTTCTCCTTCAAAGACTTTGGATGCATCAGGATTTCAGATAGATACAACACACTGGACAAATGACACATACCACCAGACCCTCTTTACCAATGGATGGTGCATTTTCAAGCTGAAACCCATCTCTTTAAATGAGTACGAGCTTTTTTCATGCTCTAAGGCCAGGGCTTTTATCTTCCTGCCTTTTGTATCYACCACTATTTTTCCAGATCCAGTAAGAAAAGCCCACCTGAATCCACATTAACATCATCTCTATACAAGCAACATCCAGCGTTTAAAATGATTGAGTTTAATTTTCCAGCATTCACGGGTGCTGTCAGCCTGTTTCATGGTGTGAATTGGGTGAAGGTCAGGGCTTGGCTGACCTTTGTCCAAGGTGTCCCTGCCCATGGCAGGGGGGTAGGAACCAGCTGACCTTTAAGGACCCTTCCGACCCAAATAATTCTGTGACTTCAGGTTTAATTATGCTTAGTTAATCCATTTTCTCAGCTGTACATAAAGCCTCTTCTTCTGTTCCTAGCCAGGGGAGTGGTTGCTTAATGAGCTTATTTCTGACAGCACCTGGATCAGTTTTACCACCTGTGCCTCTATGAGATCTGAAAAACAGCTCCTGGTTCCTTGTCAGAAATTGTCCTACACTGCTGCTTTCCCCATTCAGAGGCACTGCCCTGTGCTGGCACTAGTCCAAGGACAATATAGAGAATTTCACTTGCTTTTTCCACAGCTCTTTGCCCCTCCACACTAACATCTCTGCAAGCCATGTTTGACAGCCATTCCTTGCTCTATAATATCCTGTTTATCAGAGATGCTCAGTGGATGAGTGGGAATCCACACTTGCTCCACAAAAGCCCAGATTCCCCGAACCTCTCTACTATGATGCATTTTTCTCTCTGATCTGACTCTTCAGCTTTGTGCCACCTCCTCCAGCACATGTTGGGGGAGAAGTTTGTATTGGGAACTTCTGAAATTCTATTCCAGATTATTTTGTATGGCTAAAGGCTTTTTCTGCAGCCAGGATTAATTTTTCTTTCTTAAATTGAAAAGTGAAAGGTTGTAAGAGAACTCTTTCTCATCCTTTGTATGCCAGTTCAGTTTTACTTGTTTTATGGGGTTTGAACAATGTTTCAAATCAATTTCCTCTGCTTCTCTATCCTCTCAAGTAGGGCATTTCCTTTTCCTTCACTTCAAATTTTGACTCTCCCCAGAACAGCTTAGGTTAGTGGCTGGTACCAACTAGGACTTGTACAAACTCTAGATAGTTCMGCTTTTTTTTTTCTTTTCTCCTCAGTCTGGCAGTAAATCTTGCAGCAGCATCAAATCTGGGCTGCTCAGGTCCACACTTAGAAATCCATGTGTGTCCATCCTTCCCAGTCAGCCCCTTAGACTGCAATGTTGAGCTAAGCAGAAAGACCTTTGAGAAGCCTTCCCATCCCAGAGCAATTTTGCATTATTTTAGAAAAAAACCWAATTATTTCCCTTATTCAAACTTCTCTGAGTTACTGATGGGTACAAAAAAGTGCTACAAATGTCTTGGTTTAGCCAAATTTTCCAGCTCCTAAATTAAGGCTGACTTCACTGTCCTCTGTGACCCTTCTGTCACCTTAGCCAAGCAAATTTTCAGCTCCTCAAAAGCACTTGCAGAATCAGGAATTAATTTGCTACATCATCATCTTCTTCATCACCCAGCACTATGTAACTGGAGGAATATAGGACAAGACACCAGTCTCTTTTTTTAGATCATATTTTTAGCCTTTTGCAGGTTACATCAATCTATTTTTAGACTAAATAACTAAATAATAACTTCTCTCACCTTCTGCTGGTCAGTCCTGACAGCAGGAGGGCTGTTGGAAGAGATGAGCTGGGAAGTGRGAGCACAGGGCAGCCTCTCCTCCTCCATCCCAGCTGCCAGAAATCTTTGAGCCAAGGTGGAAGGCAGGGACRCCTTCCACTAGACCGGGTTTGGAATCTCTGCTGGTCAGAGTGACTTTGAGATGCGTTAGAAAGTCTTTTCTCTCAGCCTGGGGGTCGAAGAAGGAGTCAGAGCTCTTCRTTTCTCGGTCTCAAGGTTGTTTATTGTATCTTATCTATAAAATTCTTTCTCCTGTCCAGCTGAGGTTTGCTCAGCAAGACAGTYCAGGCACTCTGCCTCCCCCAGGGCAGTGTTGTGTCTTTATACTAAAAACTACATGTACCATGTTTACAATCACTTTCCAATACCTATCACCTATGTTAGACAGTGAGCCTCTGCTCTAAACCAATCYAAAAGTGCCRRCATCACAGCASAAGATGGAGGCCAGGAAGAAGAAGGAGAAAGGCTGGACACACCCGGATTCCTCCRTCTTGCCCCCTGAGCCTCCATTCTAAAAACCTCAAAAAATCTATTTTTTCACCCCATGATAAATTCACTATCACTCTACTTAAACTTTTGTGGCTTGTAATCTTTCATATGAAAGTTGGTGATTGTTTTTTCCAAGGGCTAAATCAAAGGCACAGGGCTCTTGGGCTCTGTGCCAAGGTCTCCGAGCCCCCCGAACAGGGGCTCRAGTCCTCCAGGGCAGCCAGAGGAATTTACTGGGTTCCCACAACCAGGTTGCTCCAAATCCCTTCCAGCCTGGCCTTGAACCCTGCCAGGAAAAGGCTGAAAAGGCTCCACAGTTTCTCTGGGCAACTTTTCCCAGTGCTTGACTGCCCTCTCAGTCAGGAATTTCTCCCTAGTATCCAATCCAGTCCTGCTGTCTGCCAGTTTGAAGCCATTCCYCCTTGTCCTGCYACTCCATGCCCTTKTCCCAAGTCCCTCTCCAGCTCTCCTGTAGGGCCCCTTTAGGCACTGATGCCACAGTAAGGTCAAGCAGGAATTGCAAAGGTAGGCTGGACTAAGCCTCTCCTCATGCAGAGTTAAGGATTTTCTCTGTTAATTTTTTTCCATGGAGCACCTTGCTCAAAAATCTTTCATGTCTTTTCCTTCTTCGAGGTACAATCCAAGCACTGCTTACCTTGTTGACTTTGCTCTTTTCATTTTGGGAACAAATGGGCCCATAGAAGCACTGCAGGATGTTGGGACTCTCCCTGTACCTGCCACAGATGACAAATCATCAAAATATATATATATAAAATCAGTGCAAAATTAGAATTAAGACCCCTTAAAGAGTTTTGCTAGTTCCATTTTACAAAATCTGATTTGCTCTGTCTCAGACTGGGAGGAATCAGGGTTCAAACCTGCAGAGGTATTTTCTGTCASCCTGGGCAGGCAGGGCTGGCAGATGGGACCTGCCTGTGCCCATGAGAGCCACCAGTGTGTGAGCAATGGTTCTGCCTCCAGGTCAGCAAAATGCCTCTCACATTCACAAAGTCACCACTGACACAAGACCTGGCAGCTCCTCAAAGATGAGCAGAAGTTTGGAAATCAAAGATATTTTTCATTCCTGAGCATTTCCATCCTACTCACTGGGCRTCTTTGCATTCTGCAAGAACGAGGCAACCAGGAGTGGTGGAAAAGTGGYGGAAAAAACCCACCCTCCTCAATTTGACACAATTTTTATCATTTGCTAGAGAATGGTTACAASCCCCTTAAAATATGAGTTCTCTTCATTATAGAAATACTTTTTTATTCCTTTAAAAGCCAATGGAATGTGGACAATGAACAATCTCACATTCAGAAGCCAACTTTTCATCAGGGTTTATCCTTTTGATTTGGAAACTGGCTTATTTATGCTGGAAAAATTCTGTGAAGTGTTGCAATAAAAGAGGCTCTATTTTTGCATTAGCAGAAATATGCACACACAGAAACCCAGGCAATACAAAAGAGAGCAAACAAAGGAGTGCCCAGCCYGTAAGCTGCAAACTGCAAATTTCTTATTTCAAGCACAAAGGCCACATAGATCCTTGCCATCTCTAATAATTATAATGCATTCTGCCACCCAACAGCACCACATTCCCACCAGGCAGGGTATTTTTCCCTGCAAAACAGAACTTGGTAGATGTGGCTTCAGCTGCCTAAATGTCATCTCAGTCTGTTGCAATCTRCTGTAAACTCTCAAGATACAAGTCATATGTCACAAACTCACAGTTTCTGGATTTGCTTTAGGACTAGAATGTTCCTGGGCAAAAACTATTCAATAAGGAAGAAATTCTGTCTTCTGTTTTTTAATGGTTCCCTGAAAGTTGCTTCTCACTGATTTTTTCCCTTTTTTTTTTTTTTTGCCTACTTTTGTACTTGTCATTTTATTTTGTAAATCAGATCCATCCCAGTTCCATCAATCAGACATGGGAGTATCCTTATAGAGCCATAGGATACCCTAAGCTGAAAGGGATCCACAAAGCCCAGCTCCTGAATTTTGCTTTTCTCTATTGCAAAGTAGTGCAGTAATTGTACACACTGTTTGAGGGGAGGAAAAAAAAGAGAATCTGAATCCAGGATAAACTTCTGGCCAAAGCAGCTCAGATTTTCCATCTCATCTGCAACTGAGACATGAAAAGCACAGATAGGACTGGGCAGCAGCCTCCAACAGCAGAAGCCCCATTTCTGGTAATCTTCTCCCCAAAGTTTGTGTGTGTAACTCTATTTATGGGCTTTTAGACCAAATATAGTTATCCTYCATTTTAAACCAGGTATGAGAAGGATACGTTTAGACTGAATCAAAGTTAGTGGGAAGGGTAGGCTTTTTATGTTTCACAAACACTTGCTGGCAGATATTTATAGAGGATGACTCTCTGAACTCTGATCCACAGTCAAGGAGTGGGATGAGTTACATGAATTCAATGCCACGAGCTCAAGATAATTTCCTTTCAACACCATGGCCAAATTGTCTTGATTTCCACACCTGTAAAATGGGGGATAACACGTATCCCTTTTACAGGGGATAATGTTATAAACAGTAGTTTAATTACTTGGAGAGGCACCGACTTCATGCTGTAAAATAACTTTACCTGTACTAGCTGTGCCACACAGGAGGAGCTGAAATCAAACCCAGGAAAGTGAGGGAGGAAGGAAGCATCATTTCCTGTTGTATGATGCACTCTGACTAAGAATATGAACCCAAGGGACCTTGGGAGGAAAGGTTTTTGCAGCCTGCTTCTCCCCCTTTCACCATTGTGCCCATGCAGTGCCAAACCCATTCCTCCTTTACCCAGGGAGCAGGCAGAACACAGCCCTTCCACCTAAAATCARTTTTTCTTAGATTCCAGAGCAGCTGTGGTGCCATGTGCCAGCCACTACTCCCCAGCTCATGTGCCCATGCTGTGCCCAGTTGTCCCCTCTGGTTGCAGAATAAATCAGAGGAGCCACTGTGTTACAGCTGAGAAAGCAATGGAAAATCCAGCCAGCCAGGAAGCTTTTTCTTCTTGATTTCTGTGAAGTTCTCCACACTTGGCAAGCTTTGTAAGCTCAGTAGTGGGAACTGAAAAGGAAAAACCATCACGTACCATTTTTCTGTGGCTTGCAAATGTGAAATAAATCAAGAGATAAAGCATCAAGACATCTGTGATACAAGATTTCTTTTGTGAATGTTTAAAGCATTTAATGTCTGTTCTTCTGGCTCTCAGTCCTGRTTGCTGGGACATTATTATTTTACCTATTTTCCAAGGTATAATCACTTACATCTCAAGAATTTTCTGGCTGTGTTCTGTATTCCCCTTTGCACGACTTGGATAAATCTCCACAACTTTACCCATCTGTCCCATTTTCTGCCCTCTGGTTTATCATCTAAACATCCCCATGAGACACCAGTGAAGCCCCCATTGCCAACAGCAGGGCCAGCTGTGCTATCTCGTTTTTCCACCCCTTTGCTGCCTCTCAGAGCTGGGCCAGGTGTCCCTGAGCCACAGCCACTGCTCAGGCAGGGACAGGCACGAGCTGAGTTCCCATCACCACCAAACTCCTGTCCCTCCACCCTCTGGGCCACAGGACATCCCCYCTTCTCTCTCTTCACACAGAATGATGACAAGGGGCATGGCTCAGGTCGGTGTGGGAGTCCTGGGGAGCCCCACAAGCCCAGGGTGAAGCTGGGACTCCCCCACCAGCCCCTGGCCCTGGTGGGTTGCACAGAGGAGCCAGCCCAGGGTGAAAGAGGGCTCAGTAAACAGATTTGCTGATTGATGGAAGACCTGAAAATAGACCTTGCAGCATCTCTTTCTTCTGTGCCACGTGGCCTTCTGTCCGTCTCCAAACCCTGGTTAACCCAGGGGTYGTGCAGGGACCTCTGCCCCAGCAGGTCTCCATTGTGCCTGCTGTTAGAGCTTGGCTACAGCTGTTTAATTCCCATCAAACAGACAAGTTTCTTTTCATCTTCTTCCAAAACAAGGATCTCAAGTCTTACAACAACATCTCCTAGGAACTTTCTGCTCTCCTTTGGGGACGTATTTCTTTCCAGTGAAAGGAAAATTTCCCAATAACTTTCTTCTGCTGCCAGGCACCAAGGCAAGGCAGCATCGTGCCACTCCCTCGTCATTTCCTAAGAGCCTTGCACATCACTTTATTCAGGCCTGCACCCTCTCCTTTTAGTTTCCTATTCTTATTCCAGCCTGCTCGAATGCATCCAAAGGTGTAAGAAAAAATCCCTTTTGGGACAGTCTGTGCCACGCTGCACCCACGGCCGTAAAACCTCGGTGGCCTCACTACTGGTTCTTATCAGCCATCACACCTTCAAGCACAGAAGGTGTGCCTAATATTAGCCAGGAAACGTCCTGGAGAAGACCTGGACTTTTTCAGCTAATCAGTATTAATAACTTCCTATGTTTGTAGACAGCCCATAGGAAATGCAGCTTGACTCATCTACCCAGTAATTAGATGAAYTCCCCGAAAAAGTGCAGGTGGCTGCACCACACAGGCACATTAGCCAAGGTGCAGAATGTGCTCCTGACCAAAGGGCAGATAACAGCAGCTATAATTTCCTCCACTGAAATAATGTAAAAAAAGAGTATTTCTGACAGATTTGGCATATGGCTGAGGTTGGAAAGTCAAGCAGTCATTTTCTTTCTTTCTCTTATCTCACTCAGGGGAAATCTGTAATATGTACAAAGCCTTGATTTATTTTTTACACTCTGGCATATTACTGGAAAATAATTACAAAGCAAAAATTCATGGATACCAGAAGATATTCAGGCCTATTTGCTGTATAAGTTATACCTAGACTGTGATTCTTACCGAAGATATTTGTTTCCTGTGTTCTTTTCTGCTGCCAAGTTCAGCCATATATCACTTTTATGTAKCTGAAGGCCATGGTGTAATGCAATATGAAGCTATGAATGGGATAAAGTTACATATTCTCCATTGATTTTCCATTGTATCCATTATCTTTAATGTTGGAATGCAGGTTAGTGCGAGTGCCGGAAGCYTCTGCACCTCTGTGCTGGCTGCTGCCCTAGGAAAACCATCCCTGGGGGCCAGAGAAAATCAGCTGCAAGCTGCAGAGAGGAGACAGGAGTTCCCCAAAGTGTCCAGCTTAATGGGGGAAGCAGTAGGAAAGAGAGAGGGAGAAGGTAAACTCAGGGATGGGAACATGAGAGGGGCTGGGAGGGAAGGCAGGGGCAGGAGAGGAGAGAAAGGAAGGGAGCAGGACCTACTGCAAGGCTTTCTATCAGTGGAAAATTGCTTTTTACATGCTTAACAAAGGAGGGAGAGAAAGAGATTTGTAGCCTCTGATGCTGCTGCAAAGCCCCACAGGCACCACCAGCATCGCTGCCCAGGAGAGCAGAAAACAGCAGCCACCAGTGCTCGAGTGCCATTGCTCCCCAGCCCCAGATCTTGTGGAGGTCAAGCTGAGGGTTCAGCTGCTCACTCCACGGGTCAGGATGGGCAGGGAGAGGGTTCCCAGGCAGCCCTGGAACTTGCCACCATGGCAGATCAAGCAAAAGCTGATGAGAGGGACAGGAGGATGCAGCTGGATGGGGAAGGCAGGATGCTCCCGAGGCTGGTCGCCCAGCTGGGCCCAATTGTACTGGGACTAGATGTTAACACTAACTCTCTAACAAGCTTCTCAAATCACATTTTTAAGGCCATGTGTTAACAGAAAACAACTGTTCAAATTTAGCAAGTTCCAGCAGCACTTTCACCCTTGTTCTGTCTGGGCCGCAGGAGTACGAAACGCCACCACCACTTCATTTTTCATCCCTCTCACAAAGGGGCAGAGCTGTTAGTCATGCAAGTGGCTGCCTTGGACGGTCCCATGCAAGCAATGCCAGCAGGATTTCTCCATGTGTGACTAACTGCTCCTCCTGGGAGGCCAGAGATTCCCACTGGGAAGGTAAAGGACCCCCCATGTTCTGTAATCTTAACTCTGCAGTCACCACTGCTGCTGCTGTAAAGTGTTTGTAAGATGAAAATCCTTCTGCAGGACAGGTGACCTGCTCGTCTCCATCTGGCCTTTACTGTTCTGGCTACTCTTGGTGACACCTGTGACTAATTGGTGATGGATGAAACTGAGCTGTGACCAGTACAAAAAACCTTTAATTAAAACCCTGCCAGGTTCACCAGCAGGCATTCCTCAGGAGTGCTGCTCAGGAAGAGCCAATTCTGAGTAATTCCATGGGACAACATTCCTGGAAGGAGCACCTCATCCAGCTTACCTTGAAGCACATCACAGCCATGGACACCTTGTGTCACYCATAACCCAGGGGACAGAGCTTAGGGACCTTTGTGCAACTTTTCCTTCACTTATTTGTCCTGGTAGAGAAAAGGCTCAAACTCACATGGAGCAAAACCTTCCCAGCTGGTTTGAGAAAAGTCTGGTACCTTGTTCAGTGTGTACGTGCATGTGCCGCACAGCAGGACCCCTTTTCTCATTTAAACAGCCAATTAAAGCCTACTTTGGCACTTAGCACATGACATCAACTCGCRGTACTTAACCTGCCTAGCACAGTGTGAATTTAATTTGATAAAGGGGCAACTAATAAAGATCTTGGAAGGCTGGTTAAAGTTCATTAAGCTGTTCCTTTCAAGGTATACTTCCCTCCCCTGCAAAAGCTTGCATCTACTTTTTTTTTTTTTCTTTAAAGCTGTGTTATATCCTGCCACCAGAAAAAGGTGCCTGTGTCACATCCCGACAGGGTATATTTAAAGTCTCACTGTCAAAGTCATGGCAGGCCTTGGTTCTTTGCCCAGGAATGTGCAGAAAGAAAAATAAAAGCCCTTCTCCCTGAGTGTGGGGCGAGGAGTGCAGTGTGTGCTGGTGCAGCTCCTGGGAGGGGAGCGGGCTCCTGTCACACTGAGCTGCATTCATGCTCCTTCTCCTGAGCCATCCCTGGTTCCAGATGGATTTCATAAACAGATGAGGAGACTCAGCTCTGAGTTCACTGCTTTAATGCAGCCCGTATGGCTGACTCATGTAATAAGTATTTAATCATGTTGATGAAAATCGGTTTTAAAACTCCCACCACCCACAGCGCCGCTCCCCGCGCAGCCGTGGGGCTGAAAACAGCACAGCACAGCCTGGGCACCTCCTTCTCCCACAGCCAGGGCACCTCCTTCTCCACATCCAGGGCATCTCCTCCTTCTCCCACAGCCAGGGCACCTCCTCCTTCTCCACATCCAGGGCATCTCCTCCTTCTCCCACAGCCTGGGCACCTCCTCCTTCTCCACATCCAGGGCATCTCCTCCTTCTCCCACAGCCTGGGCACCTCCTTCTCCCACAGCCTCTCCAGGTGCCTCCTTGCCTTCCACCAAGGGCTTCCCAATGCGTGCATGCATTGTGCACTGCCACCCTCTAACAAGGGCCCATTCATCTTTGAAAATCCTCCTCAAGCCACCCACTGAAGTGCCACAAAAGGAGGGTCTTTTTAGCCTCACATTCCCCATGCAGCTGTTTCAGAGGTCACTCAAGGGTTAACACTTTGGTGTTTATATCTTCTTATTAGTTTCTGTTTGCGCTCACAAATGCCCATGCATTAAAAATTTGCTGAGCTTAAGTGGTCTCAGTTTGTAAACAGAGAAATGCCACAAAGCCTTGCAAATATTGAGTCATCTTGGGTGGAAATTGCTCTTCTTGTCAGTAGAAGTCATTCCTGACGCCGAGAAGGACATGAGCCTTCATCATTCCCAGGAACATATGTAAGACCATCATGTGGCAACCAGCAGTCCACACAAATTCAGTATATTTTAAGCTAGCTCAGAAAAGTCAGGTCTCCTCCTCCTCCATTCAAGGTTGGATTCCTGTTCGTGTTTGTCCTTTTACAACACTCATCAGTGTTCAGCAGCAAAGTTCTTCTGAGAGCTCTGAGGAAAGGAAGCTGAGTCCCATGCTGTCTTGCACAGGATCCCAGCCACAGCCAGAGAGAGGAACTCCTGATTTTATCACATGAAATTTTGTGGATCTTGTTGAATTAAATTTAATTTTAAGTGTTGTGGGCAAGGSCAGGTAAGGAGCTTTGATTTGTCAGATAATATTTTCCAAATAGTAGAAATGTTGAAAGCTGAAGGTGTGCCTGCAGTGTGCTATCAGTTCCAAGGCTGCTTACATCCTGGCAGGGAAAATTATTTTTTGCCATGAGACCAGCCAAAACCTCCACTTTGTCTCATTAAGTTAGTTTCTTTTTGTAAGCAAATTATTTTCCAAATCCCTGAAATGTAGCACAGTGTTCATGGCTTCAGAAGCTGGGTTTATTATAATTTCCCTCACTTCATTTTACAGTAGCCATTTTTTTCATTTCTAAACACGCAGATGTATTGAAAAGATACCAGTGCAGGCTGAACTGAAAGTTGATTGTGATCCTGTCTCATCCCCTTGCAAAGAGTGTGCCCAGGAATTACCCCATGCTTTCTGAGACGCCCTTCATGTTGCTGCTATAGATAGTTGTGCTTCAGTGGTTGGTATTTAAACCTTCAAAACTGGGAAGTCTTCGTGATTGGAAGGTCTTGAGGACTGGGAAATCTTGGGGTTGTGTTTGGCTCGTATTGCTCTGGCACCAAGATTTACACAGCTCCAAGAAATGGGATCGTTATGGTCWTTAGGGGCTTGATAACAAAATCCAGAGTTCACTTTACACAAGTCCTTCATCCTTCCATTCACCAGGTTATGAATTTTGGTGCAGCAGCACCAGACTCTGAAAGTGCAGGAATTCTGTATCTCCTTTAGAGCACCTAATGAAGATGTCACTGTGACCCAGCAGAGCACCTTAAATGGAAAAGCACTGGAACAGTGGAGAAGTCTCAATTTCCTTGCTTATGACTTCAGAGCTAAAGGACACCAAAGAGAGAGTTTAATGCCTATAAATCTTGCAGTGTGAACTGATTCATGACTCAGACAAAGCCCAAGCCCCTAAGAGTCAGGAGAACAACCCTTTAAAATACAGTTTGCTACTATTGCTGGAAACTTTAACCCGCTGGCTTCACACTCAGGAGGTTTAAGCTGCAAATGGCAGGAGAGGATTTATGTGCTCCTCTGAACAAAATACATCAGGGTAGGAAAACTTGACCCGACAGTTTTGAGACGTGCCTGCCATAAATAACCAATTGATTGGCTGGGCTGCAGAGCCATTAGCAGGCGTGGGGAGCCTGCTGAGACTCAGACACAGTGTAAAAGGCTGGAGGTGCCAGCAAAATGGACACAGCCATCGGCTACGTGGTCACCTCCCTGCAGAACTGCTCAGGGGGGCTCAGGAAAAACGGAGCAGCTTTCATCTCCCTCATTCCACAACAYCCTGGAAGAGGGATGCAGTCTGTGCCTGGGATCCAAGGGGGAAGAGAGGAGAGATAAAATAACCACCTTGTGCTTGAGGAGTAAATCATCTGGAGGAGCAGAAGTATTTCAAATGAAGTTGGAGATCATGCCTTGACAGGTTGCAGATGMGTCTTTTCTGCTGTAAATTACCACAGCTGCCAAGTGGCACTGGTTGGTCTGAGCTAGCAGGGCTTTCCACCCCCAGAAAAGTGGCAGCAGTTCAGCAGAASGGAATTTGATGACTCAGATCACAGATTTCAGGACAGAGGGCCAGAGTTTGCTTTGCCCTCTGAGAATGGGTCATTTTTRTCTTTTCCCTCCCAAAGAATGCAAGTGATGCTCCCACCTTCACTCCCACTGCTGCAGTCACACTTTCTGGACTTGGGTTGATCTTTTTGCACGGCCCCACCCTGATGGCAAGGGAAAAGGTGGAAGTCCCATAGAGCAATGCCTGCCAARTCTTTCAATCTGGAGAAGATCAGGCAGTAGAAAGCAGAGCAGATGTGATGCTGGTCTACTGCAGACACTCATTTGCACTTGAGACACGTGCACAACGCAAATGAGAAGGAATCTGGGTGTGAATGGCTACAGAAACAGCAGGGTAAGGATGAACCAGAGCCAGCTCCTCAGGGAGGCTGTGGCTCCAGGCATTATCCTCAAACAAGCAAAGATGGGACCTTGCTCCTCTATCAAACATGAGATGAGAAGGGATGACTGGCAGGTGAAGGGCAGGAAGGAAGGATGTGGGTATGTGAAATTCACACAGAATCACTAGGTYRGAAGAGACCCTCAAGATCACCAAGTCCAATTCCATTCATCCTGATCCTGCTCAGAGCCCCAAGTGCTTTCCCTGCTCAGGGAGCTGAGTGGGGCAGCTCTCAAGGACCAGCTCCTGTGGTAGGTGTCTCCTCTGTCCTGGCACTGCCACCACCCCAATCCATTGGCTCTTGCAGAACCAGAGGATTCCTCTGCTATGTAGGACTCAGTTTCCATGGACAGTTYTTCTTTCTTTGGGGTTAGATTCAACTGTTGAGTGTAGGGGGCAGATCCCTGCAAGAGAGGAATTGTTTCCAAATAATAGAATTGTTTCCAAATAATTGTATTTACACAGTATGCAAATGTGCACTGGCCAGCTATTGATGTGCTATACAGGTGGTTTCCTGGTGGCTCCTAAAACACCAGAAATAGTGAAAACCAGGAGCAGATTCAGCTGCTTACAGGAATCTGGCCCATTCCTATGAACTACAAACCTGTACAAGTGTGACTGAGCCTTGAGTCTCACTGACTAAACTCAGATTTTATTCTAACACCCTGATAACTCAGTAACTACTTCCCCCATTTCAATGCCACAAGAAGTTATTGATCCCCATCCCTGGAA
Source organism: Cardinalis cardinalis (assembly GCA_014549065.1). Lineage (NCBI taxonomy): Eukaryota > Metazoa > Chordata > Aves > Passeriformes > Cardinalidae > Cardinalis > Cardinalis cardinalis. The sequence continues at coordinate 850,706 of JACDOX010000209.1, read as the reverse complement.
GTGCTCAAGGCCAGGCTGGATTGGGGTCTCAGCAACCTGGTCTARTGCAAGGTGTCCCTGGACTTTGTGTCTCTAAAACACAGAGGAAAATGCTGCCAAATACTTTGAACTTATTTTTCTTTTTTGTTGTTGCTGCTGTTGATTCTTTTTTGAACTGAAATCAGCTTTAGTCAAAGGATTGGTGGCAAGAAACTGTTGAGATCTTGCTCCTGTTTTGCAGGTAGTAGCTCCTTGGGATTCATGGACCTGTATAAATTAGGGAGTTAACAATCATCATCTTTAAAAAGAGCAGAACCTCATCAGCACCTCATCTCTGACAGGAGACAGTAATAAATGCTTTGGATAAACAAGTATCAGAGAGGGAAGGGCAGTGGTCCCACCCTCCCAGCCCAGGGTAGTTCAGGGTCTTTTGAAGGCAGCTGCTGTATCCAAATGGCTCCTGCAGTGACCAGGCCCAGTTTGTGCTGTTTTCCATGAGCCTGTGCAATCCTTTCCTTGCCAAGCTTTAGCCCCCACACCACCACAACTGAGGTGTTCTGCAATGCCATGAGACCTCAGAGATAAGAAGGCAGAGGGGCAGGCACTGATCTCTTCTGTCTGGTCACCAGTGACAGGACCAAGGGAATGGTCTCTGAATGGCTGGAGCTGTGCCACAGGAGGTTTAGGTTGGATATCAGGAAAAGGTTCCTCACCCAGAGGGCGTTTGGGCACTGACCAGGCTCCCCAGGGCAGTGGGCACAGCCTGGCAGGGCTCAGGCACAACACTCTCAGGCACAGGGTGTTTGGGCCAGGAGTTGGACTCCAGGATCCTTGTGAGCCCCTTCCAACCCAGGATGGTTCTATGATATCTATCATATCATGATTCTGTGATAGCTCCTTTTGCTGCCTTTAACTTTGCTGTCAGGCAAGTGCTTTAGGCACCATCTAGTCCTGGCTTTATGGGATAAAGGGGATAACAGCTCCATACTCACTTCTTGACTACTGAGGGTTCAATCCACATCCTCTCCTTGCTCACTCTCCAAGTGTCCTACTCTCTTTGAACTGACCATTTTTTGGAAGCCTCACACTACATTTTGGACAAATGTTTTGCTACRGGAAAGAAAGTACTTGCTTTTGGAAGTGTCATTTTAGTGCATGCAGCACAAATGTTTATAAATACATACCTGCACACAGACAGGGCACTTGTCAAAACACATTCAAAGGATACCTAGGTTCTTTCATGTATTACATACTCAGAGTGAAAATAACCAGCTATATTTAACCCACATCCAAGCCCRGACTAAATTATTTCAAAGGTCAATTAAAGAACAGAAAATCTCACTAGCTAARAGATAAAAAAGCTCCCATTCATCTGCAGTTCCAAGAGCTTTCACAGAACCAAAGCACAGGATGAGAAACTGTAATTAATTACCATTCATATAAAAATCATTGACATCTCCAAGTTCCTATACCTGCCAAGACCTGAATTCAGATGACTGCATTTGGCCTACAGCAGTTGATGGAAACTCCATCACTCACCAGGCTGATGTAGTTATTTGGAAACCAAGGGCTCTTGGCAGGGAAAACACATTTCAGCTTCTGTTGAATGACTGCACATATGAGGAGCAGGAGATGAGACAGACCAATAGCCAGTGCTCAGATTCAGATTATGTTTTGGCTGGGGCTTAAAGTTCAGGTCTGAGGCCAAGTGGAGGCTAGGATTTAGCCTGCAATGTAATCCTGAAATCACATGGGCTCTTCTCCTCAGGTGCTGGCCTTGATGGCAGAGGCTGGGGGTGTTTTCTCCCTTGCCTTGGTGAGTCTGTTGGTTTGGCAGGCACTGCTGTGCTCGCTGCATTCCTGTTCTTTGGCCCCGTGTCAGTCAGTTCTGGAAAACTCTCATTCGACCACAACTGGAAAAGAAAGAGAGAGAAAAAAAACYCAAGCCAAAACCCACAGATCAAATCTGTAGGATGGGTTTGAACCACAGAGCCCAGTTTTTTACCCTGACAGCCTGCATGATCTCAGCACAGACATAACCACAAACAGGCAAAGGAAGCACTCGGGGAGCTGAGCCCTCTCCCATCAGCCAGCAGGCGATAACAGTCCAGCCAAGAGAGCAGTGAACACAGTGAGCCAAATCCCTGAAGAAACTCTGGGATTTGTTCTCTCTGGCTGATTGGAAAAGCTGTTTCCAGAACTCAAGTCAACACCTTCCTTCAACCCCAGAACACCTCCTTGGGTAAACATAATCACCTTCCAGGTTTGGGCCTTACTCAGAACGAGATCACTCTGCAGAGGAATCATATTTAGCTCAGGTCACTGTTTAAAACACCATCAGAAATATCTGCCAGGGCGGTCATGTTTCAGCCCTGCCATCAGCCCTAAGGTGARAACACCCCAGTGTGGATTTGGGATGTGCACCAGAACGTTCATGCACTAATGAATGATGGCCCAGCTCCATTTCTTGTGCAGTCTGCAACTTCCCAACGTGTCTGACACTCTGGGAGCCCACCCTAATGGAAAACTTGGAAAGCAAATGGAAGTGAAGAAAAGCCCTTGGTGTAATTTTACAGTGTGTGAAAGACTTAAAGCAAGAAACACAACCAGATGCCACAAGGAAACTACTTTCAATTAGTTCTGCTTTGTGTTATACCTGCTGATGAAAAATAAAAACAAATTCATTCTGTCAACAGCTCTATCTATAGCATAATCCTTAAATGAACTCATCCGTCAAACTGGTCTCCTCTAGCAAAACATATTACAATCCCTGTTTCTCAGCTGTGGGAATCAATCATCTGTTTCCCAAACCCATTGGTCAACATCTTAAGAACCCAATATATTTTTATTGCACTGAACAAGCCAGTCACAGGGCACCAACCTCACCACACCACCTATGGACAAAGGCCTCGTGTATTAGCAGAGTCAGCGATTCCAGGGGAGCTCTTGCCCTGTCAAGGTTCCACAGCCAACCTGCCTGACCTGGAATAAAAAGCAAACCTCAGCCTTTTGGCCCCAGCAGCATCCATGGGATRTGCTGCTGCTCTCAGCAGGACAAGCCAAGGGCACTGAAGAACAAACCAGATTTTTTCTGGGTGGACAGTTCAGAGAGCGATGTCTGAACCAGGAGATGCAGAGGCAGGGATGTGCATTTTTGAGCCAAAGTCAATGGTTCCACTGAAGCAGCAGCAGAGCCACCCCACCAAAGCCCTGGCAGCATTCAGCAGCATTTGCAGTGTTCCTCAGTGGTGAATGCTCCCCATCCTCCATGCAGGAGGGCCCTGAAGAAGGRGTCTCTTGCCAACACACCCTCCTTCCAGCAAAGGGACCCTGTGGGAGGGACACCAGCTCTCATCCCTGTGTTACCCATGAGAGTATGAAGGCACAGCCCTACTCCATCCTGGATGTACAGAGGGGTGTAGGTGTGGGGGTTTCCAAGGGTCTCAGTGCCCAACCTCCCATGCCAGGCCAAATGGTAGAACTGGACAAGCTGAGATAATATGGGAGAGCAACTTTTTCATAGGCAGATAGTGATAGGACATGGGGGAATGGCTTTGAAACAAAAGAGGTGAGACTTAAAATAGATATTGGGAAGAAATTCTTGACTGTGAGAGTGGTGAGACCCTGGCACAGGTTGCCCAGAGAAGCTGTGGATGCCCCATCCCTGGCAGTGTTCCAGGACAGGTTGGATGGGGCTTGGAGCAGCSTGGGATAGTGGAAGGTGCCYCTGCCCATGGCAAGGGGTTGGATTGAGATGAGCTTTAATGTCATTCCAACACAAACCATTCYGTGATACGAGCTGTGCTCTGCATGAGCCACATCAGGATGGAATGGTCAGAGAACAGCTTTAGTCACACTTACCAAAGACAGATGTGCCTCAAAGTCATTCTTGAAATCCCATTTCCCAGCAGGACTCCCTGGTGCTGGGAGCAGACACTTCTGCAGTTGGTGCTTTTGGCCTCACAACATTGGCTGATAGAAAAAAAAATTACTAAAAGTGAAATGCAAAGTGAGGTGTTCCTTGCAGAGTCATTGGCTCAGACAGGCAAACTGCAGCAGTGGTTTTACCTGAGGCAACCTTATGAGAGCTCATTATGTAGCTGTATTTTAACAAATTAAATGCCAATTTCTATGAAATTCACTGGGAATCCCTTAAAATAATTTATGACACAGACACCAGTGCAGAAAACTGCAATTTTGAGCAAAGCAGACATATCAAGGACACCCTGGTCTTACTGTTCCAGCAGCAGTACCAGCTACTCTTGGCACTGCAGGAGCAGCAATATCTGACTGATCTCGCACTGGTTCAAGATAAACTTCCATCACTTCCCACAGATTTCAGTTCCCTAGGATATTTGAGAAATTGCCTCTGGGTTTGAAATGTTCTGATGCAAGCCTTCACAAGAAGCCAAACCTTTCAGAAAGGTAACATTTCCTGGGTGGCATTTCCCTGAATCTTGGGGTGCAAGCAGAATGGCAGAGGACTCTCTGCAGATCTGCAGAGGGCTGATATTGCTTTGCTCAGGAAAAGTGCACAGACAAATAACTCTGAAAACACCACAGGAAGCTGACAAAGTAATAAGGGTTTAAGAAAAAATAAAGAAGAAAAGAAAAACATTTTACCTACATTTTTAACAATATAAGAGTTTATGAAAAGACTGGGCTACCAGCAGGTTGGAGAAAAGCCAGGTGTGTCCACAGTGTGGCAACCTACCCTTTCCTGGATGGAGACTGGCCATGCCAAACTGAAGGGAGCTGTGTGCCCCCTCCAGCAGGTGCCACACCTCCCKGCAGGGGAACACTGCCATGGCCCATTGGGGCCACAGAGGTCAGCAAATTTCACTGCAGAAAGCAGCAAAGGCAGTAAGACTCAGCTTGGTGTGGATTTTGATAGCTCAGAAATATCTGCCCAGGGCTCCCAGACCCAGCCAGCCCTGGTGTGGGCCGGGCAGCCTGAGGAGGAGGAGGAGGAGGAGGAGGAAGGGAGGAATTTGAGCTGGAATCAAAGCCAGACATCCCCAAAGAACAAAGCCGGGGGGATCTCTGGGCAGACAGGTGCCTGGCACACAGGGACAGACAGGGAATTCTGACAGCCAGACATCTCCTGTGCCCCCTCCCTTGGCAGGAAAGGAGGGCTGCCAGCCGAGCTGGCCAGAAAACAAAGCGAGCAAGGCATGGATCTCTGGAGAGTCAGAGAATCCCCGTGCAGCAAACAGAGCCAAGCTGGAGGAGCAGAACCTCACAGGCAGTGCCTGCTGAGGGCTGCAGAACAGCCCCTGGGGGATTCATCCAGTGTCCATCATCCCTAAACCCAAACCAGCCCTCCCAAACCCCCTGGCATCACCATGGGAGCMGCCTGGGTATGGTTCCTGTGTCAGAGGACAGGCACAGAGCTCCTGCAGGCAGCAGGAGGGGAGCTGAGCTCTGCCCTGGAGTGCTCCCCTCTCTACACAAGGACCTGCCCTGGGGCTGAGGGCTCCTGCCTCTCACGCCCTCCCTGGCTCACCAGGCACATCTCATATGGAAAGGGAGCTGAAAGACCTCACCAAATCCAAGCATCCACCCCCCTGAGCAGCTCCAAGCTCTGCTCCTGAGCCAGTGTGGTTTTTCACAACAATATATTCACCTTGGCTGTGCTGTTGGATGTCCCAGATCCACTCTACAACCATAAGAAGTAAAAGGATTTTTTGTTTTGAAAGATGAAATTCTGGCTGCTGGCACAACCTTAAAGCAGACAGTGTCCATATGATGGTCAGGCATGGTTAATTCTTTGCATTCCTACTSAAGTGGTGAAAATTGGTGATGTGGAACAGTTCTCCTGCTTACCCCGGGATTCAGGAGTCATTTTTGGGAACTGACAAGTGATCATAAAAGAAAACTGACTKAAAAACAACTGTAYCAAGCAGACACTTGAATTCTGAAGGAGGTAATCTGTTSTAGCCAAGGAAAGGTGAAAATTATTCTGAACTAGCATTAAATCCAGTCCATGCTGGTCACTTCCCAAAATCTCCAGGGGAAGGGCAGACAAAGGCCTGGCTGCAGGCTGGGGCTGCTCTGGGCTTTTCCCACGATGGTGCTGAGGGCCAGGGCAATGTTTCCTACCCAAAATCTTTGYCTTGGTGAGTTTGTCCAGCATCACCAAAGAAGCACAGTCCAAGGGAAACCACGTAATCCTCAAGAACAGTTTGGGTACAGAAGAGGGCAGGGTCAGAGTGAGCCAGAGCAGGAGCAGAGAGCTCTGTGGGTGCCTGCTGAGCCCAGCCCAAGCCAAGGGATGGCTTTGGTGTGGCCTGGGTCTGAGCTGTCCTCCCAGCCCCTTTTTTCCTGCTCTCCTTTGAATGATGGAGGGGCTGGGGGCTCTCCCCAGCAAGAGGTGGCACTGCAGAGCCCTTGCCCTCACCGTCAGGACATGTGTGCTCCTGATCCCTGCATCCTGCTGTCCTTGGGGAGCTGCCCTGACCACTTGTGCCCTTCACGTCCTTGGGATGGTGATCACCCCGGGCCCAGCACCAGCTATAAATATTCCTCCCAACCTTCCCCCATCACTCAATCAATGCCCTGGCACCCCAGCAGTGGCCACAGGCTCTGTGGAGCAGCCCCCAGCCCCAGGCTGCCCTGGGGGCCCAGCTGCTTCCCCCTGCCAGCAGGACGGGATGCTGGAAGCCCCAGGGGGGACGGGGCATCCTGCAGGCTCTCCCAGAGGCACCACCAGCAGATTAGCAGCTCTATTTTTCAAGCTGATCCTCTCCCACCCCCCCTCCAACTTCATTCAACTTACAAGAATTTAAGAGAACTTGGCAGGACAGGCAGGATCTAAATATAAACCCTGGTGGCCATTTCGTCAAACAAGCCCCAGTGAGCAAATGGCCTCAGTACCTGGAATGTGGGTTCATGGAAGTGCCAGGTCAGCAAAGCAGCTGCCTCTTCCCTCCCAGCACAATGGGGATAGCAGAGATGCCATCAGCACGAGTTTTTTCCTACCCTGCTGTGCACTAAAAAAATTATTCTTGGAACATTATAGAGCAGGGGAGTAAAAATAGAAATGCAGGTTCAGCATATGGCTCTCTTCACTCCTTGTGATTGCACCTTGTTTTGCAGAGAATAGAAGGAAAAACAGTTGTGCCACCCTGTTAAACTCTGCTTGTTCAGCAGCTCCTGACAATGRCACTTGCTGCTTTCCAGGCTTGTTTTAGAAATCCTTCCAGCAACCTGGGTGTCTCTGTGGYGTCAAACCAGAAAAGATGAGTCTGTAATCAGACCAGCCTGCGTGGGAAAGCTCAAAAACTTGCTGCAACATCCTCAGGTGAAGCTCAGTTTTGTTTGTCACTGTTGGCAGCAACAGAGTGTCACCACATGGACAAGGAAGCTGGAAGCAAGGTTTGCTTTGCCCCAAGATCTCCTGTCAGAGAGCCACCCCTGAGCCCCACACCCAGGCTGGGGGGAGGCAGCTCCCACAGCTGCCCACTGAAGCCTTTTTGCCTCAGTGAAGCTCAGTAGAGACCAGACCAGCTGGAGCTGGTTGCATCAAAAGCCTCTGGTGCCCTGCCCATGCACTGTGCCCACCACAGAGGCCAACTTTGGTTCCCAGAGAAGTGCCAGTGGTTAAACAATCCCAGTGTTAATGCTGGGGGAGYCACTTCAGGGATGGGGAGGGGCCATGCTGGTGCTCACAGCATCTCCCACCCACTGAGCCCCCTCCTGTGGCTCTTTCAGACCCCTGGGGACAGGCAAGTGTGCTTAGGCCAGCTCAGAAGGGCTGGGTGACAGGCTGTGGCCTCAGGCTCTCCTCTGGTTTCCCTGAAGGAGGAGGATGAGGCTCCAAGATGGGTCACCACAATGGAACCATGGTGGGGGGGTGAGGGCAAACCAGGCAAGGATCCCAGGGAGGCACAGACACCARTTCACACAGGGTGACAGAGAGAGGGGCTGGTGTCCCCTCCCAGCCCACAGAGCCCCTGCACAGCAGGGATGGTGCCACGGGCTTTTGAATGGACACTGTGCCACACCGCAGTTTCAAGAGACAGCCCAACAAATCCTTCCTCAGCTTGCTCCCTGCTCCCCTCCCCTCTCAGCCACCTTCTCTGGAGAGCTTTTTGGACACCTGGCTAGCTGAGAAGGGCCACGTCTGGCTGTTAAAGCATGAAGGACACAAAGCCTASGAGTCAGTAGTCAGTGTCCAGTGACAGGCAAGGACATGATGCCCTTGCTGCAACATGAGGATGGGGGAGAGAAGCTTTGGCTGGAAATACGCAGTGAGTATCAAAAGAATAGCCACAAGAATGTAAAAGTAGGCGTAGGYAGCTGATAGGTAACYGACCAATCATGAGCTCAGCTTTGCAATRTGTATGAACTTCATTAACTCCAATATAAATGTATGTGACTATCAATTCATAAACGAGATTTGCTGATCACCCATATTGGTTGCCGCTCTTCTCCCGCTGATTTCTACAACCTTCCTGCAGCATTCACAYTCTCTGAAAAAATCCCTTCAGCCAGGATTCTTCTCCTGGGAAGCTGAGAAGCCTCAGAGAAAAGGAAAACAATTCTTATCTCGTTTGCTTCTCCTGTGTGGAATGTGTTTGGGGATTGTTTACCCACAGGTGATTGTTCCATTGGGTTCTGCTGYGAGTTGTTTTGACTCTTTGGCCAATCAGGGCCAAGCTGTGTCAGGACTCTGGAGAGAGTCACCAGTTTTCATTATTTTTAGCATTRTGTAAGTATCCCTTCTGTATTCTTTAGTACAGTATGGTATTCTTTAATATAATACAGTATAATAAACTAATAAATTAGCCTTCTGAGAACATGGAGTCAGATGCATCATTCCTGCCTTCATTGGGGCATTTCCCTGCAAATACAATACCTTCCTCCTTCCCTGGGGAATTTTTGTGCCTTGGTGATCTTTAGCCTTGGCCTCCCTGCAGCTGCAGCAACCCACAGCAGTTCTGTGGCTGCTCCAGAACCAGCCTGGCTGTGTCAGAGCCCAGCCTGGCCAGAAGAAGCCCCTCTTTAGGGCCTGGATCCTGAACATTCCAGCAATCACCAAAAGCCCCTGGCATTTGGCTCCTAAAGACTTTCTGAGCTCCAGGATGCCACCAGGAAAAGGGACTGACCCTCACCTRCTCGTGCCCTTTATCATCACTCTAAGGCCCTGGGCTGGAACAGGACAACAAAGAGTTTTTAAATTCACCAAATTTCCAACAAAACCTCAGGTGTTTTTCCAGGTAACATCCACTGGACCCTGCTTTTTTCAGCTTTTTCAGTCAAGCACGTTCCCTCTGCAGCATAGAAAAGGACTTCAATCCTCACTCTCCCAAAAGATCATTTAACAGCAAGCTGGAGGGAGTGGAGAGATGACAAGGGATTTTAATAGAAGGCAAATTAAGCTCTTTATAAGTCACTCCCAAATTGATTTATATAGCCAAGGCTGCTCCACTGTGCTTTCACAGTGGAAAAGTCCCTTAAGAAAACACCTTCAAAAGACTGATCCAACTCTCCTTGAAGCCAGGAGAGGCAAATCATGCAAGTGAAAACTGGGGCTARAATGTGCACAAAATCCACAAAACACTCAAAATCACCACTCAAAGATTGTTCCACAGTCTCCTGAATTCCAGATGCTGGAGCCTAATGGATAATGCTGAGCTATCAAAACATGAATGTACGTGGAGTCTCTTTATTCTCAGCATTATGACTTCATTTCTCAGCATTAACGTTCATTTCAAAGCAAGGAATTTTGCTTGGCCTCCCCTGGGACCCCTAAAACCCTGGTGTTTGTATTCCACCCCTGCAGCAGGAGCACAGGGTGGCAGGGAAGTGCTAAAGCCAAATGTTTCCCCCTTTGCAGCGTGCTGGAGAATGTGCAGCAACACCTCTGCTCAAAGGGAAGGCCTTGTTTAGATAAGCCATGGCAAACACGAGGCACAGGCCCTGCAGGAACAGCTTCAGGGGCTGGGAGAAGGTGGAATATCAACTTTCAGCATTTGTGGGTGGAAAAAAAAAGAAATCTGTCCATGGTTTGCATGCAATTTCAGCCTGAGGCTTTGCATCCCCCAGGGAAATGTCATTCCTTGGCTTGTGACTCACCAAACAGAACTGTCAGATTGAGGAATGGCAAGACAGACATCTTTGGCTACCCAGGCCAAGACAATGTCTCTCCACCATCATCAGAGTAATCTCCCCTTGGAAAAGCACCAGATGAATGTTCCTGTTGCTCAGATGATTCCAGAATGTGAGACTTGTAAGCAGCAATGGAAACTGTGCCAGCAAACACCAAAAGGAAAACTGCACCATTTCAATAATTGTTGAGCTGGGCCCAGCAGTGACACTCTGAGCACCTTGTGGGATGGTGTCCCTTGGGACGTGGGCCTTTCTCCCTCATCCCATCTGGTGATCACTTGTGCTCAAGGCCTGCTTGCCCTGGATGGTGCCACTGGCTGTGCTGAGGCTGCTCTTGCTCATCCCCCCCTCAGGCCTTGGGCAGGGCTGTGGTGGCAGCTGGCACCCCAAGTGCCAYGGCAATGGCTCCTTCTGCCCTTCACCGCTGTCTGTGCCCCCCAAATCCAAATCAGCCCAACCTCATGTGACAGGGTTAATGAATAAATATGAAATCATGCAAGGAAAGGGCTCTCAGCTCTCCACTCCACCTTTCCATTCCACCAGTGCCTGGCAAGCTGTCTGCAAGCAGGACTCRGTGTGCTGCACTGCTCCCCAGAAGAGCACACATCAGGAGGGGTAGAAGAACCAACATTCTGAAGATGCAGCAATTTGGGGGCATAAATTCCACATATTGYTGTTGAGATAAATGTGTGCAGTGACCCTGCACTCAAACATGTCAGTATTAAAAGGGCAGTGAAGGCCATAACTCCCTGCTGGCGCTGGGCAGGGGAAGGCACTGGGGGAGTGCTGAGTCTCAAATCCTGTCTGGTGACCTCAAAGCAAAGCCACTCCCAGACAGATCTTCCATCTGCACCTCTCACCCACCACATGGGACCTCACCAAAGCTCCCTGCACCTCTGAAGGTGCTGAAGAACCTGGTCAGCACCTGCTCAGTGAGCAACAGTGGGAATTCCCCTGCACCCCTACCCAAAGCTCAGGGTGAGGAGCCTCCTATGACCACACAACAAGCAGCAACTGAAATGCACCARGAGGAGRTGTTATCCTGGTSAATACKCCTGAAATTGGRATGCACCAAGRGGAGGTGTTATCCTGGTGAATACTCCTGAAATTGGAATGCACCAAGRGGAGGTGTTACCCTGGTGAATATTCCAGAAGTTTGCCCCAGTGCCATGCACACATGGGCTGGCAAGGATTCCCTTGGCACAGCTTCTGCCCAAGCTGTCTCTGTACTCATCCATGTGCAGCTGATTCTGCTCACTGCTTTGGCCCAAAGGATCAAACATTGATAATTATATTTGGAGAAGGAGAAGGGGACTGTAGAAATGTGAGCTGAGAAGTGAACAAACCCCATGCATTCAACATGGATTGAAGTTGTTCATCAAAACCAGGAATAAAACATTTTAAGTGAGTCCCAGAGCATCCCAGTGCCAGCCCTGTTGGAAGCTGTAAAACAGAGGCTCTTTAACCCTTCCTACAGGAGATTCACAGCCACGAGCTGCACACACCCAGAAATGCTGCACTAAACCCCACTTTCAGCCCAAAGAACAGTAAAACAGCCAAGCATGACAGAAGGTGAGAATAAGGCCTGAGATTTTCGAGGCCCTCAATTCCAGCCCAACAGGTTCTGTGCTGTCATAACCAGATCCCAAATCCTGTCTCCATCCCTGTGTAAATCCCAGTATCAAGTGGAGCTACCTGGGAGGGCAGARAGAAGGGGCTCCCAGGAACCCTGTCTCATTTCAGTCCATGGAGCAGTGAGATGRGCTCCTGAAAGGCAACAGACTGAACAGCCCTGAGCCTCCAGGGCTCATTTACTCTCCTTGGCCACATCTGTGATTTGCTCCATGATGTGCAGAGCAGGAATTTCCACCCTGTCTCCAGAAAAGTCATCCTGCACCCTGGGCTGCCCAGCCACCACACCAACCTCCCTGTTCATCACCTGGTGACTTYGATTAAACCATGCCTGAAATCTGGAATGTGAATCAGCTGGGGAGGCCTTAATGGCAGCAATGTAAAGGCTCAGTGCAAACCTTCCCAAGATGAACTGTCCTGCCCGTGGCTGGGCTGACAATAAAAGTGTGACCTCATGTGCAAATGAGCTCAGAATTCAAACCAGGTGCTGGGAGCAGGGATGGTGCTGGGGCAGGAGCGAGGCTGAGCTCAGCCAGGACACACAGCACCAAAACAGCCAGTGCAGCACAGGGCTCCATCCTGCACTGATGGGAAATGCTGGGGTTTGTGCTCTTTGGTGCCAGCTCCACTTGGGGCAAACAGCATGAAGTGACCAGAGCTGCTGGCACTCACTTCCCCGTGTGTGAACTTTCCTACAGCTCTGGAATCAAGGCAGCAGCACAATGAGGAGGGGGTTTCCACGTTTGCTTGTACCCAGAACTCCCCTGGACCTTGCAAAGTGCTGGGAGCTGCACTCACAGGACACAGCTACTGCAGAGCACTGAGACTTGCAGCCAGAAAGGACAGCCATGCTTCAGTAAGGCAATGGCCTGTTCCCCATCACTGACCCTCACCTKGCCCTTCCCAAAGGGTCTCCATGAGCAGTTTTTCACCCCATTGTGCACTGCCAGGCCAGCTGTTCACCCTTTCCCCACATCCCAGAGGCAGTGCTGGCACAGAGCTGTGAAATACATTTTGAAAAATACTGAATTCACCCTTCTAAGAGAAAGCATTTTGATAGACCTACAACCTTCCACTCTGTTTTTCCAAACTTCCTGAGTACAACTGACATTTTCAAAAGCTCTAAAAATCATGCTGACATGTGGGTCAGTTCTGTTCATGGTAAGCTCCTGTCTGGCAAGTGGTTGCAGCTAAACCACCAGTAAGTTTGGGTTAGATGCATTCACTTCCAGCTGAGAGACGTTGAGATTAGTTACATTTGTTAACTTCCAATCTCCTGATTCTTGAAGAACACCAGCCTCTGAAATAAATTCTGCTGGCTCCTGTTCACAGGGGGGACCAGATCAGCAGAGAAGAGGCCAGGTTTGCTGTCCGTGAACCAATACCTGGGAGGACAGTAACTGCATTTCTCATTTTTTGCATCCTGGTGTTCTGGAGAGCACAGTCCAAAGAGTAAAATCCATCCCTGGGAGCAGACTGGCCTGGGAGGGGCAGTTGGGAACATTTCAGGATGTGCTGCAGAACATCACCTGCACAACAGAGTGGGGATCACACACACAGCTGTGTAAACTGTTCTTTATTTTTTGCTGGTCATTTTTTGGAACATGCCCTGGCTGTTCCACAGTGACTCTGAGGCAAAGAGAACTCAGAACAGAAAATCTGTTGTACAACACACAGGTTTGACATGAGCTGGGCAATTTTTACATCCAGATCATCATTAATTTCTTTTGGGAATTCCATTTCCACATSAAGCATGGCTGGATGAACACTACTGAAGCACACAAATACCAAGACCACCACCACAAACTGCAGGAATTACACAGCACTTTTATAATACTGAAAATTCTCTCCCACTGGCAGCAAGAGTAAACATGTCCAAAGGTTTCTTTGTATGGAGAGCAGCTGCAATGAATGGTTTCAACACCAAAATCAACTGGAAAACAACAATTTCAGGTGAAGTGTTAAATTAAATCTAACTAAGAAAGGAGTTCCACAATAATCCTAGTTTTGAGCTCTGTTTAGCAGCCTCCTTCCTGCCATGCTGGTTACAAAAACCATTCTTCACACMCAGCTTACCACAGTCCAGCTGAAACTTGAGCAGCCTCCAAATGGACAAGGAATGGAAATAGGAGAAAAAGAGAAAATAAATCAAAGGCAACCAATTAATTTTCATCTCTCACATTGTTCTTCCTGCTCAACTGGGGAAAAGGAACCTTTCCAAGTGAGTTCAGAAATGCTGTGGGTCCCTTCATCCATTCCTGTCAAGTCTTCAGTGAAGAAGGYTGGAAAATGCTGATGACAGGCAATAAAGTAGAAACACTGAAATTCATAAATCTGGAAATTTGGAAGAAAAAATATCTGTATGCAAGAATAATGAAGAAAATATTTGTCAGCATTTATATGAACTGAGAGTTCCACACTGGAGGCCTCTTCTGCTCAAAAACTTCATGGAAGTGCACAATTGTAGRAAAACCCTGGAGAGACACAATGCACAGCACAGCTGTGGGAGGTGAGAAGGATAAATTACTCTGGTTTTTCATTGTGGACAACACTCATATCTTCTAAATTTGGGAACAGCAATTATTTTTCTGCTCCTCCATATTTTAAGTTATGAACTACAGAAACTCAGAAGTAGCAGCATTTCTAGTTCTTTTTCAGATGAAAGGTAACAGGCATTCTGTAAACCCCTGTGCTCTCCTTTCTGCAGCCAAAATGTAATAACAGAGCTCAGCAGAGCTGTGAATTGCTTCCATTCATCCTCATCAACTCCACACACTGGAATTCATCATTCCAAAGTCTACCTATCAGGACAGTCAGTCAGCAGCCAGGCTAGTTAGGATAATACCCAAGGATTAAAAACAATACTGCAGTGATTTCTGCAGCACTAAGGAATCCCCTGTAAAATTAACACTGTATTTCASGTATTTTCTCAGTCATATTTTCAACATGATGCACACAAACCAAACTGCCCCAGGGCAACAGAGCAGGACAGTGCATGGTGAGACTCAGCTTTTTGAGGGAGAGGAGGGAAGAGCAAAAGCTCAGCAAAGCTTTGCCAACTTTCTGTCCCCTCACAGATAATCTAAGTGTTCAGACTTAAGCATTACTGTCTAGAGTTTAAAATAAAAGTGACTGCAGTAATGACCTACCAGTACTACTCAACAGTATGCTACAAGAGCACATAATARATGAGAAACAATTTCCATAAAATTTCTAATAAATACACTCCCTAAATTCTAGTGTCTGACAAAAATCCCTGAGTTCATTCTCATCAATGAAAGGTCTCCTGTTTTCCAAAGAAGTTTTGGTTCAGTCAGACAGAAAACCACTTCCTGATGTACAGCTGTCAGTGSTGACTCAAGGTACACTTTTACAAGGTATAGATTTAGTTTTCTACAACAGTGCCAGAGATTCCATRAGCATCTGAATCCCTGCAGTGTAACAAAGCCCATGAGACTCAGCCATCAAAGGGCAGCCACAGGCAGGAAGGCAGCTGCACCTGGTTAACAGGAGTTTGAACTGGAAAACTAAAGGCAAGTTCACTTTTTAGGCAGATAATGTCACATCTCATGGTCACCTTGGTTTTCTGCTGGGTAAACATGTGACAGGAGCCACTGCCACAGGAGGAGCTGGGAACTCCTGGCCAAGTGTGGATGTGCTGTTTCTGGTACTCCCAAACTATTACAGGGCTCACCTGGAGTCAAGAAACCTCTGCTAGAAACTTTGTTAGAAAAAGAACTGCAGTCTTTTCCAGGGATCTTTTTTTCTTTGGGATCCTACCAAAATTTCTGAGTTAGTTCCCTGGCCTCACCACAGTGTCTGTTTCTAAATTGAACTCCTAGGGAGAAGGATACTTCCAAGCAAAAAGGATTTGTGAAGCAGCATTAACCTGCAGCACCTGGGTGCTTTCAGGCCATCCATCAAAAATGAAAAGTAACTCCTGGACCCTGAGAGAGCCAAGTGATCTGCTGGCAGGAGAAGTCAGGAATAGAGAAGGTGATTCCAACTCTGCTACTTGCTGTTCCTCCCCTTTAGACAGGACAGGATCAATCAGCCTTTGCTTCCTTAGGGTCTGAAATCTCTGAGGAGATAAGGTCACTTTAGGGCCATCAGATCTCACCTGAGAGAAGGAAATGCTAAAAACCTGCCCATGGTCTCAGCCACTGCTTTCAATCTACTAAAATGAGGAACTTTTCTTGTGGGTATCCAATACCATTTCCAACAAAGCCCAGCTGGTGYTGAAAATTGCATTCACATTCAGGAGGCTAAAAAATAAGGAATTATAAAAGATTACATGGAAGTTCACAGACATCTGAGGTAAAATTAGGGTTCCATAAAAGTAAAATTTCCCTTTGTTTCAACAGAGAGAGATTTTCATCTTTTAAGCCCAAATCTTCTCTGACACACAAGAGAACATGAAATATAGAAACACTTTAGTTCAAACTTGAAAGATTTGTAAAAATGGGAATAAGAGAGAAAAAGAGCAGAGTCTTTCACTTGGAGCAGAGTCTTTCACTTTCACACCTATCCTGAGGTACTTTGAGTACTACTCAAAAGTAGCTATTAATTGAAAAATGTCTATTATTAACTGCAAAATGAAAACACCAAAATGAAATGCTACTAAAAGCTATTATGCTTGATGGGCAAAATCTGCTAATTTATAAATTGCATCAGGATGATTCAAGTGTGCTGACATAGAAAAACTGTATTTTAAAAAACAATTAACAAGTATTATCATGACATGCCCATTAAACTGAGCTAAGGCAGTTGGTCTCTGGATCCATCTTAGGATAGATTTGGGTAAACACTTGGAGTCAACAAGTTCTTAATGTGAACTGGCTGAAATTTTGGAAATTAGTCAAGCAACAGGAATCTTTCAAGGATTAGGACAATGTGTACTATCCTATGTGCACATATCACATTATGCACAAAAAGACTGATGTAATGTCTGTTCACCTTGTTGTTTTGAAAGGACAAGTTATTTCAAGTTTCTCTTTTGTTCACCATGTGCCCTAAACCATTTCTGCATTGCAGAAAATTTCAAGATCTTTTTACCTGTCCTCATTACATCATCAAAAACTCATATTTTAGGCAAAGATGAATTGTCCAGTAACTGAAGAATGACTGAAGATTAAAGAAGGACCATCAGTAATGGAGGTGAAAGGAGCATTACTTCTTCCTTGGCAGCTTTGGTCAGYGTTCCTTTGGGATGTGCAGCATCACTGCAGCAGTGTTAGCACCCCTCTGCTCCTTGCTGTCCTCCTGGAGCTCAGTTCAGACAGTGTCAATAGCTCTTATTGATCAACCCAATTGAAAATTATTAGAACCAAACTGAGAAGGCCAACACAAATGCCAAAAATAACCAAGGCACATGCCTGTGAAGAAAGAAAAGCAAAAATTAATGTTGGGAAAGTCCACAAGAACAGGTACAAATAGTGTCTTTTAAAATAATCTCTGATGTTTCAAATTACTCAGTCTTCAAACACAAAGAATCTGCTTAGTGGGAAACTAAACCAAGCCTGGCATAGTTTCCCTGGGAACTCCTGGAGCAGTCACACTATCCAGCTCCACAAAAAATAATTTGCCCTTTACATCTCTCAACAAATGGAGAAACTGATTCCTATTTTACTCAAAATACAATTAAAATTACAATGRATTTTTTACATTTTTGAATAGCCAGATGATGATAAAACCACAGTTCAAGAGACTGCAGCTGGCTGATTTATAACAGGTTCCCAAATGTGCTGGAACTAGTCATGACTTTAGATGGTCAGAGGGCATCATTATTAGATTTTCTTTCARATTCCCTGTTTTGTCAATACAAGAGCAGCTCCATGAATCATAAGAATGGCAGAAAAACTATGTATAAACACTTTGTCAGCATTTTGGCCACTCTGCTGAGCAGTGGTTAAATGAAGAGAGACAGTTACAGTGCAAAAAACAGGCTCCTGCACAAATTCCAGCCCAGAACTTAACCTACTACAACAAAAGAGAAACCACAAAGAGGAGGAAAAAAAAACAAACAAAAAGGAAGAGAACAAAAAAAAAGATGTTTTTGCTAAGTCTTTTAAAGAAAACAAGCACAAAAACTGTTCCACTTAAAKGCAGTTTAGCTTTGTCCCAACTGCTCACACAACAGAATAACAGGTAAAAACTGAGTAGAAGCTGGATTAAAAGTCAACATCTGAAAACTATAGAGAAAGGCACATAACCAGACCAATTGCCCAGTACATGGACACACTGCTTGCCAAAAAACTCTGCTGAAGAAGGAGTTTCAGAAAGACCAGAGCTACCAGGAAGGATGAAAGAAAATGCTCAGAGAATTTGTGAGCTGCAATGAAAACAAGAGCTTTGCCCTCAGATTGTGTGCTCCACTGTGTATTAAAATGTATTTAAAATGAGCCTGTTTAAATATTATTAGTGCAGATGAGAAAACAGAAAACATACCCCAAGTTTCTGTGGTGATATAAAGTCCTCTCTGTTAAGTTTAAGATAAAATAGTCCAGGATACACAAAAAGCAAACATGTTGATGTGGTTGAACCTTTAAAAAACAGAAAGTAAGATTTTGTTTAGAGAAGACTGAAGTACATTGCAGAATCATATACTGAATTTCTTGAATTAAAATAAAACCCACGAAAACCAACCACCACAAGAACTTACCAACTACTCCAAATACATTTTTTATGTCTGGCACRTACATTGCAAACAGAACAACAACTGCATTCAGTGCTAAGGTGACAAGGATATGGCAAATCCACGACCCAGGAAGATGAGAGAAAAATACCATCAGCACAGCTTTCCTTGCCTACACAACAAAAGACAAACATTGTGTGGGTAAATACATACATACACACACATATTTTTTGATCTTACCTCAATTTCATAACTTTAAGAATTACATCATTCCAGACGTGAAAGAACATTTTAAAAATCAAAATGCCAGAAGATCAGTAATAGTTTAATGCTTTGTCTCTCTGTAGTGTAGAAGGTGATTTATTACTGTATTAAAGCAAGATTTATCACATGGCCATTAGTCTTAAGAAATGACCAGTCCCTCCCTCTTTGGAGGGACAAAAGAAGGCCTGGGGGATAGTCTTTGTCTCTTTGAAAATGCCTGGTAGCAAATGTCAGCATGTTGTCAACTGATACATAATCTATACAGTGCTTCCATGCACAGAGTTTTACCTGCACAGTTTTTGGTCCTAAAAGAATGGATTTTCAATTCTACCACAGTATTGATAAGCTAAACTGTTGTTGGTTTTTTTTTKTGTGAAATAGGTCTATATGTGTTTTTAATTTACACATCAAATTGAGTTTCAAGTTCAAGTGTGTTTGTGTGTGGGTGCGTGCATGTAGAAAGGAAAAACCAAGTCAGCAAAACTCAATTTAAGAGGGAAAAAAAAATCAAACTAAATAAACTTTAGAAGTTCTGAATTCTCTAAATTAAAAACAATGCTGTGGGCTAGTTTTAATCTGAAATCTGTCTCAAGAGCACAAATTAGCTTAGTGGTTAGTTGTTATTTTGGAGCTTTCATGGAACATATGCAAATATGTGGTCTTTGATCAATCACTTGACAAGTGAATAAGATACACAAGACTAGATGTGACTCAAGAATTGCAGTCTGCAAAACATTAGTGACCAGTGCTCAGTGCCAGCTGCAGAGCTCTCAGGAATACTCACTGGGAAATGGATCAGAGGGACTGTCAGGAGCACAGCAAACAGAATGGCTGCTCTCACAGTCATGATGATGGTATCGTGGGGCAGGTACCTGGAGTAACCTTGCAGCAGCTCAGAGTCCACTTTGTCTGAAAACAAGACAAATTAACTGCTTTGTTAATCACTGGAGAGCTGAGGTAATTAAGGTGGCATTCMAATGGATCCATCTGCTTGAGGGATGCAGATACACTCTGGAATTACTGATACACTAGGAGGCAAAATCTTCAAGGAAATGAAAAATTTCAGGAGGCAATTCCAGGCAGAGCCTCTGCTGAAGCCAAAGATGCCTAAAGAAAAGACACAAATGTGAAGGAGACAGCATTAAAAAAAAAGAGGAAAYTTAAACACCAAAAGTCTGAGAGTAGTCTGCTACCCTGATTTTTTTTTTTTATCTCAACTCTGCTTTTTTGGACTTCAGAATAGACTGAAATTTTCAATGTCCTGTGAAGTTTCAAATTCACAGAAAACAGAAGAAACCATCTGAACCACAGAGAGATGAAACATGCCTCATTTCAAAGAGGGAACTGTTCTTTTGTTTCCAATTTAAAATAAAATGTTTTACATTTTCTCAGACTGGTGTTTTAGGAAAAGGGAACAGACTTTCTCTGTTTAAAGAAGTACGTTAATTAAACAAGACAACCAAAAAGTGAAAAGAAGAAGAAGCTTGCAAGGGGAAAAATCCAAACAAACAAAACAAGTCTCTTACAGACATCCACTCTTGACTSCAGCATTTCAGGCTCCTGAGTCTTAGAGTTACTAAAGGAAATCAAGCCTGCAGAAAACCCAAAGCATTCCCAGTGAAACAGACTGACAAGCTATGGTCAAGACAGGGTCTGCTCCCAAAGAAATCATGGYAGAAAAGGTAAGAGGAACTGGGATGGCTTCCAGGACTAATTTTTTTTTCCCCTCTTTTTTTCCCCTTTCTTATTAAGATTTCATCTGGACAGATGATTACCCTGCACTGCCTACTGAACCTCTCTGAGCTGCACTTAAATTTATGTTCTCCAGCAAGCAGCAACAGTGGCYAATAGGCCATCAGGGCCTTCAAGACTCCCCACAGAACTTTTCTAAGGTTTCTGGATATCTAGGGAATATTTTCAGACATGCTTATACTTGGGGGTAAAAGGTACAAAAGTCCTTAAAAATCTCAATTATTAGATGCTGAATTATTATATTCCTGGTGCTTTGTCAGRCACCATCTCATCCCCACAATCAAGAATTATGAAACACTTAAAAGGAGAGGAAATCCTCATCAGAACTTTCATTTACTGCCTTACAGTCTCCTGTAAGAATTTTTATTCATTCCAATCAATGAAGATTAGCATGTGAACATCTCATAATAAGAGTTTTCAGAAGACATCAGAAGGATCCTCATGGATGACTGTGATGCATTTATGTGACAGCATTGGTATGAAACTACAACAGAGTCAGCAAGTAGAGGAAATTCAATAAACCAGTTGTATTATCACTGCTGTATGAAATGGACACTCACCTACRTCTGCCAGGGCTGTGATGGACCTTYATAAAAAGGCCACTGTGTAGCTAAGGGGTCTGAARTCTTTCTAAAGTATAAGAATGCCAGACAGAAAAATCATCTATGTTTAAACTGTACTGAAAATCTGTACCCAGAAGTATTTAGAAATCCAAATGTAGTTAAATTGGTACTGCAGCACACTGTCACCTGAACTCCACAGCAAATGAAAATTTGTGTAGAATTTGGTAGAGCAAGTGTGATACCCCAATACCCCACCCACTCTTCTGATTGATAATAAAAAGGTACAGTTACTTCATCAAATATCAACAACATTTCTAAGAAATGTTCACTTCTTGGTTCAGTTAATGTGTCAAACAAATTTCTGGCTCAGGAACCAGAAGTTTTTCATGTGCTGGAAAACCCAGCTCAAAGCCTATCCTTTTGAATGTTTAAATTCTGAGGGTTCAAGTGCACTAATGCCTGAAGCATCCCAGGCAGAAGACATTTATCTTTTATCATTAACTTTTGCTCTAAGGAATACCTGAAGAATACACTTACCATAAAATGTCAGGTACCCAAAGAGAGCAGATATGAAGTAAACTAGGAAACTCAGCCCAATTCCTGTGACAGTTACATTCTGCATTCTCCTTTTGGATGGACTGAAATGGAGAAAGAAAAGGAAATCAGTGTTGTTTTATCAGTATTTGGGATGATTAAACACAGCACAATCTATACAGTACCTTGCATTTCATAAGGAAGTTTTGGCCTAATTTAAGGCCACTCAGGATTTGCTGAGGCCTGTGCTGTCACTGATATTTAGGGGGTTTAAAAGCATTTTTAATCTGGTTTTTAAAAAGGCACTTTTCAAGCAGAAAATTAACACTGTCCCCATCTCGTATGGAATTTAGACTTCCCAGTGCCTCTTTTAAATGAAAATTGGGATTTACCAGGATGATACCTGTTCAGAGCCAGGAACAGAATCTCTGTCTAAAACCTTCACTGGATCAGATATGGCCAAATRCAGATTCAGTTACAGCCATAAAAACTGGCTATTAAATTACCTTAGCCAACGACCTTTTTTTTCTCCTGATTGTCCAGGGCAGGACAATATCCTGACACTGATGATGGAACCACATTTGCTACTTTTCATTCCTCTAAGAGAGAAAAAGACTAAAACTATACATTTCCCAAAACCATGAAAGCTCCTTATTCTGCAATGCTTGATGACACTGACCTAAAAATAAAAAMACTCAGGGAAAGTATTAAAAAAAAGGTTATAATTCTATTTTAATATTGCATGTGTTCATGCATTACCTTTGGAGCTCACAATAGATTGGCAAGACTGAGGTATGGCACAGGAAAGAGAAGGCCATAGTTGGTATTGCATAAGCACTCTGAAAGAGAAAGAAAACATCTTGTAAGTTGTTTGCTATTACTGCTGGTTGGAAAAATATCTGTATGAACTCAGAATTCAGTTCAAGTGTTGGAACAGTGGAAATATTTCCAGATGAATGTTTTGAGATAAATCTCCACAAGACAGAAATGGTGTGTCTCTAATCAGTCCACAAAAATTCAACCTTTTCAWGTTATGTCAGTTCAAGTGGACATAGCTCAGTTTCATCATCAGGAGAAGTCATGSTGCCTATAAGCCAAAAACTGGAAGATTTTCTTTTTTGACTATACTGAAGCCAAGTACTTATGTAGAAAGAGCAGGATGTGTCCCAGAGCCAGTGTATCACTTGTGAAATTCTCTAAGAATTTTTCCAAATTCTAATATCCATAGCTAACTGTCAAATTACTGATTCCTTCACCCTGACCTCACTATTTTATTATGCCTTCAGAAAAATTTGTATGAAATATAAAATATAACAGAAAATATTAACAGGAAATATAACATGCTTTGGCATCTGAAGTTTTAAAACAGTTATGTAATTAAAGATGCAACCACACAATTAGTGGTGTATTATTCMAAAAATTTGTAATAAAAGAGATGAATCATCTAGTACAGCTTACWGCAATTGCCAAGTAGAATAAGCTGTGCTATAACAAACACTTTTGTGCTGAAAYAATCAGGCCCATATGTGGTGAAGATTTGCCACTTTCTATTGATAAAGCTAATTTTAAAAAAGAAGGAGAGATGAGCCCCAAGATTCTTCCAAGCACAAAAGGCCAGAATCTCACATTAGATRTTTCTGGTCAAAGCACCATTTCTTCTTTGATCTACAGACAACATTTGTCTGATGTTTGCACAGCCCAAGCTTTTTTCTTCCCTCAGTTTTTCTGGGGAGGGTAGGGTGGACTTTTGTTTTTTCAGAGAAATGCAGCCACATCCCTCCTAGATCTCACTACAGGGCTATCCCAGATTTACCTTTTTCCCTTCATCTTCATCCCCCAGAGACCAGGGCTCTACATGACACTTTCCCTCCTGCAAGCCTTGATGGTGGTTACATGATTTAAATGCCATGGTAATTAACAAATAACAGAGCTGGCACCCAGTGAGATGCACAAGGTGGCATCAGGCCTGAAGGATCAGCTTCAGGTAAGGAAAAACTAAAGTTAGCTTCAGGAAAGCTGCTCCACCCTGCCAGGAACTAAGAGCACACAGCCAAGCAGCCCCAACTTCCAGCTGAGGGCTTGATCTGATTGCATCATGAGGCTGACCACTGCTTCAGCTGTTATACTTTCTTCTTTGGTCATATTTCCAAAATATTTTCATAAATGCTAACTTGGACAATCAGCCTTCATATGAAAAAAAAATGAGACTGGATAGCACTTGGCAGCAGGTACAGAAAATATTTCAGCAGCCCATAATGAGTTTTACACAAGGACAGCTTACCCTGGGTAAGGTTTAAACCCCAATTTTTTAAATACCACCACCCCCCTTTAAGTTTGTGTATTGTTAATAGAGATTACCTCTTTTGAAAGATGAAAGAGCTTTGCTTTACAATCCCCAGTAGAATTTGAAACCTGTAAAACATAAATGCAAAAAAAAAAAAAAGGCATAATGAAAGAATAAGCCCAAACCACAGACATGAAACTTTTCAGATTCTGTGATGATTAATAAAAGAAGGAATTTAAATTGCAAGCCATTCTGAAAGTGTTAATGTAAAAAAAGCATTACAGTTTACTAATAAAATTAGAACTTCAAACCAGCATGCACTTTACCTGTAAAGTCTCTATGGCACTACTCAGAGGTAGAGGACAAGGAATTGACCATTTTTTAATCACAACCTGCAGAGACAGCATATTTCATGTATGAATGATATCCTAAAAATCAGTTTTCCATTTAGATACACATAGCAGAAGCATCAGCCTGCTGGAACACCCAGCAGGGAGCTCCACCCCCAGTAAATCACCAGCCCTGCCTGGCAGCCAGGCCACCAGGAGGAGACTGGCCAGAAAAGCCTGTCAGTGCCATTCCATGCAGCTGCTCACCCTGCACAGCTGGCAGCCTTATGGCCCAGGCATCTGGAGGTGGGGCACTATTGTAAATCAAACACAACTCGGACAAAGGGGAGAGAGAATGATGCATTTGACTTTATCATCAGAAGGCTGTATTATACTATACTATGTACATTGTRTTTMAACTGAATTTGCTCTGCACTTACTCTTGCTYACAACTGCTCACACTGCACTCATCCCATTCTCTCTCTGACACACACACACTTCTTGGCACTGACAGGCCAAGGGAACAAAACATCCTCACTTTGGGTAMACAATCTCTATATTACATTCTACTTTAACACAACACAAGCACAGCAAGCGAGGTAAGAATTGTGTTTTCCTTCTTCTCTGCTTGTCTCACAGCTTCTCCCTGTTCAAAAAGCATGTGAATACTACAGGGCACTGCAATGGGCTCTGCCATAAGCTGAAATCCAAGCAGACTCCCCTCCCAGGCAGGATTGCTGCTGTGGTAGAGCCCAGCCTGCACCCGCAGCACACGAGCCCTCAACAGAGATAGAGCAGAGCCTAGGGCTAATCTTGAAAGGCAGAAACATATGGTTTGGACTAGAAAGCAAAGGAAAAACAATAAATGCAATTATTGTCCCAGAATGTCATTGGGCCTTCAGCTACACCCTGCTGGTTTAGGGACTGCCAAGTAACAGGGCTGAAAATCAAAGGGAAATTAAAGTAAGAAATGTTACCTCCTTTTCCAGGAGCCCGGTTTAAAATGATAGTTGCATTGCTCTCCTCACCCTAATTAATTTCCTATTGTAGTTGCCTGGCTTTAGAGGTTATAATTCTTTTGAAGCCTACAGCAAATCATTAAAAACTTAATTAAAGACTCAGATTCACGAGAAGAATAACATGCAAGGGAGCTCTTCTCCTGKCTCAGAGAACTGTGCCCTGCCTGCTGCCAAGTGGTGTTTCCCAGAGGATTAGATGCTCCCTCTTGTCACCAGTGCCAGGAGAGGCAAACAAATGTCACCTCTGGCCAAAATGTGGGGAAAGCAAACTGTGGGTACACAGCAGGCTGAGTGCMTTGTGGCAGGAACACATTTTAAACTGCACAGAACAACTCAGTCAAGGTATGGAACTAGGTGGGAGCCTGCTCAACAGCAGCCTGCAAACACCAAATAATAAAATGTAACTTGGGCTGGGTTGGATTTAAAGGCACCCAAAGAGGGGAAGGCTTTGAAGGCTCTAAAGCAATCAGCTTTGTAGGAACTCCCCCACTCCAGTCTAAAGCTGGAACAGGCACTGGGAAGGGGCATGGAGCTGAAGGGCAAGGTTTGGGGAAAGTAAAATGTGCCTGGCAGTGGTGAGGGGAAGACTTCCTGCAAGCTAAAGAGCAAAGATATATATAAACATTGCAGAGGGAGGACCAGACAAGTCAAACCAGAACATTTTTCTAAAAGAAATGTAATACAGATTAAGAACAGACTGAAGTGGAAAAAAAAAAGAAGACAAAATAAAATGTACTAGGTGCATTTAAAAAAATCTCTATTTATTTTTGCCTACTTGCTCAATTATTTAAATGTATTTGGGTTTCCAATTGTAGTCTAATGAGTTTCCCCAACAGGAAAGGATTTTTAAGCTGGCAGCACAGCCCAGTTAGCTGAGCAGTCATGCAGGCACCACAACCCTCCTCTAGAACTTTAAGCCTATTTCATATAAACATTCTTTTGAGTATAAAAAATGTTTGGTTTTAAGTGAATTAAAAAAAACTTAAAAATCAAGAGAGATTCTAGTGGAAAAAGGGTATTTTAAGCCCACACCAGACACATTGCTAAAGAATAAAGTTAGAGGCTCAAAGTGTTCTAATATTCTCAGTGATTTTTTGTATCCTGCAAAGGGAAAACAGGAATCCCTTTATTCCAGCAGTAGTGACAGCACTGGGCAAAGGGGCTGTCTGTGCATAACATCATTCACTGCATGTGGCAGGTTCCCAGTCTGCAACATGTTTTGTTCTGGGAACACAAACAAGAGATTTAGACAAACACCACCAGGAATCATTAACACCTTTGCTGAACAAGCTACCAATAATGCTGTCTCCACACACACAAAAAAATACAAGTCTGTCTTTATGCTTCACCAATATACACAGCAAGAGGGGAGGGAATAACAGTCAAGTCAGGGAAGTATTCAACATCTGAGCAACGAAAGTGCTCAGGACCTCACAGAATTTGGCTTTGAATGAATAGTTACACATACTTGTTTTTCCCCTAGATCARCTCATCTCAGTGTCTACAATATTTTTGCAAGTAAAGCCTAGAACCAGTTTTTTGGCTTTAAAGGAAGAGATACTGAGAAACAGAGAGGACATTTGAGCCCCAGAACAAAGAAGTCTCTACCCTTTGCTCAGTGCTCTCCCTGACCAGACTGACCAGGATGTCTCTTTTCTGCAGGCTGCAGTAAAATTGTGGCTTGCTGGCAAAAAGCTGAACAGATGGTGTGCACTTGAAAAGGCACAGAATTACTGTATATGCAAAATATAATTCTATCACTTCCATATGACTAACACAGTTCTCTTCTGGAACAAATTAAAACATATCTGCCACACAGAAATTAACAGTGTGCAAACTAAAACACCATTTCAACAGCACATATCACCCACTTCAAAGCAATTAGATATGAAAACTAAACCACATTTAATGCCTTTGACTTTCAGGGCCTGAGCAAGTCACAGGGAATATTCTGTCAAGAGTATTGCTTTTCTGGAAATATCCATAATGGCTTTAAAAWTTTTGACCTCAGCTAGATTTACTGGGGCTGCTGCTTTGCCATTTAACAAGAAAGAGTAAGCACACAAACTTTAACATTTCATTAAAGATCCAGCAGTCTGTACCCCTCCCTTAGCACTTTGTAGCCACTTTTTTAATAGAGAATCACAAACTACCATCCCAGTTTGGCACGGCTGCACACAATTCTTGCTTACACATTTGCTTTTTCAGGGACTGAAGTTGTTCTCAAATGCACCCACCCATTACAACAGCTCTCCTCAGAGATCCATACACATTCCCTTTGAAATCCAGGAGCTGAACTGGTTTTAAAACCCTTGCAGCAACTTGCTTCAGCCAAAGACCTATGTCAGCATTATAGTTAGTGCTTTTTCTTACCTCTTTTTTTTCCTTTTTTTTTTCTTTTRAAGATAAATTTTAGGAGAGAGGTCAAAAGTTAAGGTAATTTATAAATATTACAAATGAATTTCCATTAACTCTGGAGAGGCTGTGGCTGCTTCTCAATATTCAGCTTAAGAAGAATACTTCCCAAGGTCCTACAAACACTGCAGCTCTCCAGGGATACCCTAGGGAGATGTTTTGACAGCTTTGAAGTTTGGTTTTATCACATGGTTCAGTTCCTAATGGATTGCCTTGGTCTCCTGGATGGCATGTTTGTTCAACTTGCCTTCAACTCTGTTTATCCCTTTGTAAAACAGGTATTAAATGCAAGTCAATGCAAGCCAGAATGACAGGGCAGAGGGGGAACATTTTTGCCAGGCTCCCAAATAAGATTCAAAAAGATGAAATAGATGACAGAGTGAGAGCTGCTCAGTTGTRCCACATATTACACATGTGCATTAACACACTTTTTCCCTTTAAAAAGAAAAAAAAGTGCAACTTAAAGGCACATTTTCTCTCTTAGATCTGCCTAGCAGGTCTCACTTTTGATATTTGGAAACATCTACCTCACAGGGGCCTTGAGAGGGTGAACATCAGGGTCAAAAACCCCCAGATGGCTCAGAGAAAAGAACTTTTCCTTTCAGCTGCAGAGGAGAATAAGGTCATTGACGTATTAATGAATCTTGTAAACTGCCTTAATGAAGTTCTAGTTTTCTTTGCCTTTTTCTGAACTCTGTCACTCCATTATACATGTAAATTTAATTTATTTTGGAGTATATTAAATTTTCTGCTGTACTAGTTGCAGTAAGTAATAGTTAGAAGCTAAGAAAATAGAATTCCATTCCTCTGCTAGAAGGGAAACAAAAATGTATGTGCCAGCTCCCTTGGCTGCACCATCAGCAAAAAAAAAACAAAAAAAAAGAATTGTTATATTTACCAGCCCAAAATACAATTATTTTAACTCTTTTCACATGCTTGGAAGTTCATACACATTTCCCAGCTTCAGCAAATCAAATGTAAACTGTCCAAGCAAGCATATCCTGAACCTGATGAAAATTCTAAATTTCACATAAAAAATTAAGGGGAGARGAAGACAATTAATTTCAAAACAGGCTTATGAAAACATTCAAACAATAAGGGAAAAAAAAAAAGGAGCTGTGCAGAGATTTTTTAACTTACCACAAGAGTAAAATACACCGTAAAGAAAAATGATAAACTACTTGTGTAGCCAAGAAAGCCTGTAAAATAACAGTAAAAATAAAAGAGAATTTATAAGGAAAGTGATCCTAATGTACAGCTAAAGCTTTACATTTTAGGCATGTTTTCTATTACAGTGCTTGGTATCTGGGGCTTAGGACTCAGAATAACAACATTCCAACTGCCTGTCACAGATCATTTATGTAGTTTTGTAGGGCAGAATTAGAACTGGCTTACCACTAATGGCATGCTGTAAGTAAATGCAGCTCTTTAATGTCCTGCTGTAAAGATTTTATTTTAGTATTGCAGACAAAATACTACTGCAACCCAAGTAATAGGTTAACTAGGCAGGGCTGGAAGGCAGAACACACTACAACAACTGAAGTAATCACCACCACCAGCAGCCCCCTGCCAGTTWAAATAAATAAATAAATAACCCATTAAGGTTTAAAGTCCTCAACTGTAATTGCTACTAAAGTAGAATAATATTCTCTTCTCTCCTTTAATTACTCACCAATTTTAGGAAGAAGGGCAAGAGGAAAAACAATGCAGACTGAAGTAAGCAGCAGCAGCAGCCTCCCATCAAGGTACCAAGACCTGTTGGAAAATTGATTTAGGATTGATACAAAGCTCAGGAGTCCTAAAAATATGTTTAACTTAGAACTGTGCTCTTAGACAAAGCAACCACTAGGACAAGAAAAAATACAATTTCCTGTCTCACATGCTATTTACATGGATTTGTACTCCTAGTTSCTACACTGATATAAAACAGAGCTCCCAGATAATCTTCATTCTGTAAGAAAGCAGCACTGCCAGCAATGTTCCACAGGCAAGTGTCTCCATGGATCAGGGGTCTGATGTGTGCCAGTTAATAATTCTCATCAGCACAATATGCAAATCCCTGCCTTGATTCACAGCAATGGTCAGAGGGAAGGGTATTTCATACTCTAGAGATTTCCAGCAGAAGTACTTACACAGCACAGKGAGTGTCTAAAACTGGATTACAATGAGCTGCACATTTACACACCTGAAGAAACAGCAACATCAATTCCCACTCACTGCTGAGCTTCCCTTCCTTGCATACATCCAYGAAAGATGTAAAGGGCAGAAAGGATAAAGATTATGCTGATGAAATCTGGTAGAATGTTTATACRTAAAACCACACATATTAAAAAAGCATTCTATAGGCACATTAAGTCCTCACACATTTAAAATCTATTTAWAGCATCAAAATCCCATCTCTGAAGTGAGGAAAGCACAGATGGATAAGTTGTTAAGTAACAGAAACATTTTGAGGGTGCCTGCCCTCACTTGGCAATAGCCATATCCTGTACTGATAAACATCTTGCACATCAGCCTCCAACTTTACCACCTATAAACACCTTGACTTTTGACCTTCCAGTTTATTTAGTCCAGGATATGGTTAGCACCTAATAAACAGGCAGCACCTCAAATTATCATGAGGGAAGTACCATAACACCTGTGTTAAAGAAGAATTATCATACAGGTATATTAACTACTGCTATACAGCATGGACAGCCCCTTGAGTCACTTGTTTGGAAAGAAGATGTAATGTAAGAACAGAGAAATTTCAAGTTTGAGGGCATGTTCACTGTATCAAACCCAAAGCAACCACTAGCTGACAATGTCTGTATTAAAAATGAGTTAAAATACATCATTCTTCAAAAAGTGTATTATTAGCTCTGCTGCTGCTACAGTGAAGAAGCAACTTTGCTTTTTTTACAGCTTCTTGCTTAGCATTTATTCTTCATGTTGTTATTATTTATCATTCATATATTTTTAAACATTTTCTTTCTTTCCAGTCTGGTGGATGTTCAGATTAGGAGGATCAGCATCATGGCAGAGAACATAAGGATCATGCACCATGTGGASACGTGGGACCTCAGTTTAAATCTCCTGATTGCAAACCCACAGCTGCCACTGAGGTTCACAAGCTCAGCAGAACAGACAGAAAATTATTGTGGTTACTTTTTGGTAAATGAAGAACCATTTGTTGGGGGGGGGGGGGGGGACAGAGAGGAAAATAGCAGTGAGGAAATGAAGGAGAAAAAGTAATTTTGTACACTGCTTCATTCTGGAATACCAATTCTTATACTTAAAAAGATCTCAAAAAAGTCCATAGTGGACTGGTTATTGGAAAATGTGTCCATTTTCTCCTCAAAGTACTGATGTAAAAATACACTTATTTTCCAAAGGCAGAATAAATGTTTTGATAGTGCCTTTAAAATCAATCTAATCTGTAAATTTAATCCTACATGATAAAAGCATTCAAAATATGAAATACAGAATATAAATCCTTGACTGTGCTGAAAAAGCTTTGGCATGCAGATGTTTCTCCTCCCTCCCCCTTATTTTAACYAAAAGCAGACATTTATAAATCGCTTTAATTTCATTCCTGAATTCAACAGAACAAGATATTCATATGTTCTAAATTAGGATCTTACTCTCAGTTCATATCAATTATACAACACACAAACAAGACAACTTAATTGCATCAATCACATCCTCTGACAGGGTCATTAAATGTTAACAGAGGGCTCACAAATTACAACTTTTTAACACAATCCTCATTTGAAACTATGTTCATGTCATCAAAACTATGTGCAATTCTCATTATGCAGACAGAAACATCTCCACTCAGTATTAGTAAGTGTTCATACTGTATGGTTTTGTTTTTTAAAAAGACATGAGGATGTGTCAGACTGGCTCTGAGCCTCTCAAACACAYGCACACCTGCTAACCTCTACCTATAAAAATAATTTAATGCACAGAACATTCTTTAAATGGCTTTCCCAAAYGCACAGCTCAGGAGGGTTTGTGCATATAAAATACTTTCACAGATAGTTTAACTGACATTTTGGATACATCCTAACTCCAGTTAAGATAAATTCTGCATCAAATGAAAGCGTATCAAATGCTGTAATGACTTAACAAGCACAGAACAGTTGTGCAATCCCATCTGGAAACAAGTGGTCCAGGTAAAAAAGTGAATCAAACTATTCAATATTTATGCCCTTTGAATAAGTAAGTTGCTTCTTAGGCTTGGTATTTGATTACCTATTTTTGTTGAACAWTTTCCTACCATTTAAAAGGTCAGCTAGTAAAAATGTACACTTARCATCTGCAAAAGAATACACAGAAACAAAAGATTATGATCTAGCATGGCCCTTCATATGGCAAAAGAAATTAAATATTGATGTGGGCACACATATGTGCATGTTCCTAGAATACTGCTTGACCACTGCACTTGAACAGTTTGCTTGGACAAATACTAGAGGAGGGAAATTGTGTTAAATAAACATTAATTGATGCAAGAACTCCAGTTAACAGAGGCAGAAACTGGATGAGACCAGGCTGCCAATCACCTAAGCATGGAGCTGTGGCTGGGATTCCTATGGATAATTTCAGCTGTTTCTAAATGCACAGCTGAACTTCATTCCCATCTCCAACTGATCTGAGGTAGGACATCCACATCCAGATCTGAGGTAGGACCTGGACAAAGCTGTTGGGAGCATTATCCCACAGGCACCTTAATGAAGAAGTTTTCWCAGTGCTTTTTTTCAGACAGAACAACCCTTGCAGCAGCACAGGGTTGAACCTCCAGGTTCTACCTACCAGAACACAGTTTTCTTAAGCTGTTTGTATCTTTGCTGAAAGGAAAGTCACTTTGCATAAACAGAGCTGACAGAAAATTAAAACCARTAGAAAGAGATGGTAGATGCTAAATTTGGGGTCAGACAGATTGGAATACATGCAGCAGATACAGCAGCAGCTCAACAYCACTGTGTATGAAGAGTCTGAAATATGAGTTTGGAGGAGAAGGTTACAGCACCCAAATGAAAAGCTGGTAACTACCACAGCTGGAAGAGATACATTAGCAAACTAAAAATAACATATATGCATAAAATGTAATAGTTTATAGAAAAAGAAAAAACTGACAAAAAAACCTTACTAAAACTGTGAGGGCCCGGAGGGCAGAAAGACAGAAAGCAAGATTACAGCCACAATTAATTTTTCAAGTTCATTATAAAATCCAGAAGTTGCAAGCGATAAAATAGAAAATCAACTAAAGTACCTTTTAACAAACTGATTTCCCACTTAAAATTCACCCACAATATTCAGGAATAATACAAGCATCACACAGCCTTGAGACAATTTCAGCACATTTCAATCCAGAGCAAGTTTTGAGCTCAAAACATCTGAAAATAGCAGTTTGGAAAAACAGCTGTAAGGCACTCCAAGATACACTGTTAGGAATGACAGGAGCACGGAACAACTCAAACAAGGTATTTCAGTGCTGAAGCTGCAGTGTTTGCCTTCGATTTCTTGTGACAGTTCCAATGGAAATGTGAGGGACACACTCCTTACAAACAGCTTTACAGCTCAACTGCAAAAAATAACTTCTTTACTGGGAGCCAAGTTTAGGAATTATAAACCAAGTCTGGAAACCTGGCATTTTTCCCAAGCCACGTCCAATTACTAGAGCGAGACAACAAAATATTTCCATATAAATGCCTGTCATTTTTCGTACTGTGATTTTGAATTRTGTGAAGTGATAACATGACAGCAATGGAAATGCTTCTTCTCCTCTCCCTCCCAGCACCTTCCTGCTTCCCCTTTTACAATATTACAGGAAGGAGATTGCTGTAGATGGAGTTTTGCCACTGACTTTAAGGTCGTAGGATGGGAAATTGCCATGAGGAAAGAATCACGCTGTGTGTGTGTGTGCTGCAAATGACCTGCACTTGCCAAATACATTTCATATTCCAACAACTCATGTAAATGACTATTTACATTCAAGTGTGAGATCAGAGAAGTGTCAGCACCCATCACTTTCAGCAGTGCTGGACCCCTTTTTTCTTCAAGACAAACACAGAATGCAYGAAGCATTTTTCCTTACCCGCTCTCGGCTCCACTCAAAAGCCCAGCAACAGCCCCAGGAAGTTCAGACTTGACAATTAACAGATAAGATGACATGGCTGCAAACAGAAGCAGGACAGATTTAGCAGGGGAACAGCAGCATCTCAGCCAGCAGGGCTGGACCAGAAGGGCTGTGCCTGGAACATCTCAGCTCCGTGTGAGACACCGCGGCACCAGAACCAGAATTTATTTTCTCATATACTTCCTTTAAAAATAGCTGCAAGTACTGCACTGATGTCAGCTAATGCCTCCAAAGAGACTCTCACAGTGTGAGTCTTGAAACAAGGAAAACATAATCCAAAGGACTAAAAGGCAAAATAATGTAATATATAGGCTTGCCCTTCTACCTGGGAATATAGATCTACAGGCTAGAGACAGACTATAAGGCTGCAGCACTCCTCCCTSCTCTTTATGAGACATTATTCATGATGAGAGTAAACAATATTTCTCTCAATACAATAGGGTTTTTTAAAGAATCAGTTTTCATAGTTGTTCAATTGCTGTTGTACTAAATACMAGACAGAAATCCAAACACAAGTATAGGACTCAAAAGGGATTTTTTATATACTGCAAGGTTTGGTCCTTAGAGCTAAGAGGATTATCAGTGACAGATCCCTGCTTCCCATGACAAATCCATCACCCAACAAGATCCCAACAATAATATCAAGTGCAGAACTGTAAAGGACCTGTGAAGCAGAAGAGAAATTATTAGCTACTATTACAGGATTATTGACTTGAAATTAAGTGTTTCTAATTCTATTCAGCAGAAAGCAATCCAAAAGCTSCTTCACAGTGCCACTTTTCTCCTTCACTAAATACTGTGATCAAAGGAATGAATGAGAGGGTTTTTAAATCCCAATTTATACTAGTCTGATTCCTYCACATACTCTCCATGTTGCTTTTTTAGGTAACCAGCAGAGAATTACTCAAAAAATCAAGCTTTACAAACAGCTTCAACGAGCATCAAAGCCTAAGTGAAACTAATTTCAATCCTGCAGCAGCAAGTCATTTTAGTATTGTGTCAGTAAAAGCTTAGTTACATTCAATCCCTGACAAAAACTCATCTGTTGTACTCAAATTTTATTGTTCTGTATTTAGTAATTCTTTGGAATTTTACCATGGTGTATTTATTCATGCTTTAAAATTAAAACATTACATTTTGAAAAGGCAAACCTTCATAAGCTGATATTTGAATAAGTTTATGTGGGATTTTTTATTTAAGTAATTTTT
Organism: Cardinalis cardinalis; assembly: GCA_014549065.1. Taxonomy (NCBI): domain Eukaryota; kingdom Metazoa; phylum Chordata; class Aves; order Passeriformes; family Cardinalidae; genus Cardinalis; species Cardinalis cardinalis. The sequence continues at coordinate 815,859 of JACDOX010000209.1, read as the reverse complement.
TGAATCTGAAAAGATGTGTGGACCCAGACACTGCTGTWCTACAGCAGTTACTGTTAAATTTTGAAGAAAGGGTAAGGTGGTCCCAATAAAGAAAAAGAATTCTATTGACACAAAGTGACATCTACCTACCACAAGGTTAAATGAAAACCATTGGTAAGTCACTAAATAATAATATTCACTTCTTCATAATTAAAAGCTCTGGTTGTTCCCAATATTTATGCAYATTTAGTGACATGTAGCTGTTGATTGTGTGTGCTGACGTATTTATCTGCTGTCCTAATTCACTCACCTACAACAGAGTGTAGGTTCAACCAGAGAAAATTACAGCATGCATATTTYTAATTCACTAGAATTTTTAAGTAAATTAACCCAGTTTTTTATGCTAAGTTGCAGGCAGTTGCATAATGCCTTCTAATTTTTTAAAAAACTAAGTGGGAGAGGAGGGAAAGGAAAATTCCTCTAAATTGCAATTCAACCTTATTTAACCATTAGCCTTCTCTCCTATATGATACCTTACAYACAAACAAGTCAGAATTTTCATATTTTTATGTCCCTCAGAAAGCTTTCAAAACTAGTTCTTTTSCAGTCTCCACTGCAGAAACCTTCAAATTAATTTCCAGATCAGATTTCCTCCAATATGCAATCTGTCACTCTGCCCTTGCATTCCTATTAGCCTCTGGCTAATCACTGGATCACTTATCCTTTGTTGCTCACTCTTTGTTTTTGAGAGGAGTCCTATTTCACTGAATTCCACTCCTAAGGAGGGAGCCAGTCCTGCACCAAGAAARCAGTGCATGCTGAACATTTGTGTGCATCTTTCTTCCTTTCTCTGGGCATATGGGAAACAATCTCACATAGCAGGATTTTTAATATTCTCTTGTTTGTACTACARGATGAATAACGAATATTAATTTTATTTATATCCTGATGTTGGAATCCTAGGTAAAAAATTATTTAATTTAAGCATCAGGATGCTGGTTTTTGTTTAAATAAGACATRAGTCTTGTGCATGAATCTGAGCAGGATGCCCATATTTAATACAGTTTAAAAAGCCAAATTCTACTTTTAGTTCATTTGCAAACACAGTTTTAATTCTTCTCAGGAGAAACAACTCCTTATAGCTTTACTTGGCATGAAGACACAAACCACYGTGTAACTCTGCAACACACTACAGAGTGAGCAAAGAACATGGCTGGTTTGTTTTTTTAAAGATGAAMCTAAAACAAGAAAAACTAAAACAATGTGACAGTCTTTTTCTACTTGAGGAACTGAGAGCATAGAATGAGACAGACAAAAAGTCAGGTATCCTTTGCCCCAAATAACAATCTGTACCTCACTTCCCTGACTCAGGTTGTGTTGTACAAATGAAACCTCAGCTCCCCTTGGCAGCCTTGATGTGCCATGGAAGGAAGAGATTACCCAGCCACAGGCTGAGCTGTGACACAAGAGAACACAACAAAAAGCACAACATCCTTGTGCTCTGATTTACCCTGCAATGCTGACATGAGACACCCATTCCAGCACTGAGGGACACAGCTTTCCTGCAGAACAAACCCTCTGCCATGGCCTGGTCTGAGGCTGCAGCAAGAGGGGGATGCCACAAGGCTGAACCAGAACTAAGTGAGCAACCTTCWCATGGTCACTTCCCAATTTTCAGGTTCTGAATTTGCATGTACTATGTTAGTTTGAGGTAATTTTCAGTATGCACCTAGAGATCCTTGATGGAGAACAGTTCTGAATTTCTCAACAGACCTTGACACATCAGAACCAGAAATCATCATTATTAGTTTATTATTCTGTACACTTATACTGTGCTGAAAGCAGYAAGAAATATTGCTCTTAAAATACCTATCACTTTGCCATGATCTCAAAACTTGCTATTAGCTCTCTGAYAGAAATAACAAAAAGTTTATTAAAATATAGAGGAATTGCTTTACACTTCCATTACTACAGCCTGCAGTGCCAGCATGAGCTGTGACTCTATAAATACACACAGCATGCATACATTATTCAGAATGTCTGTGCTGTGCTACCAATATTGCTTAACACTGACTAAATGCACCCCTATCTGAAAAAACAGTTGCTAGAGAAAAGGTTGTTTTTTAAATAGTCCTCAGAATACCTCTTCTGAAGTAGCCCAAATTTAAAATATGTGGGTGGTTGTTTGGTTAAAAGAAAAAAAGTGTRACTTTTTCTTATTATCCTACCCAAAAAGAGACCAAGTGCTAAAGTCCACAGCAAGGATRGCACAGAATGTACAATAAACTTTTAAGTAAACATAGAATTTATGGTGATAAATCCCTTTAAGTCATTTCATTGAAGGGTCTGACTCTTCTGGTTAGCTTCTCCTCATCTACCACTGCAGATGATGGTATTAGAGCCCTGTAAATGTCTTGCATTTTTAAGCACTGTGCAAAGATGGAAACAAGCTCCCCTCCAAACTGCYCACAGGAGAAGAGAGGGAGTTACTAGTTTTAATATGTCCTCTTAGTGGAAGCTTTAAAAAAGAATGTTGGGATAATTTCTTTGGTTTTAAATACAGATGTAGAATGGAGTGTGTGACAGATGTGATCCTTGGTCATATAGAGAAATTCCAAGAACTCAAACAGGTTGTCAATTGCTTTGCTTGTCCTCCTATTATGGAGACTCATCCTGATGAATTTCTGTTCCCCTGCTTCCTTTTCCTTCTATCTWTAGCTTTTACCTGAATTAGTCAGGAACTTACCTATGGCAAGGTTAAAAAACAAACAAAAAATCTWTATTATTGTACACAGAACACACAGGCAGCAGATTTATTTTGGTAAAACTTCCTTAGTTATAGATGTACATTTATGCTAAAAGAATAGAAAAGTTTCCTACATAGCTCATCACATATTCCATTCTGTAGTACAGCTGCAGGCTGGTATTTCTGTCATTTATTTTTTTTTCTATTATTTCAAGAAAGCTTAAAATTTTTTACAATATCAAAGCTTCCAAGAACCTTCCATTCACTGCAATAGAAAAACACAGGAGCACAGGTCATCAATTGTTAAATTAGTACAGGAGCTGACAAACCTGCCCTTAATTAAGGCAGCTCTGCACTGGAAATCCTCACTTTGAATCAGTCAGGATAATTAGGCTTTCAGGTCAAAAGTAAACCATGCTGTGAAAACAAACATTTGAGTTTGTTTGAAAACAGAATTAGATTTCCCATACTTAAAGGAAGTTCAGTAATTTCTTAAGGTATTAAGGATGCAGGTCTCAGCATGAAAAAAGCTGTATTTTATTTTGTTTTATTCCTTCATGATTTGCAGCGTTCATTCATTTTCAAAGTTTCTGGAGTAYTGTTCTCACTGATTGCAAAAAGGTTATGCCCATGCACCCCCTCAGCCTGAAAAAATATTTGCTTTATTTAAGTTGGAAACAAATTTTGAAAACATGTTTAGAAGTAAACTGCAGAATGGATCAACTGGGGGGGGGGGGAAGAAAAAAATAAAATAATTTTCAATTAAAAAATAAAATGCCCACTTAGCTTGATAAAAAGAAGGCACCTCTAAGCAGGCACTCACAGAAAGCACGATTATATATATTTTTATATATTTACATGGGACGGAGCTAAATTAAGCATTTCACTGTTTACCTCAGAAAAACAAAGGGGAGGGGATGTGGGAGCCGGCAGGAGAAGCTGGAGGCTCCCGAGGCGCCGGGCTGCCGGCAGCTCTCCCGGGAAGGCAGCCCAGGCCAGCAGAGGGTGGTGCTGCTGCTTTGAAATTTCTGCCGTGCACAGCGGCTACGCCTCTCCATTGATTCCGGGAAGCTTGAAAAATACGAAGCACGCGATTGTAAATACTTATTTAGGGTGTCTTACACTCACAGCAGGGTCTCTGTGTGTTGTCTGTCACCTTGACTCTATTAACAGGCCATAAAATGTACAGAGCAGCATCACCCACTGGAACGAATCCTGTCACTCCCAGTCACTGCCTGCAGCATTCAGGCCGTGCTGAGGATAAAAATCACTCCAGCGACATTGAATGAACTCTTTTCCTCATCACTGATTCTTACAAAGAAGAAAAGTGTGTATCTTTGAGGACTTATGGAAACAAAAATCAAAAAGCACCAGTTATAGAAATTACATTGAATTAAACTGTTTTAGGTAAGAAAACAAATAATTCTTTGTAAGAGAGCTGTCTGAAAAGTTTAGTTCCAAAGAATGACTGCAATGGCAACCTGGGGACAAGCCAAGGCAGGTTATCTGAAGAAATTGAATAAAATATATATTGCAAAAATCCTCACAGAGACCACCTAAGCTACATGGTGGTACTGCAGGTTGTAACWGCAGCACTTCATCCCATTGTTAATAAATCTGAAATGATTAAACTCCTGTTCTCAGCAGTCTGGACTGATGTTTGTGTGTATCACAGCCACCAGGCCATACCTCAGCAGCAGTGACCTTCAGCTGATGGCAGCCCCAGCCTGGGAAGCACGCTGCAAAACTCCACATGCTTCCTGCTAAGCTCAGGGCTGGCATTTGTTAGTGCTGGCAACGGGCTGAGAGCTGCTCTTGTGCAATACTTTWTTGTGTTTGTCTCCATTTTTCCACCAGCCTTGCTAAAAATCAGCCCTTCTCTAACTTTATTACACATGCTTTAGGAGTCCTAAAGATTTTCTCTTGGGTACATGGCTGTGGACTGTCCTTCTTTGCAGTCCCATCCACAGAAAGGACAATTCTAGAAGGAGAAATTGCTGTCCTCCTGCTTCAGAAAGCACCTGGGAATCTCCCAAAACTTCCTTGGTGGGGAGAGGGAAGGGCTGTGTGATTCCCAGCCACAGCTCTGGCCCACTGTGCCTCATCCATCACTTCCTAGAAGCACAACACCATTAAACAATAGCAGGGAATGCATCCAACTCCAGCTGCTCCTGGGAAGGACAACATGAAGAGCCAGCAGAGCCATGGAACTCAGCATTTCCACAGCAGCCTCCCCCCTTCCTTGGGTGCCTCCAGGCCTACAGTTCCTCAAGGGCTCTCTCCCTTCTTTGAGGGCACCTGACACCATCTGGGACCCTTCAAGATCCTCCTCTTCCCAGCAGGTGAGAAATGGCCATAGGGAAGATCACTGCAGAGGAAGATGTGTGTGACAGGAAAGGGTTGGGAGGAGCAGATGAACAAACCTGAGCAGYCTGGGAAGTGCAGTTTGACAGTTCCCTTTTCCATGTGCCTTTTGCACCCACACACCAAGCAGCCCTGTCAGGAACAAGGCAGTTCACGTGACTGGTTACATTAAAGGGCTGCTGGATTGGGTCAAAAAACTGAGAAATGGAATGTAAAAATTAGCACTGGCCATCCCATTCAACCTTTTGTTTTCCCTCATTAACGAACACCTATTTACAACAAACTCATTATAAGGAAAGCAAGGCAAATGTTCTCCAAGTTTAGTCACTCTAAGCTCATATTCTGTACTCTTTTGAGTTAGGGTATTAAAATGATTCTAATTTATATTTGTATATTGAAAAGTCAACTCGGTATCCTGGTGCATCCTTAGGTAATCTTGGTACCTTAATGGATTTTGGTATTTGATTTGTGTTACGTGGATTAATTAAATGCCTTCCAAGGGACAATTAAAAATCTGCAGGAAAAGTTGAATACTCRTGTTAGAGATGGATGTTAAAATTCCAAACAATGTACTTGAAAATTTGAAYCTTAATTTGACCAATCAGTGCTTTCCTGCAGCTGTACAAAAATGGGGTTTTTTTCCCTTGGGTATCCTGGTAATAGAAAAAATCAATTCCCCTATCTACACAAATCCCTGAGTATACGCAATTAGAATGTCAAATTCAAATTTGCACATTAAGCTTTCTTTTAAAAACAACAATGATGACAAATTGGAAAGCATAACTATTAAAATTATTACTGAAATGCTCTCTCCACCACAAATTAATGTAAATCACTTCTGCACTTAGGCTATTTTTAGAAGGGATCAGAGCAAACTTTAAAAAAAAGCCCAGACAAGATGCAGATAGTGACAATAACCCTGGTAAAGTTGCTTAATCACAAGCCATCTTTCATTATCTCATGCTCTCTAATCASTTCTGAAATAAGATACCGTGTGATGCAACGCACCCAGGTCTGATGATGGAAGAGGTAACACAAAACAATTTTATTTTTAGCCTTCCTCTGAAATCAAAGATGTTGACAGAGTCTGGATGTCTGCCCAACAGGCACTGTGCTCCTGGTTCCTTCAGCCAGACAGACAAACAGAAAGAGGGGAACACAGCAAACCAGCAGGACAGGCAGAGCCCAGGTTTTACACTTAATCCCAGCATGGATCCCAGTCAGGACAAACTACACTCCACAGTTCTCTCATGTAAGTCTGCAGAAGGACMAGAAAGACAAGAAAAATTCTTTTCTTTCCATGCAGTACTTTTAAGAGTCAAAGCTGTGTGAGAAGTGAAGAGAACTTTTTGTGTCWGATTTTTTTTTAGGAGCCTGTCAGYCTGCAGCACAGTCACCTTCAGAGCTGGTCCTGACATGGGGGACTGGGTCTGCAGCATCCAGCATGCACTGGGGTTTGGGGCTCCAGAGTTACTGAGCTGAATTTTATTAAAAATGGCACAAAGGAAGTTATGAACTGTGATGAGGAAGAAATGAGAGTCATATTTCCTTTGACAACAGTCTTGTACATGATGCCAGAATCTCCAGAACCTGCTCTGTGTATCCCTCCTTCTCTTGTACTGTTTATTTAGAGGTGSACTCAAATGGGAAAGGAAATGAAAAGATTTGTTCATTGCTACAGAACATCCTCTAAAACCTGTATGAATAAATAGTCCTTAATCTTGGGATTGCTATGGTCACTCCTGTCTAAAATTAATGCTTGGATTTTTACAGCCATTTTATTTGGGCAGCTTTTATTATATTGGAACTTTTAGTATAAGAAAATATTCCAAGTTTATAATGAAAACACAGTTACTTTCTTTAGTTCTAGGTGCTTAGACAGTGACAAAAAACAGCAATCATTGAATTATCTGGACTTGACAGGTAATCTTAAAGGAAAGAAGAAGAGCACTGGAATGCTTTTTCCTTCTGTTGATGTATTGAACATCATCTGCTTGGTGGTAGGGAACAGAGGAGGGAGCTTTCAGATAATTCCCTCATTTAAAAGAAAGCATCCAAAACATTCACAACAATAGAAAAATTAAAATTGTTCTATTAGACTTCAAACTGTTCTACTTTCAGAAAAATAATTTCTAAATACTTAGTGACTGTCAAGTATGTGAGCATACCTGAGGAAGAGCTCAAGTACAAAAACAGGGAGTGTTATTTTATTATGCCATGTCCCAAGGAAGACAAAATAACCAACAGTGGAAGTGGAAAGTCCACATGATGTAAATCAGGGAGATAAACTCCCCAAAAAAACCAAGTTATTGAGCTAAAAAAAGAAAGCTCCCATTAATGCAAAACATATGAAACATCATAGCTAAGTAAACATTCACTTGCTGCACAAATCACTGAAATGCAGAAGCAGGTTCCAACAGCAAAACCCAAACCATGTGATCTGATAAATGCAGCTCCCAGATCCAAATGTACAGAAGGGCAGAGAGGAGATGCTGCTTCCTGAGCTCCTTTCAACRATCAGTGCAGCTCTAAGGGATGTGCTCCACATCCTGGGATGCAGCAACAGGCAGAGAATCCAACCCCCAAGATTCCCCCATCTATCCCACAACTACAGCCCTTCTGCTCAACACCATCACAAAAGCTTTTCCCTTCAGTTTTCTGTCCTTTTAATCAGTTTCTTAAAAACACTTTAATTATTGCCTTTGGTGCTGGTGGAGCTTTGAAGCCTATCACAGATTTAATATTGAGCATATGAAGTCTCTTACCTCCAATATTCTGGATAATTATTGTAGTTGCAACAAGGACCTATAAAAAAWTTGATTTCTTTAGAAAGGGTAAGAAGGATAACTAAAATCATATGTCTAGAGCAGRCATAAACCACATGTGTATTATCTTAAACACACCAGATGTAGCAGTGATAACAAGTCCTGAAAGGAAGGGAATCTTCTCCTTAGTGAGGAGTTTAACACATGGAAACCAGCACAATCTAAAATGAACATGGAAACAAAAATTCTTCCTGAAAATGTCACATCTTTATTCTATGAGACAAAGCAAGAGTAATTATACAGTGAAGCCTGTTGTGCACAAGAGAAGGTTTTTTAATCACTGAAAACATAAGTGCATTCTAATTGATATCAGGTGAACACAAAGGAAAATTATCATTTATCTCTGAGAAGACAGACAGCAGAGATTTGTACAAGTTCAAGTGTACTTCCTTATTCCTGAATATTTTTTACTGTCAGGAATGTCACTGTTTTTAAAAACTTGTAAACCAGATACTCTTTTCCTTAGCACTTGKGGTTATTCATACTGGACTGATATGGAAGCAAAAATGATCACACGCTATTATAAACTTGTCTGAATCAAAAAAAAATTAATTTCCAACTGAAAAAAAGAACCTAAAAGTGGCTATAAAGTTTTTCCACCGTTTTCTTTTGAGTTTAGCTCTAAAATACCATGATCATGAGCTTCAGTTTTCTTTCTGCCCACTGCTCTTCTTGATATAGGACATTTCCTAAATAAGCACTGCCATTAAGTCAACTTGGAAAAAAATTAAGCTACAGTAATGAGAAGAAATACAAATTTGGCTTTTTGAAAAAAAAAAATTCAGATTTTAAATTAATTCAAAGTCAGTTCAAAACTCACCAAGGACAGGAAGAAAAAAAAAGCTATCTTGGAATTTACCATAGATGGAAACAAATAGTTCACACCTTTGGAAAGGGAGAATCAGCAATCTTYCAACAGCAGAATATTTCCATTCTTACAAATCTCAGAAAAATACATTTGAAAGGAAATCAYCAGGTTGAGTAACTGCTGTAGTTCAAGAGTAGTTAACCAGAGTTTACTCAAACTAAGCTGCCAGTTCAAGCAAGGTTCTGCACTGGCCTGGCAGTACCATGCCCTGTGTGTGAAGGAGAAGTAAGGACTGCTGCAGAGAAAAAACAAACAAACAAACAAACAAAAGTCATCTGTGCCTGACTAAAGTGAGAACTATTCAGGGACAGATGAGAATTCAGAATGGTGGTGGTGAAATAGAAAAGCCTAAAAATCAACAAGATCAGTTAAAAGCAAGGCATTCAGGRAGCAGACCTCAAATACATGACTTAAGAGTTACTGGATTGCAAAGAGAAAACAGTCTGAGAAAACACTCTCAGAAGCAGCAAAGCAAAGCAGGCAAGTTTTACCAAAAGTGTATAAATATCAAAGATGCTTCAAGTGATAAAGACAACTATTCCAGAAAACAACAGCTCACCAGGAAAGTTCGGTGAACTTTGATTATTTTATCAAAAGAACAGCTTCCCAGCACAGAAATACTGCACACTGAAAATAAAAGGCCAGATACTTCTCAGCATGGATTACTTAAACTGCAAATAATGAAACAGTATATTAAGAATTWTTTTTTTTTTAAATACACACATTGACTATAATATGAAGCTGTGAAACCTCCTTCACTTCAGCTTTTAAAAAACAAATTAGACAAGCATCTGGCAAGAATGGTTTATGTMTGCTCAGCCCTGCTTCAGGGCAAAGGCACAGTAAGTCACATTTTGGTTTCCTCTTAAGCTCTACATTTCTGTGACTTTTTCAAGTAATGGCTCATTGTTAATGTGTACAGAACAGCTCCTGTAAAAAATAACTATGTGTTATTCCTTGCTATTATCAAGGTTTATTATCTCTTGAGGTTGATCACTTGTTAATTTGGTCAATAAATATTGATCCTCAGACTAYACTCTTCTGCTTGTTCATGCTAATGGAAGCCTTACAGACACCTGATAGCTCAGGCTTAATTCTCACTGACATTTAGATAAAAGAAAGCAGTCTCTAACCTGTTAAGGCAAACTAATTTTAAAAAGTTTGCATTGTTTCAGCAAAACATTAAAATCACACTCGTGTGGTAAAAAGAACTGTTTTCAGTAAGGTATAACTGGAACTCAGAGCACAGAATTCACAAATTAACAAAYTCACATTAAATGTGTATATTCACAGGCAGTAACATCACTACTGGGAAAGAGAGATTCAAAACACACTACCACAAAAATAATAGTTAATATTTAAAATAATTAGTTAAAATAAGAGTTAACATTTTGATTACTCTTGTCTCAGAAATGGTTATGTTTGATGGTGGTTTTGTTTGGTTACTTTGGTTTTTTGGGGGTTTTGTGAGTTTTTATAATCATGAGATAAAACAAGTAAGAAACATTCATGTGAAGATCTTAATAAACAAAAGGAAACAAATAACATGCATTAKATGTACTCTTAGCTGTTCCTATAGTGGAAATGACATGAAAAGCCATCCCTTATCTCAGATCCCTATAAAATGCTGAAACACCAACAGCAAACCCACGACTTTCCTGTCTCTTAACACTTTAACAACAGAGGCAGGACTGTATCAAATCTGAACCTTGAGCAACAATGCCAGTGAGCAGATTTGTACAGACAACTGAAAGTGAACACTGACAGGAAAGCAGCACAAAATCTTGCATTTCAGGAGTGTAAATTTAACTGTAGTTGGGCTTCCAGAGCAGACACACAAACTGAAACCAAGTGAAAAGCTTCAGGCTGTAAGGGATTTTTCAGCATACTATGGTGTTAGTAATATACTATTAATTTCATTTATATCTCTTCACTATGCAAAGAACATTTGCATATCAGAAGCATGAGACCAAGAAGAAAAACAGGTAAAAATTAATACTCACCCTTCCAGTTGATCCAAATGCAAAAAGGCCAAGGTCTTCATAAGAAGTGACAGCTGTTGGTAAGGGAAAAAAAGCAAAGAGCTAAAATATCTCTAACTTGAAAATATTGAAAGCTTTATTTTTGGCCCTTTTCCCCCCTTTTTAAATTAATAAAATTCAGAATTAAAAGAATATTTCATAGCATTTTTTACTTACAAAATAGCTTTTACATTCACCTSTACTCCTGCTACAAAACACAGCTTTATTCTCAAAATTTAGAGACTCTTCAGAAACTCAATTTAGTATTTGCAGTTTCAGTATTTAAATTAAGATACTAGTACATTAATAGCAAATTGCCTTCTCCCAGAGATTTTTTTTGTGGGTGAAGGATTATGAAATTAGCATTAGCAATTAGATATAAGATATTTCTGTATTTTATTTCTTAAAAGAGCAGGCTTTTTAAAATTAGGACGACAACAGAGGATACATTTTCCTCTTTCTACAAATATAAGTATTATCATCTTTTCAGCTTTTAAGAACTAGGCCCTATCTGTTTTCAAGAGAGCTGAAGGTAAATACYTTCTTCAGTTGAAACCTATTATTAAAAAAAAMCCAAAAGAAAACCCAAAGYGAAACAAAAATCCTGCTCTTACCTGCACCCCACTTACATAATTACATGAAAACAGCCTGTGGTTTCCTGTATAATTTTGCTGGGTTTTAGCTGAAGCTCACTTCTACTATAACTCATAACAATCCCTTCTCAGAGAGAAGGAYGTCATATTAAAGTCTCTCATTGTTACTCTGTATTTTGTTATTAGAAACTCAAGCAGTATCARAAAGATGAAAACTTTCTGAGAAACACCACTCATTTCTTGGGATATAAKAAAACACCTGWGAATGTTTCAGAGGGTAAAATTAATCTCAAACCCAGAGAATTCTGTTGTTGGTTTCTCTCCCTTGGCTCTGTTTGGTGCAACACTGCTCCTGCTCCTGTCACAGTTTAATTGAGGGCCCAGCTGTGCAAGCTGAGCTTTTCACACCTGGGTGAAGCCCCATGCTCTGTAAATGACACAAGGCAGGGGACACAGGCACCTGACACAGATCAGATGGCAGCACTGGAGCCTCACACCTGCCCAAGCTTAGGTGGTTTCATTTCATTGAAGTCCTGCACACAATTAGACCAGTGCCCCCGAGGGGAACAGAACAAAACAAAAACAAACAGAAACCAAACCCAACAGAACTTCATTAATTTTCTCACATGGTTTTCTCAAGGGCAATGTTTTCCATTCTGCTCTATTACCAACACCAGCACGTTATCACAATAAAAATGAATTAACAAAATTAAATGGGCCAGTCAGTGTTCAGCATAAACCTGGAACTGACTCTAACAAATATAATTCAACAAAAAATATGTCTTACTAGATTTTACCCTGTGTTTTTCCTWATTTCCATTTATAAAGTAGCTAATCACTACTAAACTACTTCAAAAAAGCATTTTAGGTAGCCACCTTCATTGCCATTATAAAAAAAAAATCAGAAAAATAGTAAACATATTTAAGAGCAAGTTGTTTTTATCACATGGTAATAAAYATACAGCACACATGTATGAGGAGTTATGAGCAAAGAGCACAATATTTTCCACACAATTCCAAAAGAGCAATATGAAACCTTAGAGTATTTTCAGTAGTATTCAGTATAGAGTATATTTCAGTAGAGTATTTTCAACTGTTTCTGTAATCAGTTTAGTCCTGTAAACACTGGGAAGCCCTACCACTTGATCACAATACTTCTGTAATTTCAAGAATATATGGAACAAAATATTTAGTGCAATTTATATATGGATAAGTAACTTCTCCCTGATTAGCTTATTTTTTATCATGTTATTAACACTCCATGGAAATTATCCCTTTAAATGTGAAGAGGCAAGTACAGAACCAGCAATATTTGTGACCGACTCCTAAGATGAAAAGAAAAAACAGCCACAAAACTTCAAAGTGTATCCCACTTAAATTCCCAATTCCTCTGTTTACAGAGTGATTTTGGCCTTTATCAGCCCAAAACAACACAGGTCATACTGAATTAACACCAGGACAAACACTGACTAAACTAATCTCAACTCAACACTTGACACTTGGCAATATTTTTTTTGCTAAGCCTTTTGGTCTACACAAATCACTTGATTTTGTCAAAGTCCAGACCAACATAAATGAGTAACTGAAGACACTTCTTTATTTTTGAACTGCAACTAAAATGCTTGTGTTTGATAAATCCTGGCCTCTGTTTGAAATGGAATTAGTATGAGTACTTTCTTTTCAGAAGGTGTTTYATAGGTTAATTCTTTCCTAAATAATAGTTTATAAACACTTTCAACGGTTTCTCTTCACCRTCTTTTAATTTTTTTCTAGCTTGTTTTAATATAAAAATACTAAAATTTCTTTCCAATTYCTTCCCATGGATTAAGTTTAATACTACAACACTGTTTACAAATTAATATAGATTTTTCTAAAGAAAAAGCTTAATTAAGTACTTTGGAATCAAACACRTACAGAGATTTTACTTTGTCAAGGTACAAAGGTTGTAGTTCCCACTTTTTAAAGACAGTGCTCCAAGAAAAAACTTGGAATGCTAGCTAACATTTAATTACTTCAATAGCTGACAGGAATTATAGGAAATATAATCTCAAATCTTATTTTAAAAAATCAAAACACAAAAGGTGATAAATCCAGCAAACTCATCCAGACACAGTTCTGGTGCAAGTCCTACCTGCCAGCATTAGCTGATGACTAATTATTAGTTTCAGACTAGAGGAATTCTTCATCCTGACACTTCAGCTGCATGCATTTCAAAAATGCTTTCCTGAGGTGGACTCTTGCCTTTGGACAACAACTGAGGAGTTAAACCCTTCATTCATATCAGGCCTCTGAGTTCAGAACATCCAAATTCTTATTTCAATAAACTTAAATCCTTAGTTCTCCCCCTCATCACAATTCTTTTGCAAGAATCTTTTTTTTTTACTAGACAACAGCTTAATGCCCATAAAATACAGAACTTTTCAGCCTGAAGGAAGAGGTTTAAAAGGCCATTAAAATTACCTGAATCTCCCCCTTTTTTTTTTTTTTTTTGCTTCTCATGTACCTCTCTAGCTTCATGTTTCAGGTTCTGATTCCTTCCTAATGAGCAGCACTCCAAAAGGAGAAAAAAATTACCAAACCCTTAATCCCAAATCATTAAGCAGCCAACAATACCAACCATAAAAGTAACCCTACGTCTGAGGGGTGTTTTTTAAGAATGCATGAAGCAGATCACTCAACAGGTGGGGACAGGAGCAGCAGATCTAAGAAGAACCAGGAAGCAATCATCTGAGAGACCAAAGGCAGCAACAGAAAACAAAGCCAAGGAGGAAAGAGGCAGAAGCTTTCTCCCACCACCTTTGAAAAGAGAGGAAAACAGATGAGAGGGAAACAATAAGCAGGGAGACTTCCTGCTGTAACATGATCTTTGTGTAGCAGAAGTCAAGGGACGACTCAGTTGTTCCAGAAGCAATTAAAAGAAGCAGGAATTAAAACAGGAGCAGATTTGAGTGCAGGTATTAGAACGGATTGTTTGAACTGTCTCAAGGCAATGCAGTTTCCAAGGGCTGCACCATGACTTCTCATTCAGCATCAAAAATGCTCTAAAAGCTGCATCTATGAAGCACCACAAGAACAATGATAATCCAGTATGACTGAAAAACCTGAAAGGTATCCACTTCAAACCATGGACTAAAACATATGTACTACTTCTAGGAGAATGAAAGGCTGCTACTTTATTGCTCTGAGGCATTCCCTAAAAGCAAAAGCACAGACTGAAGTGATGAGGTTCAGCCAGCACCAAAATAATTTTGCTGCAGAAATACAGGATCTCTCTGGAAAGATAAGAGAGGCATTTAGAAAAAAAAAAACAATAAAAATTTAGAAACCAGTCAGTTTGGCACTGGCTTTGCATAAAAAGACTCAAAATCCTGTTTTTAAATGACAGATATTAATTGTTAAAACATTAAATATTTCAAGGTCAGTCAACCAGACACCACTGTTAACTGCAATCTTTATACTGGGTCATGTCTCTGTGATAAAACTGAGGAAATATTTCAGAGCTCACTGTTAGATAAATCCTTTGCACTTACCAGTCTGAGTGCACATACTGAGCAGGAGAAACACAGAGTAAGAAGCAAGGCTGGCAACAATCAGCAGCAAGATACTAGAAACCACAAAATATTCACAATTAAGCATTTTTACAGAACAATGCACTTTCGAGCTTTAAGAATGCTACTCTTGCAAGAACTAAGCTACAGGATTTCCTCATTTTATGGCTTTTATCTGCTGACTGTGCTTCACGTGGTCCCTGATCTTCCCAGTACTTGCCAGTTGTCCTGATGTGTGGATTGCAGARTGGCCATACCCATGGGAGTTTGTGTGTGCACAGATACACAAATACACATCCCCCAGTGAACAGAAACCAATGCTTAGGAAATGGACAAAGTGACAATTCCAGTGACTTTGGCCCCATTACCCACAGGTCAGCATCTGCARCAAGCAAAAGTGCAAACAAAAGCACGAGTTCATTCAGAGTTTTCAGCCACAYATCCATCCTATTCCACAAGGCCCATTCCTGGAGCTAAAGGAGATCAGAGTTTTGAAAGGAAAATATCAATCTATTAGGAGTAATGGCCAAGAAATTGCCACCCTGTGGCAATTTAATGCAACATCTGGGGAGGACTTRCATTAGGTCAGATCTGAATGACTAAATCAAAAAGGGGAAGATCTTAATCAACAATTCTGAAAGGCACAAGCTATTTATTTCTTCCTCAGATTTGCACAGRAGTCTCAGTGATTTTTTTCTGTTCAATTCAAACCTACAAGGGGAGCTTAAAAATGAGTATATGTAAAAACTGAAAACTTACCTAAACCCCATGAYCCCTGTGTTGGCCATGGCATAGGATAAGCCAAGTATTCCACTGCCCATTATTGCATTCATTAAGTTAAACACTGAGAAAGCAAAGGAAGAACCATGACTGGAAGAACTCTGTGAAAACGACAGAAAAAAAAAGTACAATTAGTGAAAGAACTCTTTTGATCTTTYCTAAAATGAAATGCAAGGGAGGAGGCAACAGTCAACTTCTCCTTCTTTAATCTAAAATCTCACTTCTCATTCTGAAACGACGCAAATCCTCGTGCACGCTCGATGCCGTGAGCATCCCAAGACGCCCACAAGGTTCGAGCACAGCGGGGGCAGAGCGCAGAACGAGCACAGCAGGACGCACGGCTGGGATCAGGCTGTGCCCGCCKGCCCCAGCAGGGCCCAGGCAGCGCTTCCAGCGCTCAGCAGGCAGGGGAGCGAAGGGATCAGGAGCAGCCACGGCACCAGACCCTCATCCCCTCCCCCTCCTCCAGGTGATTCTCCCCTCCCCGGTGCTGTCACCGCAGAGCTGCCCCTCACAGCCCCGTCCCGCCGCCCTTCGAACCCGCGCTCCCGCTCAGCGCCCAGCGCAGCCCCCTCAGGGCGCTCCCTCCCCGCCGCCCCTCACACGCACACTGCCCAGCGGCGGCGGCRGCAGCRGSGSGGYSKYC
>JACDOX010000209.1:654236-799483 GCA_014549065.1 Cardinalis cardinalis | reverse complement strand
TCSTCSTCCTCSTCGTCGTCGTCCTCCTCCCGCCGCTCGCGGGCGGACAGGTACCAGCCGCGGGCGGGCAGGGGCCTGACCCGCCCGGACCCCCAAGGCGGCGCCGCCGCCATCGCCCCCCGCGCCCGCCCAGCGCCTCCGAGGAGCGCGCCGGGGGCGGGGCCAACCGCGGGCGTGGCCGTGAGGTGGGCGTGGCCATAAACGAGGGGCGGGGCAGTGCCCGCCCCGCTGAGGGGACATGGAGGGGCGTTGCGTTGTGGGCGTGGTCATCGTCAGGCCCCGCCCATCCCGGCGCGGCGGCGATGACGCGCGCGCGCGGCGCGCGGGGCCCGGCATGAGGTGAGGGCGGGGGCGGCGGGGGGAGAGAATTCCCTGAGGGGAGAGCGGGATAATCGCGGATCGTGTGCTGAGGGAAGGGATGGTGTCTCTCCATGGGCTCCTCGGGAAGATGGCGGTTGTGGTCTCCAGCCAAATCCAGCGTTGCGGGCGGCTCTGTCTTGTGGGTTTAATGCAGTACCGAGAAGRACAGGATGAGAGGACATGGCTCCAAGTTGTGCCAGGGAAGGCTTAGTTTGGATATTAGAAAGAATTTGGTCACAGAAAAGGTGATCAGACATGGGAACGATGTCCAGCAAAGTGGAACCACTGTCCTGGAGGTGTTTAAGGAAAGATGMGGCGAGGCGCCCCATGCCACGCTGGTGGGTGCTCGGGCACAGTTCGACTCGATGATCCCAAAAGTCTTTTCCAGCCGATTCGATCCTCTCGTTCTGAGACCCTCACCACCCATTTCCACCCCCAGCCGGGGGATGCTGAGGCCTCTGGATGAGGGATCTCTCCTGTGCAGCAGGGTGAGCGATGCCGTGCGCCTTTCGGAATGAGGTGTGCTCTGCCAGGAGCCTGGCTGAGGGAAATGGGCGGCCTGGGACCCGTACGGAGAGCAGCTGGGAGTGGGGCGGGCCGGGGGTGGGAGCGGGAGCAGCCTCGGCAGGGTTTGGGCACGGCAGGCTTGTGAAGGACAGAGCACACGGYCTGTTGTTACCCTGGAGAGGGGCAGGGCTGAGGGAGGCCGGCAGGAGAACCAAGTTCCTTGCAGAGCCTCTCAAGCTTTTAAAAAAGTCAGGAGGAAATGCCAGCCTCCAGCACCACCTAAACCCTTGGCTCCTACCTTAAAGCAACCAGTGTCAAGGCAGAAAATTTGGCTCATTTGGTCTGTCTCTAGTAGAGGAAACCATTTAGAGACGTGTGAAGCCACTTTTCAAGTTTCCATACCATGGATGAATTGGGGCTCAGTGGCAGGAGCAGACATTCCTGATGCTCCTCTGGACCTTATGGTGGACACTGCATTTAATTAATGACCTTTCTGGCATGCACCTTGTGACCGTGTTCACAGGGGTCTGAGGATGAGGGAAAGGATGAGGATCTCACTCCATGTTTCAGAAGGCTTGATTTATTATTTTATGATATATATTATATTAAAACTATACTAAAAGAATAGAAGAAAGGATTTCATCAGAAGGCTAGCTAAGAATAGAAAAGGAAAGAATGATAACAAAAGCTTGTGTCTGGGACAGAGGGTCCGAGCCAGCTGACTGTGATTGGCCATTAATTAGAAACAACCAACATGGGCCAATYCCAGATGCACCTGTTGCATTCCACAGCAGCAGATAACCATTGTTTGCATTTTGTTCCTGAGGCCTCTCAGCTTCTCAGGAGAAAAAATCCTAAGGAAAAGATTTTTCATAAAAGATGTCTGTGACACACCTCGTGGAGCAAAGCTCTTACAGAGCATGGGACCTCYTACACTGGGGCATGGGAGGCAGAAATCACCAAAGAGATCATGACCACTGTTGCTAATAACTGTTTTCTAGCAACCACTGCTTGGTAATGAATTTTACCAGACACAGGAGGGGTCCAACAGGAGTAGGATCAAGACAGTAGAAATATTTCCATTTGCCTTACTGAGATTAATATCACATTTATTAGAACAAAGAGAGGTCATTGTTTTTTGGCAGGAGGGGATTATCTCGCCACTTGAAGTCAGTTAACATTTGAGTCTAAAAGTACATTTGCAAAATAACAAATTTGCAGCATATATTTCATAATAAAGAGCTTTACTAAACTATTGTGGATTGTTTGGTACAGATGGAAATTCTGGTTTAAGAGAACAGCAAATCCATGTGATTTGCAGCCTTTTAAATGGAATGATTACATAATGTCTATAAAATGAATAATTTCTCTTCTAGGACTTTGTGGAGATTGGGATACTGTGCCAGACTACTGAAAACTAATCATTTTAGAACAGCTGCATCAAATACATCATTTCCAGCAGTTTGGATGCTATTGGCACAACATTCTGGCACAATACCTGGGCTCTTTGTAGTAGTTAAAAAAAACACTTTGTTCACAATGCCCGAAACCATGGAGGATAAAACTAATCCAGAACTGTATTTGCCACATCCTGGAGTGCGTGGGATGACACTGCTCAACAGAGAGGCTTTCAAAAGGACTCTGGTTGTTCCAGCTCTTAAAGTCAAGAAAGAAATTGTGCATAGTGTGCTGAAGTCCCTGAAACAATCGGTACTGCAGCGCCCCGGCCTCAAGCGGGTGGTGGAGGACCCAGAGGATGAGGACAGCAGATTTGTTATCCTGGATCCTCATAAAGTACCGGGATTCTCATTAGGGGAGTCAGAGCAGCAGGTCCTGAAACAGCTCAGTGTCCCTCCTGAGGTGTGCAAGTACCAGCTGGAGCTGGGCTATGAGAATTTCAAGTCGGAGGAGATCCTGCGAGCCGTCCTTCCCGAGGGCCAGGAGGTCACCTCTGGCTTCAGCCGGGTTGGCCACATTGCTCACTTGAATCTCAGGGATCACCAGCTGCCCTACAGACACCTGATTGGTAGGTGGAACAGCTCCYCTCTGGAAGCTTTTTGTACCATTTGTATATTGTTAAAAAGTTACTGTACTGAGGGGCACGGTTCTCACATTGTGGTGCTCTCACTGCCCTGAGCTGGTGTGTGTGCCTTGGACAGGGCACAGCTGCAGCCCTGACTCGTTAGAGGGAGGTTGTTCCAACACACTCTTAMTTCTGTTAATTTAGCTGTAAACAGCAGGTTTGTTGTGGCTGTTGTAGAACATTGAAAGGTCCTGGTCCCTTAACCATAATTATCTCCCACCCTCTCTTTCAGGCCAGGTTATAATGGACAAGAATCCAGGAGTCACCTGTGTAGTGAATAAAACCAACATTATYGACAGCACATACAGGAATTTTGAAATGGAAGTGCTTGCTGGAGAGAACAACCTGGTGACCAAGGTACAGGCCTTTTCCCCTGCTATTTTAAATTTAATGTGCTAAAACCCAAAGGAATCTTCTGGAGAGATGTGATGCAGGGATGCTGCTGAGACCATTCCTGTGCACAGTGCCCTTCCTGTCACCTSTCTGAGCCTAAGGGTTGGTTGTTACTTCTGCTTGCCTTTGTCCTGGTCTGCCAAGGGCAAACTCAGCCACAGAGATCAGGAAGGCATTTATTCTTCCAAGTTCACAGCATAGATTTAATGATGTGGATTTGATCTAAGAAAATCCARTTTCCTAATTTCATCAAGCCTTGTACTGTGGCTGGTACAGAAGTTTCTATCTCACCAACTTTGCAACTTAGGCAACATTTTACCTTTGCCTTTTTCCTCTCCTGTCAGCAGCAAGACAAACCTCCTGTCTCCTCTGCTCTGACATTTATCAGGTGCAATCACTGTGTAACTGCCAAGTGTTCTTCACATAGGGTTTCTTGTCTGTAAGTGGAAACTTGGCCACTGCTTCCACAGAAATATTTTCTCTTATCTGTTAGCAGCTTTATACTTTCAAAGGAGAAAACAGGAGATTACCAAATAAAAASTTGAATAGCTTGGTAGAACATCCTGTTCATGCAGAGGGAAGGCCACTGGATTGTCAAGGCAGCAGTGACAACTGAATGCTATGCAGRTGGTGTCACCACACACCTGGCACAGCATGGAGCTGCATCCAGGAGTGCAGAGACACTTCAGGGTGTTTCTTGCTGGCAAAGCAAACGATGTGGAGATCTGGATCCCAAGTTACTTTGGAATCAGAACATTCCACATGCTGGTGCAAAGAGAGTATTAGCTTGCATCCCATTCTCATCTGAATAAATACTGTTCCTTTTCAGGTCTGTTCTTGAGATAGTGGTCATCCCAGAGCTTGRGTTTGGATCAGCTTCCAGACTCTGTCACCTTGGGAGATGAAATACAGTATTTTTCAAGCTGCAGAACTGGCTCCCAGTGGCTTTGAATTTGGCTGACGGTTCCTGTTCTTGGGCCTATCATTCTCAGACAGTTATTTACTGTGTGCACTTCACAAAGGAGGGCTTGAGGCATCTTTCCAAGGTCTGCTTTCAATAAAGGAGTTGTCAGCCAGCCACAAAGCTCTTGAAAACCCTCAGATTTTTGTAGGGTCATTTTAAGTTGCTGCTTTATTTCCACCTGGTGATTGAGACCTGCATAATGCCAGCTATCAGGATTGACACTGGGGACATGGCTGTTTCTCATGAGTTGATCTGTTTTATTTGATTCCTTAGCTGATCTGTTTATTTAAGATTCATGTCTTCTTCCAGTGGGACAATGCTGATGTACATGTTACCTTTTGATAAGGCACCTTCCTTGGTTTTTAATTTTCTTAATTAGCGGTAACGCTCAGATCTGCCTGGCATTTGAACACAGAGGCTTAACCAAATGTKTTGGACTTCCAGGTCAAAGAAAATAACATTTCCTACGAACTGGACTTCTCCAAGGTGTACTGGAACCCGCGCCTGTCCACCGAGCACGGCCGCATTGCGGGGCTGCTCAGGGCCGGCGATTTCCTCTTCGACGTCTTTGCCGGCGTCGGCCCTTTCGCCATCCCGGCGGCCAAGAGGCAGTGCCGAGTGTTTGCCAACGACCTCAACCCCGACTCCTACTCCTGGCTGCTGCACAACTGCCAGCTCAACAAAGTGCACACCAAGGTGAAGGCGTTCAACATGGACGGCAGGGCCTTCCTGCGGGGGCCGGTGAGGGAGGAGCTCAGCAAAGAGCTCCCGCTCCTGGGGGAAGAGCACAAAACTGCATTCCACATAGTGATGAATCTGCCGGCTCTGGCTGTGGAGTTCCTGGATGTCTTCAGGCATCTCTTGGTGGGGGAGCCCTGCAGCCCTGCTGGCCTTCCCACTGTGCACTGCTACGGGTTCTCCAAACACAGCGACCCAGCCAGAGACATTCAGGAGCGAGCAGAAGCTGTGCTGGGAACCTCCTTGGCTGGGCGCTGCTCCACTTTCCTSGTCAGGAACGTGGCGCCCAACAAGGAGATGCTGTGCCTCAGCTTCCAGATCCCAGCAGACGTGCTCTACAAGAGGCCCTGCCCTGATGAAGGTAAGGAGCAAACCTCCCACGTGGCATTGGGATTTCAGGCTGCACCTTGTGCTGCCTCGGGCAGGTCCCACCTGCTCAGCCCCGTGGGAGTGTGACAGCAGCATGGCTGTGGCGCTGAGCACGGAGGTGGCCGGCAGGACCGAGCGCCYGCACGTGTGCAGCAGCTGCAGGGCTTCCTCGCTGTGCTAACAGCAGCCTGCTCCTCTGATCCCAGCATGAGCCTCCCCAGAGAAATGGTGGACTGGACAGGATCACCCCACAGGCCATAAACCAGACCTTTATGCCTCAGGTTGGGGCTGAGGGAGGATGGGGACTCGGTGATCCTTGTGGGCCCTTCCAGTGCAGGATATTCAGTGGCTCTGTGATCTAATGCCAAGCACACGTCCCTGTTAGCTCAGTCCTTCTGAACTGGAGCTGTGTTTTTGCCCAGATCAGTGCACTCCCAAGGGACTGCTCCCAGCTCTGACCTTCTCCTTATGCTCACACACACTCAGTGAGGTCTGGAGGCACCACATCAGCAGAATCAGGTTCTGTACCTGATTGAGTTTAACTGAGACATAGATATCCTTAGAGATCTTCAGTGCTGAACTTGCTTGTTTTGTGGGGTTTTTTTTTTGTTTATAATTGTTCATTTGAGAAACTGGTTGGTTTCAGTGATCTTGAGCTTTGCACTCCATGACAAAGGGAGGAGAGGGAGGCTCCCATCTGCAGTTACATGAACCTGGAGGAAAGGAGGTTTCTATAAAGATTTAATGTCATGAAACTTACTTTTATGCTGTTGTCAGGTTGCACTGAAATGTAGCTCCATACAGGTTTTTGCAGTCTTTTTTGGCATTCAGTAAAGACCCCGCCATTATTGCTCTAAGAGTTTTCATTTGTGACTGTTAATCCTGATTTTAACTCTCATCTCTTCCTGTTAAATCCCTTAACAGAGCTCCCTTTTCCAGAGCTTGTGGTAGGTCAGTCTCTTTATGTACATTAAATAACTTACTTTTTCTGACCTTTTCCAGCAAAACCAGCCTCAAAACGTCTCTGTACCAGCCAAGATTGTTCAGAAGAAAAGGTACTGAGTTGAAGACCAGAGCTATGGTGACTACCTTAGTTTGTGTAAAGGATATTTGGAGTGTCTCTGTTTTACCCCTTGAGTTATGAGGAGCAGAACTGTGTTCCCATTGAGTTGCAGCTTTATTTTGGGAGCCTTGCTTMCTGCAGTCATCTTTTCTTCTCATTGTGGGATCAACTGAAATTTCTACTACAAAAAAATTAAAACTTTATTCTCTTATAACAAATGTGTTTTGGTACTTCCCTGCTCTCTGTTGTTTCATGCCCTGTGCTAACTCAGTGGCAGGGCCTGGGGTAGTTTTCTGCTGTAGCATTTTGATGTGCAAGTTGTAGGGAGAACAGACTTTTATGTCTTGTCAGGTCTAGGAAGGTGACTGATACAACCCTGCCCTGGATTCTCCCTGACAGATGTGTTCTGGTTTCAGAATATTGGATTATGGTTAGCAGATGCACAAACAGCTCTTGTGTAAGCAAGGTAACCTTTCAAAAGCTTAACCTGAGATACCAAAAGGGCCTGATAGCCCAACATCCTGAGGTTTTGAGTAAAAAATTCTTTTTAACACCAAGATTTAGTTAGATTAGTTGACTCCTAACTTTGTGTTTGCCCATGGTTAGAGCCAGAAAGACTTTAATGTCTTTTGCATGTTTGCAGATGAAGTTCATGCTCTCATTACAGTTCCAGGCTGAAACCAGCACCTGAAAAACAGTTCTGTCCTCCTGAAACCGTGTCCTCCCGTGGCTTTTGTGCCTCTGCCCTCTCCAGCTCTCCCCACCTCTGCCTGCTCCCCTGCTGCAGTCCCTGGATGATCTTTCTGGCTGGCTGCTTGTATTCTGCAGGGATCTGAAAAGCCTCTGCCTTTGATTTCCTTTTCTTACCCATCCAAACTATTGTTGGGCAATGTCAACCACAAATAGTTTACTTGGCCGGAGAACTCGGCTCGCCCTCTCAGTTTCAGATATTTTCCCTCAGCCCAGGCTCTGAGCTCACGCCCAGCAACCAGATGTCTGTCACCCTCCTGGCCCTGCTGCTGTGGCCCCAGCCCTGAGCCTGCTGCATTTTTGGTTCTCACCCAAACACCACCAAGGGCCACAGATTTGTTTTGCTGGTGGCTCTGTGTGCCGGCCTTTCCTTCCCTTGGCCACGCAGCTGGTGTTGGGAGCGAGCCCTCACAGCCGGGTTCCTGCAGGATTTGTCCATCCCCAGGGAGGCTGTCCTGGCTCACCTGAGCATCCTGATCCCTCCCTGGYCTGCACTGAGTCCCAGACTCCTGCTCAGCCTTGCAGCTCCAGCCCCTGCAGCTCCAGCCTGTGCTCTCCTCCCAGGCACGGCTGTGCTGGGATTCTGCCCCGGCCCTGCTGCTGCTCCGCTGCCCGTCCCATTTCCTGACRCCTCTGCTGCTCTCCAGCTGCTGCCTCCCCCTTTCCATGAACATCTGAAGGCAGCTCCTGTTCTCCAGGGCCCCCCACAAGCACTGCTGGAGTGGTAAGTTCCTCCACCATTCTGGAATGGTGCAGCCACCCTGGGATCCCTGCCTGACACAGACTGTGGGGCCCTGTGACTTCACGTTGCTCCACAGCCCCAATTTAGAGCTTGGCACCACTGCACCAACCCAAACCAGGCTTTGATCACCATTTCTGGGCCAAGCCTGTAAAATATGTAACTCTCTGATTTTCACTAAAGTGTCAGGGCAGGGAAGGATTTAAAGTGGTAAAAGTTTCTTTCCCTGAAGAACCAAATGCCAGTGTTATTCCAGCAGCATGACTTCAGTTCAGATACCAACTAGCACATACATCACTATCCTCATAACCAGGGGTTTTCCAGCTTTCTGTGCAGTTSCCAGTTCTGTGTACAAGAAATGACATAATAAATAACAGCCAAGCTACACACAAGTTAATGAGTGTATTGAAATTATAAATATTAATATGCATATGCAGTTCTGCATTCATTAGGGCATGACCTGRGGCTTTACAAAGTGAATATGAAGAGATCATTGGTGATCTTTGCCAGCCTGGGTGAGCCTGGGAGAGGGGAGAAAGGAGAACAGAGGAAGGAAGGATCTGATCTCCTTACCTCTGCCTTCTGGAACATTCCTTGTCAGCAGCTGTTCTGGGCACAACCAAGGGGATTTCAAAGGGCAATGGAAATTTTGCCATCTCCCCCCATTTTCTTTAAAAAGAAAACACCAAGTCTGGAATAGATCTCATTCATCTCTTTATTACAGCATAGAAAAAATACATCCATCTAGTGCACTCCTCAGAGCAGGATTCAGCAGCTGTGAGCAGGAGGCCTATAAAACATGGCCCAAGGTGGCTGTCCTGAGCAGCTTCCCACCTCCTGCACTTGGTCACGGCTCCATCACAAGGAGCAGGCCAGGAATACAGAAAGGATCACATCAGGTGGCAGGGATCATCCCCAAAGCCAGAGGGATGTTCCCACCTAAAGAAACTCCTGAATTTATGACAGACAAGTTGCAAACAGAGATAAACAGGAAAAAGCAAACATCCAAAAGCAAAACAAACAAACCCCAAAAGAGAACCCCACATTTTTGACTACTTCAGTGACTTTGCCTCGTATTGACATTTCTTAGATTGCTTCTAGAGCACCTCAGCTGAAAGACCTTGAGCTAAAGCTTTTTTTCCAAGCCAAGGTAAGAACCAAGTGATACAGGGGAGAAGGATCCCACATGAGAGCTGTGTCAGCGTATTTCCAGAGTTTCTTGTCTCATCCAGCTGGCAGGAGGAAAAACCCACTTGTCTAAACTGGGAAAACTAGTTTTATGGGAAGAAAATGCAGGCTTGAATATTGACACTAAATGTTATAATCAAAATGGCATTTAAATGCTTGTGCAAATAAAACCCTGCAATAAGAGTAAAACCACAAACTTTATTAAAGTCTGGCTTTATTTAAAAAAAAAATTTACAAGTGTATTTCTTTAAGCCTCAAATGTACACAGCTGAGTTATTCACATCTTCCATTAGATGTGGCTTATTGCTTCAGCCTCCCTCAGCAAAGTGCCACATGACTAACGAGTTTCCCCCTCCACAAGAATGTATCTGCCATTTTACAAAGCTCTGGTGCCAAGGGGGTTCGGTTTTTCCCTTTAACACTCGAACGCAGCCGGTTTTGCAGCAGAGGGGGGCACAGGGCAGCGAGCGCAGCCCGGCCGGTGCAGGCGGCAGCGATCCCGCCCCGCCTTCGCTGCCCTGGGCCGCTCCTGGCCCCGCTGGGTGTCCCTCGGTCGCAGGCTGGCGCTGCCTGGCTAGCTGGGGTGCCAGAAGAGCCCGCTGAAGGCGTCCTGCAGGGCCCGGTGACAAGCCAGCGAGGACGTGTAGCCCCCAGCCAGGTCCTGCGGGGAGGCGGCTCGAACGTGGGTGAGGTACCTGCAGCAAAGAGCAGCGTCAATTCAGAGCACAGCAAACACACCAAACATCCCGCAGTTCACGGCACAGCGGGGCTGAGAGAACCTTTTGGGAGAAAGCAAGGAGCTGGAGCTGCCCACTGCCCACATCAGGGCAAACCTTGTGTGAGTTAAAGCAGTGACACACCTCCAGCCAGGCTGCCCCGGCCAGCGCTCTGGTGGCACAGGGCTAAGGGCACCCAGGGTTTGTGTTCTCTGTGCTTGCTCTGGGGATGGCTCATTTCCCCACTCCCACACRTCCTGCCAAGACAAGGACACCACCAGAGGCTTTCCTGCATTCCCACAGGAACAGGAGAGTTCCAGCTCTGCCACTTAATGCCAGACACCCCCCCAGGCTGACTGTGCCRGCTGCTCTGATGACCACAGGGCTGAGCTTCCTTGAGCTACCTGTGCCTGGAGCCCACTGACCCTGGGAATTAGATCCGTGGGAGGCCACCATCACTTTGGCTAAAGAATGCTCTAAASTTCCCCATTAATTAAGCATCATCATCCAATTGCAGACCCATCTAATTCTACCCCAAACCTTCCAGAGCATTGACATGGAAACACGAGCTGACATGGAAGCAGGAGCAGACATGGAAGCAGGAGTTAACATGGAAGGAGGAGTTGATACGGAAGCAGAAGCTGACATGGAAGCAGGAGCTGACACGGAAGCAGGAGTTGACACGGAAGGAGGAGTTGACACGGAAGGAGGAGTTGATATGGAAGCAGGAGCTGACATGGAAGCAGCAGTTGATATGGAAGCAGGANCCCCAAACCTTCCAGAGCATTGACATGGAAACACGAGCTGACATGGAAGCAGGAGCAGACATGGAAGCAGGAGTTAACATGGAAGGAGGAGTTGACATGGAAGCAGGAGCTGACATGGAAGCAGCAGTTGATATGGAAGCAGGAGCTGACACGGAAGCAGGAGTTGACATGGAAGCAGGAGCTGACATGGAAGCAGGAGCTGACATGGAAGCAGGAGCTGACACGGAAGCAGGAGCTGACATGGAAGCAGGAGCTGACATGGAAGCAGGAGCTGACATGGAAGCAGGAGCTGACATGGAAGCACAAACACGGTGCCTGTGCTGGCACTGCCACTCTTGGCTCCCCTTGGCTCCTTCCAAGGGCTCCACCCCAGCCACACACGCAGAGCTCCTGCTAAAGGATGGCTTCATAACCCCACAGCTCCTGTGCCCCATGAGACAAGTACAAGACACATTCTCCACCAGTTCTGCACCAAAACCCCATCAAACACACAGATCCAGAGCCCAGCAGGAGCAGCACAAGAAGCATCTCCCATCCTGACCATCAGACACGGCCCCATAAACAGCGAGTGCTTTCCACAGGGGCGCTTCAGCCGCTGTTTTGATTCCTCACTTGGTACATGTTGCTCCTGGGAAGGTTGAGTCATTCCACCTCTGGCTTGGCAATCCAAGCATAAACTTGCAAAACGCACACAGCCTTTTATAATGTTATCCCAAGAAACCTAAAACAGCTGCACTTTTGGCAGGAAAATACAGGACCACCAGTAAAATATCCAAAACAGTTGCATCTTTTAATTTATGACTGTACACTGTTTCCATAAAGAGTATATAAAACAGGTCAGATTTTATAGGTAAGACATAATAAACAGTCATACCCATTGATGCCATAAAAGCATAGAAAAAGAGATTACTGAGAAATGATTAATTACAGTTTTAAAAACTGTATTTCTTGCACCTAATAACCACAATGCACAGACATGAGCAATGTTTCTGAGGGATTCTTGGTGAGATGCTGAAGCTGAGACTGAATTTACCTCTTGTGACTGAGCTGAGGTGTTTTGTACCAAGCTGTGACAGAATCTGGCCCTCATTGCCAGACATTGGTTCCCATCAGCACAGACACAGGCAGGAGAGCACAAAGTAATAAAAAAATAAACCCTTTTAATAGTGCTCAGTCCAAAAGAATTTACAAACACAGCAACAAAGCTGGTCCCATCTCTTGATTTGCAAGGGGAGGTGGTCTGCAGAGAGCTCCTGGTTTGTGGCACAACACATTTTATGGGTTTTAATTTTTTTCTTAAGATTCTTGTTACTTGTCCCTTAATATTTTAAGAGGAAGATCTCATCCTTCCCAAAGGACTTTAGAAACTGCTGTGGGAAACAGGAGCTCCTTTCCCCAGCCTGGAATGATGGGCACTGACAACAACAAATTATTTCCTTCAAAATGCTGGTGTGAAACTACCTCTACCCTCCAAAACAGAAAGTCCTACAAAAATCAGGTCCCATCTTRAATTTCACTTCTATCATATTTATTTCGTTGCACAACTTCATTTTCCCCTCATGCATGAAATAGTCCAGTGAAAACAGGAGTATTTTATATTTCAACATTAACAAAGGTTGGTTGTGTCTTTCTCATTACTTTTCTTATCTTCCCTTACTTATATATCACTGAAAGGAGAAAAACAGAGTCTATTGTTTCCCTTTTTCTAGRACATCTGAAATTGGAGCATTAGTTTCATAAGACAACCTGACTTCCAGCCACTGCAGCACTTACAGTTAATTGGGAGGTGATCCCTGCAGCAATACAAAATCATTGCCAARAAGGCTCCCATCGACTTTTACGGCACAACCTGCCCTAATTCTCCTTACTCCTGTGAAACAAGCACAGCCTGCTGCTGGCTGTCAAGTGAGGTCTTTATTTTCTTGTTAAGTAGCTGAACTTACTGCTCTTGACCCATTTAATTACTGTGGTACACCAGGCAATTGCAAAGAATCTGCCACGCTGAAGCCACACAATGAGCAGCGAATGCTTCTTGCTGCCTGTTGCACACCGGTCCCCATCTGKGCTGCCCGGTTCCAGCCATCCCCTCCACAGGAGAATCTCTCTGAACTGGATTCCTGGGGTTTCTGGCAGAGGTCAGCACATCTTTTCATGTACACCTTTACAACAGCAGCAGGAAGAAGGGCTTGCCAAGTTTTATTTCCAAAAAGCCGAGCTCCGTTAGGTCTTGGGACCTGGAGGTAATTGCTCTCACTAGTTAGCAAATTCCAGCACACTGGGTCTGTTTTTCATAGGTTTATTTTAAGTACCTGTAAATCTTATAAGCAGAGACCAGGAAAAAGAGGTTTGCTTTTTCTGGTGCACAGTTTTTTAATGTAACTTGTTTTCACTGAGGGCAGACTAAACTCTGAAGTAAAAAAAAGCCTGCACTATTATTTTTGAGCAGGGCTAAAGGGCTGTGTGTTCCCTGCCCCAGCATTTCACACTTCCCATTCCCAGCAATGCCTGTGCTCTGCTTCAGGCTGTGCCCAAACAAGCCCCCTTCCCTCGGCTGCAGCCTTTGGATGTTGATCTTCCCCATTAAGCTTTCACATCAGTTCAAACACATCATATTTTGTTCTTCATGAGCCTTGGGGGGCTCATTCCTGACCTTCACTTTCTCATCACCTTGGAAGGGGTGAGAGGAAAAAAAAAAAAAACCCCTCCTGTTTTCAAGGAAAGAGGTGTAATTCACACTCATTCTGGAGGCTCAGAACCAAGCTGGCTGTTCCTGGGAGGGGTTTTCTTCCTGTTTTCTCTTTTCCCAAGGCTGTGTCACAACCACTTCACCAGGMCAGGGCTGTGGAGAGCTACGTGGGCTCAGTGTGGCAGAGGATGTGACCCCCTGTGCCTCCCCAGGAGCCCCAGAGCCCCTGGCACTGCTGCTGCTGAGAGCCAGAGCTGCAGAGCACCCACCAGCAGCTCAGCAACACCCAGGGCCACGGGCAACATCCCCTCACTGCTCAGCAGGGTGGTCCTGTTCCAGAGAAATTCAGGAAAAATGTCAGAAACAATCAGAGAGAGTGGAGAAAGAGCACAATCAAACCTGGCTAAAATAAACAAAAACCAGAAACCAAACAAAGCTAAAACTCCTCACCTAAACAAAGAAAAAGAACCAAACATAAACCAACCACCCAAACCACCCCACAGCGTCCCTTCACCCACCCAACTGAAAGTACCAGTGCTAGGGGTTATTTCACACAATCTTTCCTGCTACCTGAGGTAAATACATTCCTGCAGATGCATCACTTAGAGATACAGATGGAATAACTGTGTGTTTGGCATATAGATTTTTTTTTTACCTATTAGGCATTTTATAGGAATGAAGAAAAGAAAAATCATTCACAAGTTGTTTGACAGGGAAAAAAAAAAAAGAAATAATTTAATTCTAGTCCACAGAGTAGATTTATTGCTCATCTGATTATCTGCAGTATCCAAGACATAAAGTAATGGGGCAGACATTAGATCTGGGAAATCTTCCAGATTCATCATTTAAATAATAAATAGTAGTTGCATAAAGCAAGCAAAATAYTCCAGTCTGGAAAACTGTGAAGCATTAGGAAGGCAGTAGCACAGGCTGCTGCATTCCTGAGCCTTTCTGGAGACATTTTCACTAGATTTACCAATCCCTGGGATGAGCTATTGCTGTGTTACTCAGAGGAGCTGCAGGGACTGGGTCTCATCAGAGGACAGAGCACAGAAGGAACTGGACTGTGTCTGGCCTGGCAATGTGTGCCCTGGGTTACTCTCCACCCCTGGGCAGGTACAAACTGAGCTCCTCTGCTCAGCTCTGTTTTCCTTTGAACCAGTCAGCTCTACCACAGTCAGTCCATGCAGCCAAACAGAATTTGTTTATAAAATGAGCCCAGCTCATTGCTGTTCCCCATTAAACAGCCCCAGGAAATGCATTGGTGATATTCAAATATGGTGTGGTTCTCCCTCTCTCAGACTAATAAGACTAAGGCAGGGCAAAAACACAAGGCACAAAGCTGGTACTCAAGCCCAGAATAGCAATTCATCATTCCAGGGAGTAGCTACAAGCCTGATCCTCAAATAAAAAAAAAAACCAACAAACATATTTTCACCCATTTCAGCAAACACTATGTGGGCAGCATGATTGTATTTAGATGTTAAACCCACCAGCTGTGAGTGGTATCAGAAGTTCCTGCTGAACCCCAGCCTGTTCTGACACAGAATTCAAGTTGAATCCAGCCACGAGCTCAGCCAGGGCTCCTCATGAGCCCAACCCAAGCCCTCCTTGCCCGAGGCCACACTGCCAGCCCTGCCACTGCTCTCCTCCACCTCCACACTGACAAAATGGGAGAAAATCCACTTAATAGGTGCAATCACTGAAGGAGTTCTCTTATTTGTTTAGGGGTTTTTTCAATGCTTCTCTGTATACAACCACAGCATTAAGGAAGGATAKCAAAACAGGGCTAAGCATGATGAGGTCCAAATACAGAGATAAAAAACACATYTTCACCCAGATTATGGCACCTTATGTACTGAACACAGCCCACAGTGCAGGGGTACAAGGAAAAGTCACTCTAAACAGCACAACAGTTTTGGCCACTATAAATTTCTGCCCAAGACAAGTGATCCAGCACAGCACTGCCCCTGCAGCCCCACCTGCAGACAGCAGTGCTGTGCACATTCAGCTTAGTAAGCCAGGCTTTGTTATTATTAATAACCCTGTGCTGCTTTCTGAGGGCTTAGTGAGCAGAAAGTGCTCTCTGAGGTGGCAGATGAATGCCAGACCCTTCTCCATGCCACAAACTYGCTCAGCCCATTTCCCTCGCCCCTGCCCCAGGAACCTGCTGCAGAACCATTGCTTACTCATCACAGTTCTGATTTCCAGCAAGGAGATTTACTGCCTTCATCTTGCAATAAATTCTGCAAAAGCAGATGCCTTCTGTCTCTAATGGATCTCTTTTTGTTACAGTTAAGGATTAAGAAAAAAAATAATTAAAAGTTAAAGCTCCTARAACTTTTAGGTTTTCTGAGTGAAGAACTCTGTTCTACCAGAAATAAACTTTCCCAGTAGAAAAGACAGGAAATGCCCCAGCCCAGCAAATCAGTAGAAGAAACAGAGGACTCCTAGTGCTTCTTTTTAACCTCTTCCATCTGCTTTTTCCAAACAGCAATTTGTTTCAAGCACTGTCAGAGTTTTCTCAGGGCAGGAGCGTGTGTGAACTGTGTGTGGTGAAACAAAGTACTTTAAAATGAAAAGAAAGCAGGTCTGCCACAGCACACCTCAGCTAAGATGGAGCAGGACACAGTTCTGCCACCAGACACTGAAAGAGGCAAAAAAAGCCTCAAAATGTGATATTAGGGATGAAAGAGCTGTTGCTGATAAAGCCAGTTCTGACTCCAAAGGCAGAAATTAGTGATGAGTTATTCCCCCATCCTCTTCTCCCTTATAATGTCCTTTCCATAAAGGGCAAACCTTTTGGATCCTGGAAACCCAAAGCCACCAGTGCCCTGCTGCAGGAGTGACCCAGCAGCACCCTGGGCTCAGAGCTCCTTCCCAGTCAGCTGCAGTGACCAGTAAAGCCATTTCTGAGGGTTAAATGCAAAAGCTACAGCAGTTTAATTTGGTGTTTCACATAAACTGCTTCCTSTGTTAATGGGGAAACCCATACATGACGTGTAAGATAAATCTAATGACCAATCAGAGTTTATTACAGATTACATCTGAACTGGTGAGTGCAGTCATGAACCTCAGAGTAGAAAAACCTTTAAATGCAAAGGCCCCAAGTCACAGAAGCCCTCCTGGGTGGGGGAAGAGAACAGAATCAGATTTTCCCATACTACTTTCCCTAAAAACTTCCTCTTTTTGTGATGAAATCCAGAGCCCAGAGACCAACCATTTCCACTGAAAAGCTAATCCACTGGGGAGTGGAATTCTTTATGACAGCTACCTCAAAACACACCTTCAGTGCTCCTCATAAAAAACCCAGCTCTTCTACTGGCAGAAAAAGAGTTTTAAAGGAAGAAAAGTTTTAGAGAGCACCTGGTTCTCCAGCATTTTCCCAGAACTGCAATTCTACTGCTGCCCTGGTTTTTAAATAGATGTGASACCAGACTCAGGTACTTGCATTTATTTAACACATAAACATTTGCTTTTGGAGTAACTGAGAAGCCAGTGCTGTTGCCTTGAGGTAAGATGAAAAGCTACAGAGAAATGGAGATCAAAGGAAAAGGAGCAATGCTTTCCGCCTCCCAGAAACTGAGATAATTTTAAAAGAAGTGGATGTTTTAAAGTGTAAAGACAGGAAACTAATGATGAAAAAGGTTTTATAGAATAAAGGAAGCTTTGTACTCCTCKGCCCTGATATGCATTTTGCACATTTCCTCTGCTGCAGGCTGGATGCAGCCCYGGGCCAGGACCTGCAGGCACTGCCAAAAAAATGAAGTTTGGACAATTCCAGTCCCACTGCAGAGYCCTACCCAAGAAAGCAGCACCTCAATACAACTATTTCATGTAGAAAGGTCTAGAAACTCCAAGCACAATGGACCACAGACTTTGAGATTACCAACTTAAAGCTCTGTAACCTGTAGATATAAAAACTACCTTGAAATGGGACATAAGCCCCTCAAACGGTGCAAGCTGACCTATTTCCATCTTCAAAAGGAGCTGTAAATCCCATTATACCTGGAGATGTTACAAGTGTTAACAAATTAAATAAACCTCCTCTTCTCACTGAGGAGTTATCCAAGCTAGAGATTCACATGCAGCCAGAATTCCCATGTGTAAATCCAGTGCATGTTTGTGAAGCACATTTTGCCCCTCATAGGAGCCCACAATTCACAGTGGGTGTCTGCATATTCCCTTTGATAATAATCAAATGTTGCATTTAATCAGCTTCTCTTAACATTTGATCAGGCAGCATCACTTCAGACGAGGTGTAACAGTTCCAGCCTTAGAAAATGTGAATRCCAGGGCAAGAGAGCAGCCAATGCTGTCTTTGGAGCACTCAGTGGTTCTGAGCTAACGTGGGAAATCTTGRACACAGTTTCAAAAGTTAAAGTGATGACAGAGGTCATCTTGTTTTGCTGGGGATGTTTTAGTTGAAAAGAAAAACAAACAGCCCTGAAGCTGCTAAAGTACATCACAACCCCACTAAGGAACCCTTAGAGAAAGAAGGCACATCCTGGCAGGTCTGAGGCAGTGTGGGTTACAGGTTTCTGTGCTGCTGCAGRGTGGATTCAAGGATTATCTGAAAGTTCTCCTCATTTTAGCACACAACTGCCTATTTTAAAATAAAAACAGGAAATGGAAAGCAGAACCTGCAAATACACGGATTCTTTGCAAGCAAAGGAAAACCAAAGGCTATGCGAGTTCTTTTTGGTCACATGCTTCAGTTCTGTAAAGGATGTTTTATACAAATTCTATGCTGGCTTCTCTTTCTTACGTTGCTGGGGGGCTTCCTCACATCCCACTTTCCTCCCAGTAAAATATTCACTTGTTTGATGGCTCCACACATGTCAGAGAAGAGCCATCACTGACTGTGCTGTGTAAACATTTTCCTTCTTGCTGCTCACCCACRCCTCTCCACACCACACATTCCTGCCAGCTCCAAAACACRCACAGCCACCACCATTCGGCTTCATTCCTTTTTCCCTTTAAACTGCAAGGATTTCTGCTTTAACTCCTTGCCAAAGAGCTGCTTGGACTCCTCAGCCCCGTGCACTCAGCTGTACCAAGAGGTCAGTGTTTATTTCTGGAAGCCTTGCTCACAGGAAGCCTTCCTTCAGCGCCAGCGACTTCCGTAACTGCAGAGGGGCTGGGATGAGCAGGGGCACCTGGTGCCCCATTTGTCACCATCCCGAGGTCACCCGCCAGCTGTCTGTGCTCTCAACACCCTGCCCAGCACCAAGGCCTTCTCCTCACTCACATTTCCAGCTCTGCACTTCCACATCCACTAAATCAATCA
Source organism: Cardinalis cardinalis (assembly GCA_014549065.1). Taxonomy (NCBI): domain Eukaryota; kingdom Metazoa; phylum Chordata; class Aves; order Passeriformes; family Cardinalidae; genus Cardinalis; species Cardinalis cardinalis. Next base: position 780,870 of record JACDOX010000209.1, on the reverse strand, counting down.
GCCCCCACTGAAAGTGCTCCAGTGTGGTATCCACGTGCCCTCCGAACAGGAGAAGAATGATCAAAATAATTCTTATCTCATTTGCTGCTCCTCGTGTTTGCACATGGGGGAATGTGTTGGGAAGGCTGTTTACCTGAAAGAATTTAGTAATTGGATTCTGGTAGAAAATGTTTATTTAATTAGCCTGTCAGGTCCAAGCTGTGTGGACTGTCAGTCTGGAGACAGTCATGAGTTAGTCAGTCAGTGATAGTTCTTGTCAGAGTAATATTCTGTAATATAGTATAATACAGTATAATAAAGTAATTAATTAACTTTCTAATATCCTGAAGTTCTGTGCAYYATTCTTCCCACCCATTGGGCATCATAGCACTGAGACTCCAACAGCTGCAAGGGCAGCAGCTGAGCAGCCCTGAGCTGTGGTATTTGCAGGGGTAAATCTGACTCCATGTTCTCAGAAGGCTTCTATTCTATTCTATTCTATTCTATTCTATTCTATTCTATTCTATATTATGAACTATACAAAAGAATAAAGGATACAGACAGCAGGTTACCAAGGATGATAATGAAAAACTCATGACTGACTCCTCAGAGTCCAACACAGCTGATGGTGATTGGCCATTAAGTAGAAACAACTCACATGRAACCAATCAAACATGCACCTGTTGGTAAGCAATCTCCAGCCACATTCTGAAGCAGYASAACARGGAGAAGCAAATGAGATAATATTGGTTTTTCTCTGAGGCTTCTCATCYTCCCAGGAGAAGAAATCCCRGCAAAGGGATTTTTCAGAAAATACGACAGTGACACTGAGCGGCCCCACAGAGCACAAGGACACTGCAGTGCCCAGCCTGCCACAAGGGCTGCAGAGAATTCACTGCAGAGCTGCAGCTGCACTCAGTCCCTGCTCAGCCTGCACAGGGCTGCAGGGCTGGACAGGATTGAGGATTGCACTGTAGCTGCACTTAGTCCCTGACCAAATCAGGCTCTGCTCRTATTTGACCCCAGGAAGAATGTCATTGAACACAAGGGCCTTTTCTCAGCTGTAAGATTGGATTTTTTTTTTCTTTTCAATGGGTAAAACAACCATTAAGCCAYCATTTCTGTAATTGCAAAGCAGCTCTCTTTTTAATGTGTTGTGGAAATGTTCTGGCATAGACTGATCTCCAAATTCTTCATCTTTCCGCTCTCCTCCCACACACTGTGTTTAGGACAAAGGGCACAAGAAGAACATGGATGTGTTTAAATATATATTATAACTCTGAGGAAGTCAACCACTGTTCTGTAATTTTCTACCTAAGTCAAGACTGTTTCCACAGACTTATCTTTTTTTATGCAAGGACAGGGCAAGTTCAGTTTTAAGGACACCACTGTGTCTTCTCTTCCCTGGGCTGGACTCTGGGAATACAGCATCCCTTCTGCTGGCAARAAGGAGAACACAGCTTTTATTCCGAAAGACACTTCTTTTGGACACACAAACTCTTCTTTTAGGATAAAAATTCCCTCCTGTTTCTCCCACTCTGACTTTTTTCCATGTTCCACACACCCCACTGAGCACCATGAATCCCCCAGCACACAGCCAGAGATCCATATTGATGAACTGGGGCTCTGGGAGAGCTACATGAAAGAGATTCCTCCAGCTTCCATGTAAATTATGCATCTGTAGSCAAAGGGAGCCTTTCTGAACAGAGCACTCAGTCAGGAACACCTACAGAAGGAGGCTGGAGATGCACAGACACTTTTTTCTCCCTCTTTTTAGCACATTTTGCTTGATGCTCACTTCTGAGGCAACAGATGAGGACAGCAGTGATTGYATCACAGAATTATTTGGGATGGAAGAGACATTAAAGATCATCCAGTTCCAACCCCCTGCCATGGACACAGGGATGCCACCCACTAGCTCAGGACACAACTGCAGAGTCCAGGTGGCTSCAAGATGACAGGAGGTATTTTAGCCCAGAAGCACTGGTAAGGACCTGGATTTCATGCCCAAGGCTGGAAAATGAACTGACCCAATGCTTTTCAAGCTTTTCTTGCTTTTAAGGACTTGCTTTAGTCCCAGGAGGGAAAAACAGAGCTCCTGGGTGAATCAGGCATGGCAACAGGCTTTGCCCCCAAAACATGCTGGCAGAAAAAAATCATATCAGCACAGAAAAAGTGGTTATAACCTCAGCTTTGAAATACAATTTCCTCAGGCAGAAAGTCAGCTCTGTTTTCACTGTGACACAGCACCCTCTGTTCTGAGTAGCAATGAATTCACATAAGGCAATTCCAGTTTAATATGACTCAAAATAGCACAAGAATTTCTAGAGGGTTTTTAGCTGCTGATACTGATCAGGTAAGTAAGCTGCCAAACCTAATAATTATCACCAATGAAAAACCATGAACTCTTGGTTATTCATTTCAGATAATAAGAACCCAAAGTTATTTTCTTTAGGCAGAATGTGGGAAGTGTAATTGTTGAAAGCAAATGTTGCAGTTTGAACGACAGTATTTAAAGAAGATGAGATTGTTCAGGTCAAAAGAAGGTGAAAACCAGGTGGATTTCCCTTGCAGCTGACTTGTGCTCTAATGCAGGAGCCCCTGAGCCTCCTGAGGTTCTGGCTGCTGCTGGGCAGGTCAGCATTTCAGGCTGATGCTGGGATCAGGTTTACAGCTCTCAGCCAGGCTGGCGTTCGCTCCCCAGGAAGGCCTGGGAGAGGTGGGAGGGAGCAAAGAGGGCAGGAGCTCAGGGAGAGGCTTCTCCTCAACCCCAGGGATGGGTGAAGGATGAGAAACATCTGCCCCAGGCAGGAGCAGCCTTTGGGCTGAGCTCTGCAACCCCCCTGCAAAGGAGCTGCCCCACTGGCACGGGGCAGTCACGGCTCCCAGGTGGGGCAGGAGGGAAAAGTTGCTCTGTTCTCCTGAAAATATTTTTTACAGGGGAATGAAGGGGAAAAAACCACTCCTTCAATCCTAGGCAATTTCCTCCTATCTGTCAGCATATGGTAGGAGCTATTATTATTTGGCTTAAATATAAAGCATCATTAAGGCTATTTTTCTGTTTTAACAGCTTAACAATTCTATTGTGAAATCTGGGTGAAATTCTCTGGATTTTATTGTCCTTCTCTATTGTGCCTTGGTAGAATTTCTAGAGGGGAAAAATGCAGTGATGATAGGAGATCTTCATTTTACTCTTCTAAAAAGACAATGAGTTAAGTGTCTAAATTGAACCATTTTTATATGATTTTTGTTGAATTAATTTTAATTTTCTGTTGCTTTCAGTCTAATCCAATATCCTGAAACAGCAGAAGCACARATATCAAACAGGAGTGTGCTGAGTTAGGCAGAACCCCTTAGTTTCACTTAGAAGAGAAAATACCAACGGAGTTGTTACAGAGCAGTGACATCCACAACTGCTGAAATTCTCCAGGGATTATTTGTTAACAACTCGACTCAACTTGCAAACTGCATCCCCAAAATYTGTCTCCAAAGAAGTTGTGCCTGCTGACTGAACTGATTCTGGAACTGGTGCAGAAAGTGCCTTTTTAAACATTCACAGAAAGTGCCCAGAAATCAGTGGGGATTGCTAATAAAAATGACATTGAATAAATTCTCCTGCTGAGGAGAGCTCCCAGTAACACTAGGTGGCAGAAGGCTCTGTCACATTGAAGACACCTGCAGACAGATACACTCCCAGAGCTACTTGAGCTTGRTTTTAGAAAAGCTAAGGGGAAAACAGCTGAAAGCAAAACAGTTCTAAGATCCTCTTTTCCATCCACTCTTCCAGTGCTAATTCTGGCTCTTATATCTCTAATGCACATTATTTCACCATTTAAGCTATCCCAGAATGTGAATACACACTCTAAACTTGAACRTTTAATCACATCCTACCCAATTCAGATGAAATTCTGTATATGATTCTATTAAGCTTTTATRTAATTAAAAAGAAATTCACTGTTTAAAGAAATAAATGGCCACTAGGACAAGTACACAATAAAAGAACACACTGTGAGTTACCTTGAAGCAAACTTGAAACCCGGCCTGCAGTGCTATACACTTCTGCAAACAAATTTCTGCAGCTGAAAGAAAAACAACAACCTACAAACAAACCCATTCAAAACTGCTCAAGACTCAATGTGGGAAAGATCTGATAAAAATGGCAGCTGCTCCCTCATGGAGGTGTATTTTGTAACTACAYACAAAATTCAACTGCTTGTTTCTAGGTTTACATATTTAACCCTTTAAGAAACACCTATGCTCCATTTTCCTTTATTCTGGCCACTCTCTTTCCAACTCTTAAGTTTCTCTCTTATCCTCTATAAATCAAAYCCATCCCCTGCCCTGGTGATGTTAGGAGGAAGCTGCAAACACAGAGAGGGAAAGCAAAAGCCAAGCACTGTCTAAATGCTGAAAARCAAAAGGCAGCAGGGGGAGAATGACATTTCTGCTTCCTCAGATGTGCAAGTTTGAGCTGACAGCAAAGATTTCTCTGAGATGCCCATGGCTGCACTGCTYTTCCACTTCCAAGCAGGAACACCCCAGACTTAGAGCACTTGAGGGGGGCTTCCCCAGGGGTGGCTGGTGCCAGCACAGAGCTCAGTGCATCCTGCAGGGTTATTTTGCACCTCTAGCCATGGAGGCTGTTTGTGTTTAAATATAGTATATTTTATCATTCACAGTTGTCAGCAGTGGAAATTGTCATCTAAGCAGGAAAAGATGCTGTTGAAGAAACAGGAGGGGTTGGTTAGAAAGTAAAAATTATTTTGGCTGTGACAACTCCTCTCCCTGCCCATTTTGAGGGTARGGATCACACCACCCATTGCAAATTGCTGCCCGAGAGTCAGAAGAATCAATAGTAGGTAGGAAAGCTGACTTGCCAAGGCTACAGCCACTGCCAGCAGATTATTAATGCATCTGTCTGCATTCTTTAATGTTTCCTAAGAAGCAACTATGTTAACTGAAAAGGTGTGACGTGTCACCAGCCCTTCTCTTCTCTCCTCTTCATTTTCTCTCCGTATTAAAACCTTGGCTACCAAAGAAAACAATCATGTTTCACCTCATCTTTTCCCAGCTTTTCTGAAGTTCAGTTCCTGCTCTAGAGCAATATATACAGTCTAAGTACTACCCCTGACAAGCTGTTTGACAGCCCTAAGTTCCACATCTATTTTACTCCCAGAGCCTTGGAGTTGGTAGGGCTTAGATGGGAAATGGAGGCCAATTAAAATAAACACAGACAATATCAATGCATTCTTCAGAAAGGCACAAGACAAGCAAAATGAARCACTACTGCCTTTTGCCCACAGTTAGAATTCAGCTCATCTCACAGGCTGAATGCTCTGGCTGAGGTCCAGAAAGACACTTAAGCACATGTCTTATTTTAAGCATGTGAGCAGCCTCATTGATTTTTCACTCATGCCAGGAAGAATATTCAATGCGCTTAAAGTTAAGCACATTGTTAAGTGCCTTCCTGGAGCAAGGCCAGGCTATTTAGCCCCTGCAAGAGTTAGTCTAGAGAACATTTACCATTATTTTAACTTCTCAAGACTTTCTTTGAGATAAAGTTTTATGCTGTATGAAAATATTTCATTCATACCAGCAGTGGCTGGCTCACAGCAACCTTCAGGGACCAAGTGTTCTTCCCCTTCCCACATCTTCTAAAGCAGTAACTGGAAGGATTAAAGACACATAAACAAATATACCAATAAAGAAAATTAGTTTTGAAAGGGAAGCCAGAAGTCTTACTGATCTGAAGAGCAAAATGAGCCCTGCACTGAAAAGYTGACAGACATATTAATTTTCAATGAAAACTAATAAAGTCATTTGCCAATGTCCCATTCCAATACCAAGTCCTGTGCAGGAACTTCAAAAAAACAAGCTAATTGTTGACTGAAATTAATTATCACAATAAGCACACATTCAATTCCATTTTCCCTTCTCCCTTTTACATACAAAATTCAAGGAAAGGCCTGTTAGTGCTTCCTCAACATGACCTCACCACATCAGAGCACTTCAGAGATCAAAGGCAAGACAAACACTTTGCTCTTTGCTACAACAAAGTGATGCCATTTGCTGTGTTTGCTACAGACAATTGAATTTTTATCTGGTTGGCATTATGCAAGCTCAGTATCATACCCTGGGTACGAGCTAGAGAAAGGTGTTTCACAGTACAGCTAAGGAAAGCTGGGTGAGATTCACACTSCCTCCACCCCAGCCATCCCTTTCCAGAAGCAGAAAAAGGAGTGCATGGCAGCCTGAGCATTCCAGCAGGAGCAGCAGGACACTGACAATCTGCTCCTCTTTTATGAGCAGATGCACCTTTGTACTTCAGTGTTTTTTCCTGCAGGGTTTAAACTCAGTGGTGAAAGAACACAACTGGCAGGGGGTGCAGGACAGAAAGGCAGTTTAACACCTGATCACCTCTGAAATCTCAGGGTGACACGGCCGTACCACTCATCATGTCTCACACCAATGCAGCTCCACTCATTTCATGCTACCAGGCCCACACCTGATGGCAACTCCAGCCTCAGCATCCAACATCCCACTTTAGAAACTGGTGGAGCAACCTGAGACCTCTGGAAAAGGGAACTAAGATAACAAAGGCAGCCTGCAGACAAAAAAGACATTTCCTACTGGATTCTGCTTTACAAGTTGTCAATCTGAAATAAATAATCTCTTTAAAATATCATTTTACATATCTTGATGCTGAGATTTTTTAGTGAACTCTTCTCACCTTGCCATGCAATCAGAGCAGGACAGTGACACTGAGAAGGTTGAGGCTGGAAGGGACACAGGGAGCCCACTTGGTGCAGCCTCCCTGCTCAGCAGGGTCAGCTCAGGCAGGCTGCCCAGGGCTGTGTCCAGTCAAGTTTTAGTATCTGCAAGGAGGAACACTCCAGAAACTACCTGGACAACCTGTCCCCGTGTTTGACCTCCCTTGCAGCAAATGCATTCCAGTGGAATTCCATCTATTTCCATTTGTGTCCATGACACTTTGTCCTCTCACGGGGATCAYTGAGGAGCACCTGGCTCTGGACCCTTCACTCCCTGCCCTCCACCAGGTATTCACACACATCAACAAGGTCCTTCCAAGCCTTTTCTTCTCCAGATTGAAGGTTCCCTCAGTTTCACCTCACACAACAGATACTGAACTGATGCCTTGTGAAGGCTGACCTAAAGCAGAGGCTGGACAGAGCTAAAGAATAAAGCAGGGATTTATTAAAAGGGCTCAATGGATCCACCTTGGGCAGCACAAGAGCCCAGCCAGGGCTGCACCCAAGATGAACCAAAATGGTCACAAAATGGACAACCAGTCAGGAGGTCTCTCACTTTTGCAAGTTCTGCTCTATTTGCATATTGGAGTTAACTATCCAATTATAGCTTTAGAACATGAAGCCCCATCCTTCTTGTTTTTCTCTCTTCAGCCCACGGTGTTTGTGCTCTTGGGCCTGAGATTTGGATCATTTGTCCTTGGTSCCCAGCTAGAGCAGGAATTGTTTTGTCTCCCTACTCTGTGAAGAGAGCTTACTACCCTGAATATGAAGCTCAGAAYTACAACCTAAAGCAGCACAGAATCTGAAAAATATAAAAGCTGAACCTGAGGCATCACCAGTCCCTACCTGCTCCGGCATGTCATGTCTGGCACCTGGGATGCCAGGACAGGACCCAGCATCCCAGATGTGTCCCTCACCAGTGCTGAGCAGAGGGGAAGCATCACCCCCTCTCTGAGCTCCTGGTGACCCTGCCCTGCACAGCCCTGGTGGCTTTTCTCCCCCACAAGGACAGGCTGCTGCCTCCTGGTCCCCATGGGCTGCTCCAGCCCCTTCTCCACAGAGCTGCTCTCCCAGCCCTGCTGCCTCAGGGGGCTGTCCCAGCCCAGGYGCAGCACCCTGCACTTCTCTGGGATTGCTGTGACACATTTCTCCAGCCTCGAGGTGCCTCTGAAGGGCAGCACAAGCACCTGGTGCAAGCTCTGGGCTCTGCATCACCTGCAAAGCTGCTGAGGGAGCAGGTCACAGCCAGCCAGGACACAACAGGGTGCTGCTCCCAGTACTGACTCCTGGGGGGAACCATGTGCCCTGCTTGCCTTTCGAACCCACAAATTAACAGCTCTGTTAAGAACATCAGATTGTATTGGTTTAACCAGTTCCCTTTTTTAAATTTAGGTGCATCAATGAGTGCAATATTTTAATATATGCAAGAATTGAGTCTGTTTCTGAACAATATTCAGTATCTGCTGTTCAAGTATTCAACTTGTCCTTAAAAGTGAACTTCCTTCAAGAAAACTTCAAAAATCATTTATGACCTTAAGAGTGGGAGACAGATTTCTCTTTTTGAGCTGCTCTAGTATGTAACTAGCCCAAATGGTGGATTTCCTTAAAAAATCACTTCTGCAGACAAAAATGCCCCTTCACTTGAAGAACCCAGAGCAACAAGAAAGCTGTTTTCCAGAACTGGGATTACAGCCAGTTTATGATGGATAAACATTGAATGCTTATGGCATAATTATAATGTCACAGCATTTGCTGCCAGAATTACAAAAATATTCTTAAAATTATGCCCTAAATAGAATGGTGTTTAGTTTAGCTAAACTGAAAGCACACTCCAAGAAATGTGAAAAAAYAAACACCATGATTCCAAATCTCAATTATGCACACTAAGGGCTTGTTTTAATAAAAGTATATTTAGTGGCTGAATAAAGTTTCTCAAAAAATAATTTTAAAGATAATGAATTCCCAATGTCCAAAAAAGTGTCACATGGAATTTCATCAGTGACTCATGTAAACTAACCTCAAATTTAACCAAATGCAACTGTGATCAATATTGTGTCAATCTGAAAGTATCTGGGGTTTAAGGAAACAAAACCAGATGCAAGGATGAGTAAAAATTTGGAACCCACAAACAGAACGGATTTCTTGGCTACTGAAAGGTCTGGAACAGTTAAACTGACAGGGAGAAGCCAAAAGAATGAGAAGTTTTGACAGTAYTGCCACATTTAGCAGGAAGAGAGTCAAGTGCAGGAGGAATAAAAGGGAGATAGTTTGCTACCACTGCATGTTATTCAACTTTTTTTTTTCTTTTGAAGATGGCATCCTCCACTTGAGGCATGGACTGTTCCACACACCTCTGACCTGCTGTACAATGTCTGACTTGCAATTATGTTCCTAGGCACTTTTGTAAGGCAAAACCCAGCAATAAACGACCAAAAAACCCAGCCACAAAAAATATAAATACTGTCAGATTTACCAATATATTCTTAAAAAAAATCTGTAACAGTTACTGAACAAGAAGGCCAGTTATATATATTAGATTTGGGCCACAAAAGAAAAGGACATTTGAACTGATTCTACCTTCACTGTGAAACAAAACTGAAGGGCTGTGCATGACCTGCCCACCAGGGCTGTGCTGTCCATCACAACCTCMCAAGAAGGTGACAGAGAATTAAAAGTTGTTTACATCAATCCCTTTTTATTATTTATTTTATTTATCATCTCTTGGCAGTAACACATTCCATGAGTTGCAGTGGAAAAATCCATGAAYTGCAAACAAAAATGGGGCTGAGAGGGGAAAAGGTGTCAGGATGGAGAAAAGGGGAGTTTTATTCCTCCAAGCAATAACCCCTACCATGACAGCCTTGCTGGCTCCTTCTCCACTGACAGGAAATTTCTGTAAAAGAATCATGTGGTGCTGGAACACAGAGCTGCAGWGGTTCATATATGAGACAGGCTATAGGTCTGACATGGGAGCAGCAAACTAAGTCAAAAGCCCAGTCCTCTCCTCTGCCTTCCAAATACTAAAATCTTAGAATGTGACAGAAACCTGTTGATTCTGACAGAGTTTAAATTATGCCACTAGGAAGCCAAAGAAGCAGAACACCTAACACTGGCAGAAAAATAAGAAGCCAGGGACTTCCCTGCTTCACAAGTTTTTATCTTCACAMAACCAGGCAGAAAATCCTGAGGACCACGAGGGGCTATGGATTTATGAAGTCTGAGAATCCTCAAACAAAGAGGTGGTTGAGCTAGTGGATTTTATTATTTTACCCTTGAAAGCTTAAATAATAAAAAAGTTAAAAATAAAAATAAAGCAGAGCAAGCAGCTACTAGAAAAGCAGTGTCAGTACTGTCCTTCAGGCATGTTTCTCTCCACACCTCTGGAAAGTTGTCTGGCATTTGACATAATTGGGAGGAAGAATTTTCTCCCCTGGCAAAGTCAATTAACTTCACTATATTTGAATCATCTGTCAGAGCTGAATCTGCTCCTTTCTTCAAGTCTGACACAAGCTCCTACACCTATTTGACAGATCAAACAGCTTATATAGAAATTACTGGGCTTTAAAGGGAAGTTCCATGGCTMTGTCAAGTCAAAAGCTGCAAGACAAGAGGTGAGTGATTATTCTATTAGTATACACTCCCCTGGAATATTAAAATACAGCCTAACTTTGTACTGAAGTTTAACCTCTTTCATGCAATTTGCTATTTCATTATGAAACTCCTTTAGTCTTCAATCACCAGAAACATCTGTAGAAAATTAAAGCAGGTCTTTTTCCTGCACTGTGCTCTTGAACTGCTTAATTTCTTGTACTACTAAGATATATAATCTCCTTGCTGTAACAAGAAATGCAAGAAACAGTATGGGCCATTGCTTTAACCCACAGCCATAAACAGGTATATGCATGTTTATGCATTGAGTGCTATAACCAAGCTTTTATCTTAAAGCTACATAAAATACTAGTGCTCTGTGAAACACCATTCAATGTGATGTCACTAGATTGCATGTCATGCCACTCTTTGGCATCATAAGTCAATTGCCAGCTCTCATCACATTTTATAGGCATTATAGCTCAGGCCCAAACCCACCTCCCATTAGCTCCAATTTAATATTTGCTGTACATCAATGTATAAACCTCRTAATTAAAGGCAGCAGAGGAGAGAAGGGTAACACATACAACGTGCTTAATGCAGTTCTCCAGTTAAAACATGAACACAAAGCAGSATGGTGGGCAATGCAGGAATGAAAACACTTCTCTACTGAAATGCCTTTCCTCATAATCAGCTCTTAAAAGCAGCCAGACCAGTAATGCAGCTCTCCCAGGTGGCAGCCAGGGACTGGGAGCACTCACTGCATGCATAACTGAGAAACAACATCAAGGTGGATGTCAGGACCCAGGACATCCCTCTGGCTGTCCTGAGCAGCCAAGACCCCTCCCAGGGGGCTCAGAGCCCAAGATGCCTGTGGCTTTCACTATGACCCATGGAGCAAATTATCAACCTTAGATGAAGATCWGCAAGCCAYGACAAATTAAGCAGAATGATAGTRAATTTATCAGAAGGTRAAAAAGTAGATTTTGGGGTTTTTAGAATGGGGGTTCAGGGGGCAAGATGGAGGGATCTGGGCRTGTCCAGCCTTTCTTCTTCTTCTTCTTGGCCTCCATCTTCTGCTGTGATGTTGGCACTTACAGATTGRTTTAGAGYRGAAGCTCACTGTCTAACATAGGTGATAGGTATYGGGAAGTGAYTGTAAACATTGTAYATGTAGTTTTTAGTGTAAAGACATAACACYRCCCTGGGGGCAGGCAGAGWGCCTGGACTGTCYTGCTGARCRRACCTCAGCTGGACAGGARAARGAATTTTATAGATAAGGAACAATAAACAACCTTGAGACCTAGAATTGAAGAGCCCTGACTCCTTCTTCAAGCACCAGGCTGGGAAAAGAGACTTTCTAATATTTCTTGGAGTCACTGTGACCAGCGAGAGATCCTGAGAGGTCTCTGTGGACCTACACTCCACAGATTTTATATCCCTGAGCAGCAATGAAGAGCACATCACAGATGAAAATGTCACTTCTCATTGGGCACAGACTTGTTCTGAAGTGAAACACCAAAGGCACTGGGACCCTCTGTTAGAAAGGGGRTTTAGTCCAATAAAATCCCCTTCCTACCAGAATCAAGCTGCTGTTTGTATTGAGCTGGTGAGCAGTGCATCACCTCTGGCAGGCTGTTGATGTGATTGAAGGGAAGGAGCACAGGACTGTATTGATCTCTCAGCAGCAGGGCCAGCACTCCACAGAGCTCACTTTGAAGTAGCCCCATACAAGYGCTGCATTATCTGCCTCGCCAGCGCCGCGCAGGCTTTCAAAGGCTTCAATAATATTATGGCACATAAATCTACTAAAGGCTAACCTGATGCCCTTTGTGAGTGAGAACTTCTTGTACTACAAAGGTTCTACCGGTTGGAGMCATGGAAGAGCAAAAACCACAGGGGAAGCAGAGCTGGCTCTTCCCAGACCACCTCTGTGCTACTGCAGCACAGGCTGGAGCACACGAGAGCCTGGGCTGCCCCAAAAGCCATCTCAAATACAGCCCCACACACAAACTTGAGCACAGGTTTTGTAGGATTTTCCTGTAACTCTCTATGGATGTTAAATCTGTATCAATGCAAACTCATCATTTTCTGTACAGAAAACAYTCAATTTTTTCAAGGAAAATAATCTGGTAATATTTCCAGAGGTATCCCGTGGTCATCTTTCTGAGTTAGCTGTCTCCTGCATCAGAACTATTAYCCCTCAACCCCCTGGAGCACAGAAGTTCCCACTGTGTGCCCAGTCCATTTAATGCACTGCCACTGAAAATATTCTACACTGACCTATGGATTGAAGCAATATTTGATCTCAAATTTCTTCACCCCAAGAACTAACACACCCCTCAGTGACACACCCCAATGAAAAGTGCAAGCTCAYCTTTAGCTTTACAATAAAAAGGCAGTAATTAATTTTTAAAGTATCATATTCTAATTAGTTTTCAGAGGTGCTAAGCAAAAAAAATATTTAAGCATGATTTACACTGATAGATCTTAAGAAGTAAGTGTAAATGGGGATTCATCATCCAAAGAGGTATTTTCCCTACAGGGATCTCATTTTATCCTAGTGATTTTCAACAACTTTCATCTACCATTTGAAAGAAAATAYAAAAGTCACCCATTGCAGAATGTGCATCTGTCAAAAAATCTGAGGAGGGTGGGGAAATGGATAAATGATTCAAATTAATCTGTGTAGCACTTACTTTTTCCAGCTAGAGACAGCTTAATAGCAAAGGTCACACAGCCAGGAGCTAAGAACAGGTCACACAAACACAGCACCACAAATTATTAATACTGGAAACAACACAGATCATGGTGTCTGACTTATAAAACTTGAGCTGTGGTTTCTTCTGGAGGCAAGGAGGTGGGTACAGACACAAAATAGTATTTAGCAGGGGAATTCAGAATTCACCCTGGTTTTCTGCAGTGAGATCTCCGAGTGTCACCTTCTCTCTTCTGGGGCAAAACCCTGAGCTTCAGCTGTACCTGCTGGAGAAAAAGCACTGCACTGCAGACCTACAGAACACCTAATAACACAACAGCAATAACAGCAAGGAGTTATCACATTGTAAATGTAAAATGGTCCGTAACAATAGCTGCATGCACAAACATATGTATTAATTMATTAAAATCATTGCAGCAGAAACAACAGCTTTCCTGGGCACACAGATCMCCCCCTCAAAGCAGTTACTCCTGGCACCCTGAATCCTACCCTCTCCCTGGAAAAATTAATGATACCACTTAGTCAGGAAGCAGAGTTTTGGGGAACTCTCATCCTCCCCTGTATCTWCCCTCACCATGTGGCAGCTATTCTGGGAGCACCCAAGCGTTTTATCAGAAGAAAAGCAAAATTTTCAGCAACAGCTCATKAAGAGAGAATTTAATCAATGAATTTATGTACAGGCTGGAGAAAAGGTGAAGGGAATCCAGGAACATGCATGCTTATTTAGATGTCACTTTCCTTTCAAGAAATCCTTCTAAATTTAGCATGGTTTTTGATTTGTTTTTTTTTGGTTGTTGGTTTGGGTTTTTTTACATCAGAAGTATTTTAAAGCCTCTCCTTTATTTGTATTTCTTGCTTTTCATATTGTTTTTGCTTTCTCAAGGAAACTGGCAGCTGAAATGGTGTTCTAAAAACAAGGCACAAGCATTTAGCAGTGTTGCCATTTCAAACACCAGGCTCAGCTGAAACTGCCGTGYGGTAAGACGATGCTGGTTCAGCTGCTGGAGCCCTCAAAGGACAAAAAAAAAATGCTGAATAAAACCAAAATATAAGTCATGAGTCAACAAAAACTCTGGGATTTGTTGCAAATAACATCCTTCAAAGCAGCCCAAAAATAGAGGATGCACTGCTCTTTGCAGACACCAGGAGCCTTAGTATCACCTCCACCCAGCCAGCCCAGTTTGTGTGGTTCTCTCTACTGGAAGTAGCAAGGGCTTCCCAGAACCTAATGCTGATATTTCAAATCAGATATTTCCATTTTTCAGATAATGAATCAAAGCACCACTGGGAGAAAGAAAAAAAATACAAAAAGAAACAACACAGGTGTGCATGAGGAAGGCATAAAATGGACCCATACATGAGCACTGAAATCTCATCTACTGGCTAGCCCCATTCATAGTCTTTTTCTAAGGAGATAAAAATAGCATTAAAAGAAAATACATTGATTTTCTTTTCTTTCTCTGGTCTTCAATGGCTGGGGCAGACAGCCTGTAAAACCTGCTGCTGTAGTACATATGGGGCAGCTGATGGGATCTGAGCAGAGAGCTCCAGGCAAGTTTTCAACATTTGTTTTGAAATACAGGAAAATCAACCAGCAGCCAACAGCTCCCAGAAAAGCCAAATCTCTGTGAACTGGGGGATGAAGAGCCTGCAGCACCAGCACAAGGCTCCTCTGCCCACCCTCTGTCCTCCAGGTAGCTGCATTCCTTTGCTCCATTTGCAAACATCCCTGAGCCATGTGAGCACACACAGTTCATCCTCTGTGCTGCAAAGAAAAAACCCATCCAGACAGCCCCAGGGAGSAACATTAAAGGCACTTCTGTAAGGTCTAACCCTGCTCCCACTGCAGCCACTAGAAATTCCTCTGCCAGGGCTGGGAGCAGAACTGGACCTGCGTGGAGCTTTTATTTCATTTTAAACCCRCCACACTCAGCACCCCAACAAGTTCAATGGGAATTTTTCAGATTTGTGTTTTGACACTAGAGCCAAAAACAAGTCAAGGAACATGTGAACTTCCTACAGCTCTTTGGAGAAGGCAGGGAAGGAGGCTGGAGGTGTTAACTGGGRGAACTGGTGAAAATGGTGAGTTGGGAGCTGCACTGAGCTACCCCTGCTGTCACCTCCAGGGTCTGTTTGACACTGTCAATTGCTCAGATGTTTGTAGAACTGGACAACATCAATTTTGTGTGTTCTTCTGCTAGTCCAAGCTTTTCCAAGTCCTGGATAAACTGAGTAAATACAGCAAACTCAAAAAATCTATGGARCACTTCTGGGTGAGCAAAAAAGAGAGAGCTAATAAATGCAAAATACAAAAATAACTTCAGTGACTGCTCTTAGACAAAAGCCAAAAGATCAAGAAGGATCCTGTGGCCCAAACTGCTCAAGRCAAGGGACTGCTCAGTCACAGCAGACTCCTGAAAGCAGAATCCCCATTGCACTCACACCTTCACAACAACACTTGCCTTGCTCCTAGGGAGAAAAAGCGCAGGATGCACCTACATCATGGAACAAGGGAAAAAATAAAAAGGCAAGATATGGTTTCCTTATTTCAGATTGTTTGCAGACTCTATATCTGTGGGACTTTTCATTCCAAAATTAACTGYGTGCTGAAGAGAGTCTGGAACAGCAGAGCCTTTATGCTTCCAAGTTTTGAGATGGCCTCAGAGTGCAAAAACTCTTCTCTCTCATTTCTGGAATAGCTTTTGACAATTAGTAGAATCAATGACCACAGAGCAAGAAATCTGCCCAATCCATCAGGACCTAAATGTGAAAAGAGGGGGTAGAGAGAGAGAGAACCTTCTMATGACAGGAAGGGGAGAAGAGGTGTAGAACTTTTTTGGCTTTATTCAGGAGCATTTCCTCATGAATGCTGGAAGAGAGTCAGAAAATAAAGATAGCAGCCAGCACTTACCTCCTGCATCTTTTTAAGGGAGAACTAGACAAATGCAGCAGTAGCAAATAAAGGAAACCATAAGTAACCTTCTCTGTGCAAGGCAGACACTACCCCAGTAAAAAGAGTTGGCACAAACCCAAGGTATAGAGGCTGCTTGGTAAATTCTCAATAAATATTAAAAACACAAGTATGCTGATATCTGCATTTTTTCCAAAGTTGATGGAAAAATTAAAGCATGGGTCGATGCTGCTGAGAACAGAGGAGTCAGTAAGATTCCAGGTTTAGGGGAAAGAACAAAGGGATGGAGAAACTCTTATCTTGAATCTCAATTAATGTCGACAGATTCCGGAGATGAGAGAAAAGCGCCTGCGCTGGAGCCAGGACTTCAGCACCTTTTCCATCCTTCCAGARAGGCTCACCCAGCTCTCAGAGGGGGAGAGCAGAGGGCCTGGAAGCCAGGCTAGTGGAAAGATGCCAGCAAGACATGGGAACCCCCTCTTTCTACAGGTTTCATCCCCTTCTCTCTCCTCATCACAGGTATATCCATTGTTCCTATCGAGTTTACAAGGCCAGAGGAGAAGGAAAGAAAAGAGATGACTTTGTTTTCCACAGAAGGCAGTCCTCATGCTCTGTGGTTATGTATATATATATATATATATATATAAATTTTCTATGCATATATAATCTTCTGCAGAAGAAGAGTGGAGACCAAGTGCACAACCATCACCAGATATCATCAGGACGTTAAAGTCTGAAGAAAACACCACCAGGACAAGACCTGACTTGATCTCTAAGCAAAAAGCTATACCTGCAAAAAATCTGGATTTATGGGTCATTAAAGCAGTGACTAGAAGACCTTTTTATTTATTTATTAATTTTTTTAAAATAAATATTTAAAATACAAAATAACACAACCACTTCCAGGACGAAAGTAACCCAGCATGATGTAGCAAGTGTATTACATCAACCTCCATAATAAATCTAACCTGCTAATATTTTCAACACTGTATGTGTTCTTGCACACTTTCAAATTACTCCACCACTATTTTAAACAAATCCTTCCACTGAAGAAAATGTCAATATATCAAAACTATTTTTTAAACTAATGARTTTCCTTTTTTACAAAGCAATTACTTTAAGTACTGAAAAGGTTTCCATGGCACCCTCCMCTTTCAGCTGACAAATATCAGCAATAGTTGGATTTAAAACAAACAAACTGAAACCCCCAAATCAGCAGCRTTTGACTCAAGGAAAAACATTAAATGTTTTCAAGCAGAAGCATTGAAAAACTTATTCTTACTGAAAGAAAAAAGTATGAATGCACACCTGCTTTTCTATCAATCTAAGCAGGAAACCATTTCACTGCTGCATCATAAGTAGAAGAAAAGTGCTTATTAAAACATTAATCACAGTCCATTATATTCTGACTCCATGCCAGAAGTTCCCATTACATCACTGAAAATATCTATTAACCAAAACCTGATTCTGACAAGTTACAGAAGTGTAGTGTTTAGGATTTAGTAATGTAAAAGTCAGTTTTAGAAGAACAGTTACACAATTGATTTTGCAGTGGCAAGCAACTATAATTAATTGTTTTTGTGACATTTATTACTGCAGTGGGGTTGATTTAACTGGTGTTTCTACTGTAAAATTATTAAAAAATTATTTCAAACTTCATCTACTTTTATTAAACACATTTATTGTGAAGGTATTTAATACCTGGGGCTGGCTAAACAATTTTAAAACGTGCTGGATATACCAGTACATGTAAAACTGTATTGTCTTGTGTAAATATGGGCCTTGTTTAGAACCACGTCTCACAGGAAATTATGCCAAATGAAAACCATCTCCCCTTCTCCTCTCCCACTGAAAAGGATTTATGTTTTTACATTTAATACCAGTTAAAGAAACAAAAATATGATGGTGTTACCTTCAAGCCAGAGCAATAGTTCAGCTGTGAAGTCCCATTATGTTCAAACTTCTGCTTTGTTATTAGAAACACAGCCTGACTCAAATGCTTCAATTTGGAAGAGGGAGAAGTGAACAACTCAATTCTTTCTGGAAGTCTGGCACTGCATGTCTTGTTTACCTAGAACAGTTCTCAARTAACTACTAGCAAGGCTTTAAAACCAAAGCCATGAAATTGGTTCCTAAATGTGTGTACATAATCTCCAGCCAACCACTTTAATTCCTCAACCCCCTCTAACCAGCACCACTAACAAAAAAAATCAGAAATAGCTATAATGCATGATAGGAAAGCCATATTATGCATTTTGCCCCTTTGACTCAAAATACATGAGTCTCTAACTTCAAAAGGAAACTGAGATAATAACCTTTATCCTGTCCTTGGACATCTTCCAATTTCAAAGATCCAAAGAGCTTCAGTTAAGGAACGTTTAGGGTCCCCCTTCCATGCAGCAGCTCTGGTCCCAGCTACCCCTAAAATCTCTGCTGCTCCTCCAGGTGTGACAGCCACGRGGAGAGATGCAGAAACTGCTGGAATGGAAGGAGCCAGAAACACCAATTCTTATGGGTGTGGAAGACTTGCATGGTTTGGGGGTTTTTCTAATTAAGGAAACAGGAAAATAAAGAACACACCTGTGATGGGATGCCATGAACTCTTAGGAAAAGTTCTCTGGCTCCACTTTTCCCTCCAGTGTGATCTAATCTGAGGGACTGCAGGGTCAGTATCACAAYAAGAAAACAGAGACTGCCAGCCCARCCCTTAAAAATCTTGTCATCCATCATTATCAGATTGAGARCAGTTACATCCATCCATAGGATGCAATTTATCAATGGAATTACTGACTTTGGCAAATGACCTGCTCCTCCAGGAAGAGATCCCTCACTGCTACCACTAAGCACTGTTTGGAGAGGCTTTAAGCATTAGAGACTCCTTCAACAAAGTCATCTGTAGGAGGTTAAAGAACCACAAACTACTGCTTCAAAAGCTGTAGAAAGCTTCAAGCAAGACATCCCCCCACAATGCTCCCCTCTGCCATTTAAGGAAACTCATAACTCACCTTTTCAGCYATTTGATACCTGAACAAAATTTTCCTCAGAATGCTGCTTTACAAGTGTATTTATCAGTGTAAGAGTCAAGATGATGCAAAATTTCTGGGTTTATTTTCATTATGGGTCTTTTTTTTCTAGCAGTCTCTGGCTAAATGTTTTCATTTTACATAACCCCCCCCTTCTCAAAACAACAGTGTTGAAGGGTTTAGGAAGATTCTCTCTCCTTCCTTCCACACTTCCTTTCTGAATTTTTATTGCAATGAATTTTTACAAATGAAATTTTTTACAAATGAAAATGCTTCAGAAAGCAAATTCAAATGGGATGCTCATCACCTTTCCACTTCAACCACATCTGAGACTAAATAGTCTAAGATTATTGCATCCAAATAGACCCTTCAGGAGAAAATGCCAGGGTTTTGTCAGACTGCCCCAGAGCAAGTCCTTGTTGTACCATCTCTCCTGACAGCCAAGCACGGAGCAGGAGCAATGCTCAGATGTTGATGAAGAGGAGGAGCTCAGCAATGGATTTCCATCATCTCYCACATGCTCCATCAGGCAGACTTTGCTCCCCATCACTGTGTTCCTGCCTCTGTACTCTAACACTGGGCTCAAAGAAAGCATCTGGGGGCTCTGTCCCAGGAAGAACTACAAAAACTGGAGGACAGTAAACCCCTGCTGTTGTTAAGTGAGAGATAATCAGAAGAAATCTCCTGCATGTGCAAAACATATTGTTTTTCTTGTGGCAACCACATAATTCCCAGTGCAATTACCCATCTGGCTGAGGAGCCAGAGAAAGACTCAAAAAGGGCAACATGATGGGAGTGAAGAAGAAGCAAGAAAGGAAAAAAATGTAAAGAAAAGGAAAACACTGTAAAGAAAATGTAAAGAAAAGGTAAATGAACATAAAAACCACCAATCTCAAATTTACCACATCATTTCAGGGATGCAACAGAAATCTTAAAACTTAACTTCTATCAAAATACAGCAGCTAAGGAGGGAAGCTTGTGGGCATACAGAGTCACAAGGGAAGCAGACATCCACAGCCATATCAATGCAGGGGATGGAGCGAAGGATGAAAGCAAAGAAGGGCTTTCAATAACAGATAAGAACTGTCACAGACAATCAGGTCTTTTTAAGTGGCTGGTAGTAACAAGGCTTTGATTTGCTGAGACACAAAGAGCACAGAAAATAGGGCATTTGGCCCACACAATTGCTGGATGCCTCCTGACACATTATAATCCATCAGCAGACAGCTTTGCCTGACACCTTTCAGCTGCCCACTTAGCAGCACTGCCTCCAAACCTGCAGAGACAAATCAAGGTTTGCCTCCTACAAACTCTCAATAATAAAGCCAATATTACCATCCTGATTTTTGGAAGTAATTTTAAATATTTACTGCTTGATCCCGTAGCAGTCTGCAGACAAATCTCTATTTCATTAAGGCTCTGATTTTTTTCTTTCTTTCCTCTTCATATTTAAGTATTTTAATGAATGTATGATTTAGTATTCAGCAAGCCCATGCTACAGAAAGACTATTCTGGAAGAAATGGTATAATTACATTTCCTACAGCGACCTTGTAATCTCACGAGTATTTATTCTAGACTAAACAGCCTTACTCAGCTGCCCTGTGTCTGATTGTCGATGAAAGAAGCTTGTTTGACAACTGCTTCGAGCAGAAACATATTTTTTCCATGATTGCATGAAAAAGTAAAAAAACATTACCAGACCGGTACTCGGAGCACAGAGACTCGTGTTAGATCGATGAGTTAATTCTGAAGCCAAAGGCCAACAAAAACAATCAGCATGGACATTCTGCTGTCAGGGCCAGCTCTTGAGGTTAATTTAGTGGTACACACACAGCTACAGCCAGCTTTACATGTAAGAAACCGAGTGGTATATGCAGGCTTCCTTCTTTGTTTCTTTATATATTTTCCATATTCTCTGCTTTTATAACCCTCCTGAGACCTTTTACAGTTACAGAACCCACACTATACCCACAGGTGGGCGGGCAGGAAGCAAAACTCTCCATTTCATAAGCAGTCCACTTTTAATATATTCAATTGCTAATGACCTTGACAGAAGAGCTCCATGCAAAACACCATATTCTACGGGGTGTCGTTTGAAATGTTCATAGACTTTTCTGCCAGAAAGCTGATTCCTTAAACAGTAAGATTTCAGACTTACTAAAGGCTGCACTCCTTGATTTCCATTCAGCTGGRAAAATTAGCACTAATCTACTTCCCCTATATTAAATTTGCATCCTTCCAAAAATCCTAAAATGAAGGCTGCAGGATTTCTGTGGAATGCCAAAGCAACACCAGACAGTTTCTGTATCAAACCAGGTCAAGATGGTTTACAGGCAGTTCTGTTGCCTGCCCTGAAAGAGGCAGCACACTGGGCTATGTTCATGATGCCAAAAAAGGGCACCCACACGGTACTTGTTTTGCCATTTATGGGTTTTTATTCAATTATTTATGATAAAATGAACAAAAACCAAAAGGTTATCTGGAAAGGTAGCTGAGTCTTTAAAGCAATAATCACTCCTTACCTGTCAATTCTCATTCATTGGGTACCCAATGCAAAACACTCTGCAGCAGACAGAAACCTCTGCTGAGGAGCAGGCCCTGCAACAGGAGACTGGGAAATTCAGACCATATGCCTTGGTAGCCAGGAGCATTCCTGCAAGGAGTGCAGCCCTCTATGTGCCCTCCAAGGCAAGACAAGTTTCCCTTGCTCTTACTCAATCTTTTGACTCTGACTACTGAGCTTATTGAGAGACTAGATTCCATTAAAAGCAGCAGAATGAATTCAGTGTTCAAAACCAATGGGCCAAGGCAGATCAAATCAGCCCTTCATTTGTGGCTTTTCTCCTTTTCCAAGATTCAAGAAATATCTGCATACCCCAGTGACAGAGCAGATGTGAAAAATCACCTGCTATGGACTTTTAAAGCCCAGTGATCCTGTCACCCATTCAAAATCAATTCTCAGTTATTTCCCTGCCTCCAACCCTACACAGACACTGACAGGGTTCTAGCAGAAGCTAATCCAGCCAAAGACCAGCTYAGCTATGCTGTAAGAATAGTTTGGAGACCATCCTGACTATTGCCTCACTTAAAAAAAAAAAGAAAATCACAATGACTGACAGCAAAGAAGTTACACGAGTCATTTCTAGATTAAGTGCCAGAATTCTACATGTGTTTCAAATTACACTACAACACTGTACAACAAAGAAATATGCAGAAATTTTCCACTTGAAGTGAAGGTTAAAAATTAAACACTAACAAAGCTCTAACAGATATGAAACCCAACCTCATCTTAATGCGAAATTTAAAATGCCTGAGCTGTCCTACACTAGAAAAAAAGGAATGAATCAATCCAGTTATTCATAAGAAAAAGCACAGTGACCTAAAACATTTTTATTGTATGGAGGGATTTTCACAGCACTCCCACTCTGCTTCAGTACTTACCCCCTCAGCTCTTAAAATGATGTTCTGTTTAGATTAACTTTTAATTTATCAAAGTATATTACCTATCCTCATTAGATTAGTGTTCACTACTAAACTTCCTTTTCTGCATTTTATTTAAACAAAACATTAACCAGMGTGCTCCTAACAATGTGATTATACATGAAAACAAGTTGATAGACCAAAGAGTAGTCACATTTATCCCCYCAAAAAAAGATTTTTTTATATACACACATATATATATTCAGCTTAGATCTCTCCAAGGCTAAGTAGGCAAACACAATTTTATTTTAAGCAGACCAGGCTTGACTTGATTACAAGGTCTGCTGAAAAGAGAAATTTTTAACCTGACTTGTAAATTACCTCAATTTTATGAGAATAGTGAGGATATGACTGGCACTGTGTTGAGYATGATCCACTTTAGATTACAAGGTTTCTAAACCTTGAGTCATGAAGTTTACATATCTTTACCCAAAATGCTAATCACATAAGTAGATTTTCAATTTATATCCATTTTTAAGTAGCCTGTGTATGGCTCTTCACAGCTGTAAAATTTGGTGGCTGCTGTGTGGCCACTCCTGTTAGACAGACTTATAATTACTGCCAGGAATGTCTTTACATTCTTCAGGACCTCCAAAAAAACATCATTTGGATCCTCAGAGGCTTTTTTGTTTTGTTTTTCCTTTAGAATCAAAACTACACATCAAACATACATTTTTAAAGCAACACACTACTTTCCATCCCCATCCTGTGTTATTCTTTCACTACTTGGAATGTCAGTTTGTTATATTTTTCATTTCTTTTGTTTTCCAGTAAGAAAAATGCAGACCTCCAACCACACAAATTCAGCATGCTCAGCTAAAACATCAGGAAGAAAAAAAAAAACATTAAAAGAGACAGGACTTTTTTGCCCATCTAAGAAAACCTCCAAGTAAAGCAAGTGCCCAAGTGCTCCTTGTGTTCTCCTGCAGCCACACACCTCTGCTCCCCAAAAGGCAATTTAACAGATTTGAACCAAAAGGTGACACTTCCCACTTCAGTCCAAACTAGGAGTTTGTGGTGACAGCAGAAGTGCCAGCAGAGCCCTTGATAAGGCAGGGATCTCTCTCAAACACATCAGCAGGTTGCCCCCAGCTCCACGCACAAAGCAATTTCCCAGTGCATTTCAGCAATTCGGAGCAGTGACAAAGCCACCCAGAGCCAGGGCTGTAAGTCATCATGGAGGGACAGGCAGCTGCAGAAGCCACCCCCAGGATGGGCATGTTCCAGTGATCCAAGACCCCATTTTCCTCCAAGGGCAGCACCACATGTTTGGGAGATGCTCTCACGCATCCTCTCCCCTTTTCCAAGTCACGTTTCCATCTGACAGCTGAGACAGGCGTGAGCTGGTCCTCGAGTCTGAACAACCAAAGTGACCTTCATGGGGGGCTGAAGGACACAAACCCCTACACATTATACCAATCATTTGTGTTGGGGAAAAAAATAAAATCCTAAATCTTTATTACTCTSAGATTTCCAACACCCTAACAAAAAAAATGCACAAGGATATTAATGCTTTTCTGCAGTGCTTCAAAAAAAAAAAAAATTTACATCCCCAGGGGAAACTGAAAACAAATTTGTAAGAACAATTTGAACATAAATTTCCTTTTTTGCAAAATATGCAAACACAGAAGAATAGTGGAAAAATGCAAAATCAAGTTTATGGTCAGCTCATTAAGCTTTTTGAAAAGCCTAATAAGCAAATAATACAAGTCATCTTAAAAAGCCTYTTTTTTAATTATAAAAGATTCCTTACAAATGTTCCACATGACCCTGTAAGTATTCACCCTTTTTCTTGCTCTTTGCTRAAACCTTCTTGCCAGCTGTGTCCTTCATTACAGCAACTCACTAAGAAAAAAAAATGCTGAAACCTAAAGCAGGTCTTGCAGAAGGTAAGATGTTAAGGAATATTCAAAAAACTCATTCTGCTGAGTGTTTTGAAGATTAAAAAAAAAAAAGTATCTTTAAGGAAAAAAAAAAGTCAATAAATTATGCTACCTGAAGTGAATTCAAAGTCACCAGGCTGACAATTGTCTCTGCAATAGTTCTGGCTCCAGAAACTCAGACAACAGCCTGCACATTTGAAGGAACTATTTAGCAGCAATAAATGTCAGGCTACAAAGTCATTAACAGGAAAATGAAAAGATGGAGAAACTAAAATTAAAAAAAATAAATAAATAAAACCAACTAAATACATTCAAAATCATAGAATGGTTTGGGTTGGAAGGGACCTTAAAGACCATGTAGTTCCAACCCCCCAGCTATGGGTAGGGATGCCACCCACTAGGCCAGGTGGCTCAAAGCTCCATCCAGCCTGGCCTTTTGTAAGTGCAAATGAACAGGAAACTAAAAATCTTTAGCTGGAGAGGTTTACATTGTGCCCAGCTCTTCTGCCTCACCCAGGCAGCTGCATGCAGCTGCCTGAAGAGCCCCAAAGCAGGGACAGAGGCACATTAGTTAAGCATTCATCACCAACAGGAAATGCGCACGAGTTCCTATAAACACAGAAACACAAATATATAAACCAACAAGCCTGCACGCCTTAAGGTATTTCAGACACCCCATGGAATAGGCTTAGAGCTGTGCTGGCTGGGAACCCACAGCACTGATGTGTTTGTTTTGGAATGGCAAACAGCCTCAGGACTCGGAGGAACTGTTCTGGTGGGCACCACCAACCCACCCACCCAGCCGGCCGTGAGCTCCCCTTGCTGCCACAGCCACCCCGCTCCCCTCAGCCCCATCACCACCTCCAGAGCCAAGCCCAACAAGCCTGGCTGCTCCTGCTCACAGGAGGAAAATGGCACTTTTCAAAGTGTCTCCAAGGACAGACTGTGGCACTTTAGCAAACCCTACTCTGAACCCCACACAGACACAWCTGCAGGGTTTAAAGGGATTTGCTCTGTAAAGTGTTGGGCTGCCCCAGACCTGGTGCCACTAAATGCAGTGGACATAGAGGACAGTGTTCCTGATGGATTTGGACACCAGCATTCATGGGGCACAGGCAAAGGGAATCCCTCCTGCATCTTTTTCTTGTTTGTGATTAGGCTGAGGGGGCCCCCAAGCCCCTCTCACTGGAGGTCCCTCACAGCTGTGCTCCATCCAAACAGGTGGTGAAGGCTGAACCAGGCTCTGCCCAAGTTTAAACTCCTAATTAATACTTTTGCCTGTGCCCCATGAATGCTGGTATCCAAATTCAACAGGAACAGTCATCTATGTCTATTGCATTTAGTGGCACCAGTTCTGGGGCAGTCCAACACTTTAATGAGCAAAACTCTTTAAACCAGAAGATAATAAAAATTACAGGCATCAGGAGGACACAGAAACAGTAAAAATGGAGACAGTCTCACTTCCAGACAGTTTTCACTGTCAGTTCTCACTTCAGTTTTCTGAGGCACCATTAGGCTGTTTATTTACCTTCCTAAGTCTATCTACCTCTGTCATTTCCTGGATGAGATACAGCTTCTCCCATGCCAGTGAACTAGATGGGATTCCTGTTTGGATTTCAGTGGTCTCCCAAACTGCACACTAAATTGCCTCAACTTTGTTCAGTACCTTGTGGCTTCAGTTTTCCCAGATTGCACAGCCAAAGGTAAACTCTTCTTTTTTTAAACTCTTTCTTGCCTTGCCAGCTTGCACATTTGTTCTGCCCTGCAGTTTTCCAGGCACTGGAATGCTGATGACCTTGAGGGTCAGGCCATGATGAGCTGGGTGACACTCCCCCAGTAGCTCCAGTTTTCAAGTGGCATTTCAGCTACCAACACATCACTCCTGGACTTCCTAACCTCCCTTGCCCAGGCACAGAAGGCTCCCAAACTCCCTTTCTTTCAAACATGGATGCACACCATGATGCTGCCAAGCTGCTGGACCAGCCCTACATTATATTTTTTGACAAAGTTAAGCTCTGTGCTTCATTTCTCACAAACACAGTTTGACTGTAGACAGCAGCCGACAAGTAAATCTACCCTTTTAGATGGCAAACAGCCCAACTTTAATATTTTTACTGGCTTACAGCTGGGTAAATTAAGCCTCAGATTTTTATTTATTTATTTTTTAATACCGTGCAACTGAAAATGAACAGCTACTTCACTATGACTGCCAAGGACAACCTTAAAAACACTAATGCAATCCAGTCCAGCTCTCAATAGATCTATAAAGGCAAGAGRACCAAAAATTTCAGCTTATCCACCCAAACAAAATGTTGGTTAGGCAGGAAGTCTAATATTGTGTTAAGATCCCTTAAAAAAAAAAAAAGAAAGGAAAAAAAGATCCCTGGCAATCTGAAGATGGTAACAATCTCAGCTACAATGCCATAATATGGGATTTAAAATGCACTRATTTACTTACCCCAGCCTTCCCAACATTTCAAGCTCTGGAACTTGTGGTCCRTATGTCTCCACTTGCAGAGGCTGATATTCATACAAAGTTTCCTCTAACTTTTGAATGGGAGCTAATGAAATATGCTGACCCTGTTAAAAAAAAAAAAAAAAGTAAAATATTTCTACATATAATCAAGGTCAAGGCTTTGTTTTGACTTTTTTTATATGCAGTATAAGAACAAGCATTAACTTGGTCCAGACAAACACCTCCCACTAAGAACATACTGTTCACTATACCACTCACTTCTTCATTATTTATATATTTTTTACTAGGAYCTACAGACTGGAAGTGATGTTTCATCAGCTACAATTGTTTGGACAAGAAGGAAGGGGAGAAGAAGCTTTATTCAGGGCAAGCTTACCATTAGAAAGTACAGCTGCTTCCAGTGTCACTAGCAAAATTATTATTAGGCACTAATTTCATTTATCTGAAGTACTATCAAACAAATGAAACAAATCAAACAAATGTCTCTGAACAACCCTACTTGATTCTGTAATCAATGATTTCCTGAAAGCCCTGATTAGAAAGGGAAGCACTTTCCTTTCTCTCCACAGGCTTTGTAAGCTCCCATACATAATGGCTCTCAAGATAGACTTTTACAGAGCAGTACAATTAATTCATTCAGCAAATTCCCATTTGTTTCATAACTAAAAATATAGAAACACACAAACATTAAGCTTTCACTCCAGCTGGTACTTTTGCAAGACCTTCAGAGTGCTGAGAAACAGTGAGACATTTCCACACCCCTCCCCTCCAAGTCCCTATCACTCGGAGCTCTCACAAAACAGGAGACTTGTGCCTGGGAAGRAGGGGGTCAGGAGGATATGAGATAGAGCCAAAGTTAACAGATGTTGCTGCGTGACATTCTACACTGATTTGTTGATCTTTCACACAGTTTCAATTTTCTACTGTATTCTATGGTGCTCACAAAAATTAGCAGCAGCAGCAAAAAGACAGAGCACYGTGAGCTGCCCCAAACCAGCCTGGCTTTCCCTGTAGAAATTGAGTTTCCCATCTGCAGAATGCAGGAATTTAGCAAAGTAGTAGTATTGTTTTTGTAGACATTTTGTCTGAAACAGGAGATGGGAAGCTTTCCATGGGGTAATGCTGTGTATAAGCCTGGCTCCCACTGGTGATCACTTACTGAGCTGAGCTTCCCTGGGGCCACTTCCTTTGAGCATCTACTCCCTCAAGTGGAAAATACAGGCTCCTAAAGTGGGACACTGGGTTAAAATTAACTAAAGAGGGGAATGAAAAAGTCTGTAGAAGGGGAAAGCTGTTAATTAAATTTSTGGTTGAAGACAGTGACCTTTCTGAATTTGGAGCAGAGATATTTTTGTTTAGGGAGTTGCAGAAAATAGCTAAGAAAACTGAAGACTTAAGTCCTTGAGAAGTGTTATCGTGGATCTAAGCTGATCTCTGTGGAAATAGCAGCAGCTCAAGTTTTCCATTCAAACAGCCCCTGTGTGAGTGATGAAAACACAGAGTTTTAGGCTTTTTTCTGCACTGCCTGGGGGACTGGAGAGGCCACTGCTGACACTGGTATGGGGACAGGGTCCTGGAGATGAGATGTGAAGGAARTTCTCCAGTCAGCCACGCACCACTCCAACTCTCATGGCCAGCACATTTACTTCTGTGCTACAAACTATTGGTGCAACATTAAAAGAAGGCTACTGTGCATTTTTAAAGATAGGAAAAGAAAGGTTAAAATTTCAGCTAAAGGTTAAAAATCCAGCTTTAATCCCACTTCATGATATTTTAGGACATAAAAGCAGGGGTTTCTATTTTCCTAGAAGCTGTCTATTTACAATCTATCCAAGTTTATTAAAATACAGTACTTTGTGGCTGCATTTATGGGCCTCTTACACCCATTGCAAGAGGGTAATGCTTAAATAAGACTTATATTTGAATTTTTAGCAACATCATTGTCTCTAACCAARCAAAATGGAAAGTCATACCAATGTTTTACATGTGTACAACCTCATCTGGTGAGTGAAGAGTCTCACTCTTTCCAAATCCAAATTTTGTTCCAGCCATAGAAAAGAAATTTCGGTTTTGGGCAAAGATCAAAACCATGGTAAATACTTTGGGAAATTACTTCTGTGCAGAAAAAGGGAGAATCTCAGATTGCAGGCATCCCATCCCTTGAGGACAGCACCAGAACAGCTGCTCACTGTCAGCACAGTTGCACTGGTGCCTTCCTGACACTTTGTTAATGAGAGCAACTCCTGCCAGCATTGGCCAAGAGACACAGGAAGGCTCCCAACACATGGACTGGGATCATCACTGCCCTCCTTCCCCACCACCATTTATGCTGCTACAGATGTCCATCTCTGGAAGCTCCTGGGAGGACAGGATGAAAATGTTTCACTTGTTTTCCCCTCTTGGTGGGGTTCCCAAGGTGCCTGAGGTCACAGGGGATCAGGATGGTCATTATCTCTCAGATAACTCAGCAGGAACTGAGGGAGCTGCCGATGAATGGTGGGAAGCCTGACTGGTCAGCACCCCAGGGGAATGGGGGGCACTGGGGTCATGGGGAAGGACTTCTCTGTGTGGAACTGCAGCACCAGCTCCCTGTGGTGGCCTGGAGAACAGCAGAATGTCAGAAGAGGGGCTGCATCATAGAAACTGTCCCTCCTTGAGCTGGTCTGACATCATGTCCAGCACAGGCCAGGACATCTTGTGTTCCTGTATGAAACCCAAGGACTGGCAGTTCAGCCAAAATACCTTCTTTTGAAAGGCATCCAATCTAGATTCAGACAGATTTGAGATCACAGAGGTACAGGCACATCCTCTAGGTAAGTTGTTGCAATACTTAATTATCTTAACCATTAAATACTAGGAGCTCATTTCTRGTTCATCAGATTGACTCTCTCCTATGTCTTTCTCACCTCCCTCATGGGCCAAGGTGCAAGGATAAGGAACCAGGGTGCCATTTCCATGGCAAAAGGACTGCACTGGTTTGTGTGCAGCCAGCAGATCTGCACCTCAAGGAGGTTATGCAGCTGTACAAGACAGCTCATTTGTTTTTGTTTCCCAAAATCACAACTTTAGCTGATGTGCTTTGGCAATGTGGATTACATTCCATTTAGCAATGGGTAAAAAGCCCCATCATCAGCTGTTGTTCCTGCCCTTTGGCTGTCTGGCCTTTAGGCTCCTGAGCTTACAGACTTTCACATTGCTTAGCCCTGCACAGGTTAGTGAGGTCTCAGAACTGGGTATGGCCCAGACTGGTGCAAAAGTCTGGGATGCAAACCAAAACCATTGCCTTTCCTATTTCCACTGCTGTTGGGATAAGCTGACTCACAAAAAAACCTTGTTGAAGTTAAAAGGCTCAATTTGACCACTATTATCTCAGTTAAGAGCCATTTGACCAGAAGCATCTCACTTTTGTCTCTCTGTCCCAATGGYCCCAAACCACTTCATAACAGACTGGTAATAAAAGGGAAGCTGCTGTGTAACTTTAGAGACACCACAACAGACAATAACTGTTACTTTGGACTTACACAGCACTTTACAGATCCAAAACCCATTTCTAACCTATGAGGTAAGACTTTTAAATTTCCTGTATTCCACCTAGACAGTCAGCCTTACCTCTTTCCAGCATTAGGAGGCATTTATCAGCATGCTGAAACCAAAATGAAAGCAGTGGGACCAAGGTCCTGCTTCTGCATTGCTTTCTCCTGACAAACCTAAAATCTGATGTGGTCATGGGTAAGTACTTCTAATTCCCCTTGGATGCTGTAATGTTTGTGTAAAAGTAGCTGACAGCATCCAAATGAAGAGAGAAAAGGCTTCCAAGAACACAGACAACACTTTTTCCTGCCTCCTCTCCCTCCCATCCCAATCTTCACAGCATACAAGTGTTTTCCCTGGGATTATTTTAGGYACCAGAGCTGTCTATTACATACTGGAATGTATGGAACCACAAAACATGCTGCTAATTAGAAGGAAGGCATTTGCTTATCCTTAGGACTTTGTTTATATAAAAGCCTGCACAGCAATGGATTTGTGAGCAACTGACATTCTATTCATGTGCTGTATGGGTTCAGATGAGAGACATACAGGATTAAATTGGGAGGGGGRTTGAATAATGTCTTTGTATTAGAAGTAAAACTGACTGGCTGAAAGACTGTTTGAGACAACTATCAGCTGAAAAAGAAACAAAAGCAGTGGCCAGTTTTGGTTTCAGATTGTGATACAACATGGCATTTATAAAAGAAAAGCTGTGGATTACATACAAAGGACTGCTCCTGCAGTAAACAAGGAGCTTACTTTAAACAAAAMCAGCCCTCTTTCAGGAACAATCATGGCTGTTAGAACATCAAAATTATAGTGTATCACTGCACCTTTCACACGGTTTGGGGAGGGACTCTTGGCAGAGGCCAGGTACATCAGTATTTGCCTGCTAGCAGAAGGAGGTTATTTTAGCACAGAGTACAGAAATATCAGCCCAAGTTGCAGCGTTCACACTTCTTCCTGTCCTGCCCTCTCTCCCTGTCCGTGGCTCCAAAATGACACTGCCTTCCTCCACCTCCTTCCCTCAGCAGCAAAAAGCAACAACTGACAGCCTTCCCAGAAATCTTTCAAGAGCCACGGAGGAGGAGAAAGGAGACTCACACCAAAAATGCACTAGTAGGGGAAAGAGGAGGAACAGCTATGCCACAAAAACATCTCCAGGCAAGAGACAGAAGCCAGAGACTGGGGTCAGTAAAACTTGTCCAGACAAGGCAAGTTTCTGTACTAGCAGCAGCTGGACTAGTTGATGGAGCCAATCTTTTTGCCTTTTAAATTTCTCTCTGCTTAGGGACTTACTGAGCTCTGCTATCAGCCCACTTCCACAGCACACGTCAGAGAACAGAAATAGCGGCGCTCGCGCCACATCTCATCAGGCCCTCTGCGGCAATGTTATTTTTGTTTAACCCTTTTCTCTGTCAGGTCACTCTCCTGAGCCTGGCCAAAGCAGACAAGGAGGAACCAAGGGCTGTGGAATGCCAGGACACATCCCCAGCACTGCTTCCATTGTACATGGCAGGACAGAGAGGTTAACAAAGACCCTTTTAAACACACCATCATCTGAGCGTGCAATTATCCAAATGCTTTCAAGTGAACATTAAAACAAAACTATRAATTCCATGAATTTTTCAGTATAAGCAGTCTTAGGAAACTATTTTACTGTTAAGCTCGTAACAGAATTCAGCTTTTGAAAAGATTTCATGTTAACACAATTTCTTACAGATATCAAYGTAAATATCTTTGGCAATGTGGTGTGAGCCAGAAGTTGGGTTGTTGTGGATTTATTCTCCCCCTCCAGCTTCCATCCTCTTAATTCACTATTGACAAATCCATGTCAGCAGTGCTAAAGTGGCCTTCTGATTCTGATTAACTACTTTGACTACAGTAATACTCAGGAAAAGGAGAATGAAACTGATAGATTTGGAGGGCTCAGTTAATATTATTTTAACCTTTACCCTCTCTGTCTTCCACAGCCTTTTTAAATAAACACAAAGTATGTCAAACTAAAATGTATAATTCTATATGTTGGCCTAAAAGTCCTGTGCCAGTGAAGCTTTTTTCAAAGACTTAAATATCAACTGTTCTCACTCTGCTCTTGAAAAAGCAACAATAAATCTAAATTATTTACTTGATTATGAGAAATAAAAGATTATGAAGATATTTCAGAAGTGAAACTGAAAGAACAAATGATCTGACAGAAAGCAACAGAACCAATATTAAGATTTTCTGTTGATCTCAAAACCAAAATCTGACCACAAAAGGCAAGATCAGAGGCACAATATTGCCAACCCTTCTGTGTGGCAGATGATTTCAGACACCTAATAACAATCTCCCTCCATGGTAATACTTAATTTGATTTTCAAATGCCAAAACAGATTTAAAACATGTGCTTTCTTTAGGAATGACAGAAATAAGCCAAGAGATCAACAGCGCTGAAGAAGCCATTTACAAAGACAGTGAGATAAATGTGATTTGTTACATAAACAGGTACCTGCAAAATTAACCACGGACTAACATGGGTTAAATCACACCATTAGTTCTACTTGCCTCCAAAATTTTCCTTTACAACTTTCTGACATAAGTAATTACCTGACCAGACTTATCTTTAAGCTCCTGCCAAAAAGCCCCATTTCTCTAATCTCCCCGAAGAAAGCCTGTGTCCCTCTAACAAGCTGAAATACAATTGTGCTGGGGCAGGGCCAGGGCAGGATTCAGTGCCTGCTCTGTTCACAGAGCAGCCCTGTGCCCTTTCCTCATGCCCATGGATTGCAGCGCCTGCTCGGGACTGTCCTCTCCAGCACTGCCTGCTGCAGCCCAGGCAGGATTCAGGAGATAGTCTGGATGCTTGCTGCAACAAGTCACTCTCTTGTTTTCAGCAGAGATCCCAGAGCTCTGGCAGGATCTGCCAAGCTTTCCTCAAAATCTGCACCACTGTTCAAAGGATAGCCCAGTACACAAGACAGCRTTATTTTGGGGAATGAAGAATTTAAATACAACATCATTTTCACGTCACTAATRAGGCCATGGGTCACACTCCTGGTTTTCAGCACTGGTTTGTCAATCTTGCTCCCAACTCTGTCTCAGCTCCCAAGAAATCAGTTCTGTGCACACCACTGTGCTGGACACGGCTCAATAGCTTCTGCTCCTTTTGCCCAGGACCTCTACCCTGCACTTGGTGCCTCTTTGGCCACCTTCAGCTGGACTGAAGAGCCATGCCATGAGCTGGCTGCTGAGGGGCATTTGGACACCCTGGGAATGCCAGCTGAATTTGCAAACCTCATTATCAGCTCGTGGGGGGGTTTTTTGTTTTGTTTTTGTACAGCAGTTTTGTCAGGAATCTATGTGGCCCTTCTCAGGGTACGGCTGCTGGTTCTTCCCGTTTTCAGAGAAATGTTTCATTACAGGTGACTTRAAGTCCATGTTTTGGTCAGTTTGTTTCACCAGTCCTGTTGGTAATACAGCACATTAAGCAGAACTAAACAAACTTTCATTGTATCTCTACCATCAGACTTCTGGAGCCTTGGTCATTTTGGTTTGGCTATCAACAAAGCACAGTATCCACTATCAACAATAGCCAGTCTAATTACAGGATTTAAGGCTTTAATATAACATTGTTTYAAATACACACATTTAAGACCTAATTTTTCAAGGGACATGAAGTAGAAATAAATGGCAAATGCCAATTTGTGTATCATGAACAATGAGAGAGGGACAGACACAGCAGTGGAGGTCAGAGCACAAAGCTTTGCCCATCAAGCAGCAACAACTGCCTGAGCCTCTGCACAGGTGAATCTGGTGCTMCTACTTTGCTGAACTAAAGCTGTGTGCTACACTGATATGATCCCTCTATTATGCAAGAAAATTATCTAGGATTTCCTGGAGAACAGTGGAAACTGTAAAAACCAGCTGCTGTGCTGGAAGAACAGCAGCTCATAAAGAATCATACATCACTGTACTGAACTGTCTGCTCTTCCTGGGATTCTCTACAGCAGCTTCCCCCATCCAAACAGCCACAGCTCCACAATACTGTTTTTGAGGAATGCAAAGTCTGAAGGATGATTTAAAAAGAAACRCTGCTTAAAATAACAAAGCCAAACAGAAAGCTGACCTCAGTCTGTAGAAAATTAGTAACTCTGTGTGTTTGTGTATGGAAGTCAGAGACATATTCCCTGTCCTACTGAGCATCCAGCCTAGACCCAGATAAATGTTGATAAAGATGCAGAACATCACATTCAGTATGGCTTATGTCTGCCTGATAAAGGGAAGAAATAAAGTGAGATTCCCTGAATAGCTAGATTTTAAGGAGGGACTGCTAAAGGTTGATGATCGTCTGGCAAGAGAAATCAAGGAAGTTTTTATAGCAACAGACACCAAAAAAAGAATAAAATATTAAGAAGAGGACAATAAAGGCAGATGAAAGGAAAAGCATGAATAGAATAGAAAAACAGGAAGGGTAAATTATTAGAAACAGGCAAAAGGATAAAAAGAAGGAATTCAGAAAAACTGAAGTCTAAAGTTAAACTAAAAGTATCAGACGTTAGCAGTATGTGATACATCTTCACAATATTTGTGGGCTGTATTTAGTACAACATTTAAAATGAAAACTGTTAGCAATATATTTAGAAATTATTACTTAGAGTAAAAGTAGTTTATTTCTAGCCTTTTTCTACTTGCATGCACAGCACACAAGTAAACATGAACCAACTATTCCAGGACAGGAGGGGACCCACTGCAAACATAACACACAACTTCATGGCACTGCTTTGAAAATGAACAATAATTCTCTCAAACTAAACAAAAAAACCTCCCTGGGGCAGAAGAAACTGCATTTTTAATCTGCCCAAAATTTATTCTTTTGTCCTTCCAGAGAGATTCAGTTTCTTTCCATGCAAGTTTTCATCTATGTGRGTATTTCATTTAAGTGGGTCTAACAAAATGATGCTTAAATCTGAACCACAGACACATGACAGCTTTTCAAGTTGTGTGTACTTACTTCCCATGGCACCTGAATTTTACCAGTCCTTTGGGCAGGATTCACAGAACTTTACAGGACCAAAAATCCTATTTGTAAGCCTTGCCTGATCCTGAGAGAGTTGCAAAAAATCCTCCTATGGATTAACTACCATGGCCTGCTGCATTGCCCTGGTTTCAGTGGTTACAGCTTCCTAACTCCTTGAAACACCATCAGAGATATCTAAGGCATCTTTAACACAAAAAAAAGGGAACGGTCCCTGCCATTAAAAATCTACAATCTCAGAGAAAAGAGAAGCTGGCAGCAAAAATGGATAAAATCACACAGCAATTTCACTCAGTCCCTGAAAAACCATATTTATCTGTTTACAAAATAAAAAGATGCCTCATCTGTTTAATCTTGTTCACTGGTTTCGTTGTGAATCCTTTTGCTAAAACACTTGCATTCAAATTTTTAAAAAGCAAGTGTTGTCACAGATTCTGAAAAAGGAGACTGCTGTGAAAGTAACTGCAGGACAAACATTGTATTTTGAGCAAGTTGGGGAGGCTGCCTGAGTATTTCCTGCTGTAGGCTCACAACACACAGTTTTACCTTAAAAACAACCCTTCCACTGCAGAAGGGAAGATTGCTGTATGCTCTGGCACAAGTACTGGATGGAGCCACAGCAGCAGAGTGCCCTGACATTTAATAATATCCAACAGGGAAAGGCATTGCTCAAAGGCTGGGTCAGGGACTGCACTGACATCCCAGGCCATGGCCACCAGCTGCTGCTTGGGAAACAACACAAACAAGCTGCAATCCCMAAAAAAAGGAAGCCCCAAGAACAAGCATTAAGAACATTTGTTAATCAAAGCACTAATCATATAGGAAGGTCTTAATTTCTTTGAATTTCACAAATGATTTCCAATCAGTAAAATATGTACYAGGCTTTCCACAGATGATGCAAATACTTACCCTGGCTCAAGGCAGCTGATGCTCTRAGAAACAAACCAACATAAGCTGATCATTTGAATCCCCTTAAAACTCTTAGTATTGGACCAAATAAAGCACAGTAGAGCTTACTACTCAGTTTTACAAGCCATGCCAAACATCTTTGTGCACTTAAAAACTATAATTGAATTAACTTTACCTGTAAGCTTGGGGAGGGGGAGGGTGCACAAGGAGAGAATGAAAAAATAAAATACAAACTCCTTTTCTCCTAAACTCTGAAAATAGTTCAGGGTCCAAATCCCTATACAAGAAGTAATAAAAATAGTTTGGTTTCTGGTAGCAATAACAAAAATGAGGGCAAGATTAATTCTTACACTTTTATGGCAAACAATCTAAAGCAGATGTTTGAGAATAGAAGCGAGATGTCAAAGTAGTTAAAAAGCGCTTTTCAAACTCAAACACAACAAGACAACTTACAGCTTTATGTGCTTATATAAAACTCTAAATCATCTCAATCAGCTCCCACCCTTCACCCTTCTCTAGTCTATGAAGCTTCACAATTCCCAAAAATGTTATATTTAAGACTAAACCAGTACAGATTGGTGTGTCCTGAACAAAAGCACATGCAAGTGAGCTTTGCTGATTAGAGATCAGATCCTGATCTCTTATAAAGAGAAAGAGGTTTCCCTGGGTTGAATACCCAGGATCTCTGGAATAAAGTCCCTGTCTTCAAGAGACAGAGCACACTTTAAAGGTGTCTAAAAAAAATTCAGAGTATATTTACATTTCTGCTAGAAAACTGCAGTTTTGAGACAAACTTCACATTCTAAGGTCAAAATCAACATAAACATTCCTCAGAATCAGACTTCAAATGGATATTTGAAGTTATCCACACTTTCTTGTTTGCAAGTTCAAAGAATTGCTGATCATAAAGCAAATTTTAAGATATTAAATCTTTCAAGTAGAGATTTGACAAAACACAATGTGTGTGCAGGAGAGTCGAGTCCCTCCACRTGTAACAGGGCAGAAGCCTGTGCACAGTAACCCAAGCACACCCTTTCCAATGAAACTGCCCTTTAT
Organism: Cardinalis cardinalis; assembly: GCA_014549065.1. NCBI lineage: Eukaryota > Metazoa > Chordata > Aves > Passeriformes > Cardinalidae > Cardinalis > Cardinalis cardinalis. Next base: position 743,527 of record JACDOX010000209.1, on the reverse strand, counting down.
TATTGCAAACACTGTGTTAACTTAAAACACCGTTCACTTAGATGTGCTTTCCAAAAGGCCTCAAGCAAGATGATACTGATTTAAATAAAGAAAATTAGGCAAGTTTTTGCACTCCAGCTTCCCACACAAGGAGGATTTGCCAAGCCTTTCCAGCCTAATCAKTGCTGCAATCACCCTGGTATATAAAGAGACTGACTCAGCGCACACAAACACTTCCAGACTCACCAGCAAGAGCTGATTTTTTGGCTGACCACAGCAAACTGCCTCCCAGTGTCCATCTACCTGGAAGCCATCCATCCAGCCACACTGGGCTACTGTGCATCTGCATGGCTGCTCCACTTCATTAGTGAAACACAAACCCGGCTCCAGCCATGGCAGTAACTGATACCGTATCACTCGAGTCAATGGGAGCAAATCAGAAACTCTACACTACATATGAATAATAATAGGTTTTTGTGTTACCTTTCCCAAGTGCTGACAGTTTGGAAGGTTATTTTCCCCACCACCATCATGGCTGGACTATAACCACATTAATTTCAGCATGTCAAGGCAGCTGTTCAAGAAGCTTTCACGGCACATTTGGCTTAACAATCCAGGGTGGAGTTTTGGGGGTTTGTTTTCAATTGTCCAAGATTTGACAAGAAAAAGAAAATTAAGTTTAAGATGTATAACTCTCTGGAAAATTTTATTTTCAGYAAAAGATGGCAAGCTTTAAAAAAAGTTTTAACAAACAAATTTAAATCACCCTTTAAATCACCAGCAGCCTAAATAACTTGGCCCTAGCTCTGGACATAAACTTTTATCAATGGCAGTTGACTGAGAAAACCCTGTTTTCTCCTTCAGTTTCACATTAATCTCAGGGCACAGTTAAWACATGACACTTCATCAACTTTTCTCTCCCACATCTCCTGTTCACAGCCATTGCTGTGCTGGCTGAAACATTTATTGCCAGGACAGAGCACTGACCAAGAGACCTACAAGGAACAAAAGCCTGCCAGAGCCTACAGCAGCTCACCTTACAAAATCACCTAAGCCCCAGCCCAGCTACTACCCCAGCTGCACTGGTCTGTTCCAGGGTATCAGCACAAGTAGGGAGCTGCAGTGACTGTTTGCTATCAAGWCAAAGAAATTCAGACTTTGTTTAATCTTTTCTATCTCAGATTTAGACCAATACTAAGAGGCAGCCCTCAAGTGCTACMCAGAGCAGTCTATAATTCATACAATAGTTGAGTCACAGCAAACCAGCAGCCTGGCCAGGATAATGCTTCACTGGATGCATATACATTTACTTCTGTAAAGAGCTACAGTTTGCTTTTAATTATTCATAATGTTCTACAATGTACTTGGATGTGTATACTGTACAGACACACAGCAGTTTGAATAAAATAAACACACCTCAGTAATTAGCTGATTGCAGTGCTCAAATAGTGCTGTTTTTAATGAGATGCTCTTTGTGTGCATGGAGGTTTCTGTTCTGTGTGTGTACACACAGATACACCCAAACACAAATAATCCAGGGCATGAGCTAAACAGTTTTAAACAAAGACTATCATAGAATGTTTGCACAACCCTGTAATGCCCCAATSATGTGCACATTTGCACACGGGAATTATTTAGAGGCATGTCAAGCTAACAAATTTCTTTGCCATCAGAAAATTTTATCATCCACTTACCTGGGGCTTAGACCCAGATTCAGCAACACTGATTCAGCTTAGAGAACTACCCAKCTCCAAGCACACAAAGAGCCTCACAAAGCCAAAGGAGCAGCCACATTCCARTTATTTTGCCTGGATTGTGGTCTGCAAGTCCAGTCCAACAAAGCCAAGCAAGCCTAAACCTGATGGGGTAAGCTGAGCCCATCCGCTGCTCTGCAATTACCTGTGGCAATAAACACCACGCTCGAGGAAGCACAGGCTTGCACAAACAGGCCTCCAGAGGAACAGCCAGCACCCTCACAACCAACCCCAGCCTCCACTCCCTGTCCTTGCATGGTTGTACCCAGGTTGTGTGACACCAAGATGGGCCATTGGTGGCCCACAGACCCACCAGGGATAACAGATGGGCCCTGGGCACTGAACTGCAACGGGGACCAAGCCCCAGAGCTGAGAGTCAAGGCAAGGGGAATACCTGCTTGCTTGCTTTCAAAGCACATGCTGAAGGGGTTTCTGGGTCAAAGCCAGGGTGATCCATATCTTAGGAGATCAAGCACCTCCACCAGGTTTGTATCAAAAATTTATATGACTATTTCAGTGATCCCATTAGCCCACAAGGGCAGACTTTAACTCAGTACTCAAGGTACAGGCAGCCAGATTAATTTTACCAGGCTAATCCACATGCCTGAGGCATTCCCAAAGCAAAAACCTACTGGTATAGGTGTGAGTTTTCTTATCAGTTTAAATGGATGTCTGACCATCACTTTCTAAATGAAGGTGGGCATCAGAAGACTAATAAAATATTATTAAGAGGGATTTTAAGAAGTGTATCTGGCTTCCAAGTAATATCTCAAGATTAGTTATTTATTATATAAATCACCTTAAGTTCATTATCTGGGCCCCAATCCCATGGGCCAAACAAGTTGAGAAAATAGTTCCACTACTGACTGTACATAATGGGGTCCATTACTCACCCCAAATAGATCAAACCTCTTTAGAAAGTTAATCTACAGAGAAAGTTTCCAAATTTCTCTAATCATGCATTTAAAACTTTAAAAGGAAGAGAGTAAGGTATTATAAATCATGCACACACACATATTTAGAAATCTGTATAATTTTAAAAAGTAGACTAGAATTCTAAGGAACAGCTTATTGCAATAACCATTGAATTATCATAATCATGTTGGTGGCCTTTTAGAATAATTCTTATCTTAGCATTTAACATTTCTCTTCTTAATTAAAAAATTGTAAAATGCACTGCAGACAAACTACAATCCCTGTAAACAGATGGTCAGGGGCATCACTTTCTTCATGAGGTGCACCTCATCTTATCAAAACACCACAAGAATACTTGCTTTCTTTCTGAATGCATACCAAATTTCTCTAATCTGTGCATTTACCAAGCTGCATAAACAGAGAACTGGTGGTTTGATGCAATCAGCACAGTGCCATTTAAAGCACAGCACATCACAGCACCCTTAAGTCTTTTTGGAAATACCTCTGCTGCTCAGCAGCACCAGCTTTCCACCAGTTGCTGCTCCACATGCTATTGCCAATCAGCTGCATTTGCTGTAGTGCATTCCAAAGTTTACTAATTAATCTCTGCACTAAACCCCACTGATGGCTGGTTGCCATTTGAAATGATCATCATCTTTTATTTAAAGACATAGCGACTGTATGGCCAAACTCAGACCTTATTTGTAAGAAAGAGGTGAGCCAAATTTCAGGTAGTTAAATCCAGGTTTTGGGGTTTTTTTTACCTGGACAGAGGCAATTATTAATGGTTTGAGGATGTTTACATTAGACACACTCAGACATGTCAATGTTAATTGTCAGGAAATGGGCACACTCTTGCTTTCTGAGCCCAGAGCCACATTCAGCAGAGGGTAGGAGATGCAAACCACTGCAAAAGAGAGCGTTCATTTCTTGCAAAACAGCCTGCATGCTTTGAAGCTGTGTGTTTTAAGGATTCCAGCTTATTGCTCCATTTCAGATGAGGTTTTAAGCAGTGGTTTCAGGCAGCCCAACCTCTCACACCATTGTTCCAGGCTGCTCCCATTCAGCAGAGCGTTCTGGCTCCGTGACCTTCACAATGACCTCTACAAAAGCAGTTGTGCATTTCACTGTGGTGTAAATCCTCACAGACAAGTCGAACCTGTTCTTTTTGGCATCCAGCCCTTCAGATGAATACTCTGCAGAGATTTATTATGAAAGGGGAATGAAGGGGCATTATTGCACAACATTCATCCCTCACATACAGCTAAGTTCCATCTCTTACGACTTCTGAAGACTTTTAAATAAACAGATCGTCTTAATTRCACAAATCCCTCTTGCTTCTCACCAATTTTCTGCAATTAAAATTTGCTGTTGTTTACAAATAGATATGTCCAGGAAAAAGCATGTGTGTGAAGGTGTTTTACATTATTATTAATAAGTAATATTCATACTTCCTGTTACTATACACAAGGGATTAGTGTTTCCTAGCACACCATTCACTTATAACACTGAAGTATTATTCCACATTGTAGCAACACACATTGCCCTAAAAGGGTCCATTAATTATTTTTTTAATAACATGAAGTTGCTGCAGGATATTAGACTGTCTCCATACAAAATATACTGCTATGGTAAAATGATGAATGATGAGGTTTGCAGGTTTTTAATTAGATTTCAGGGCAGTAAGAATTTACAAAGTTGTTCTCCATGGCCTTAGCTTAATACTTTTGTGTGACCTTATGCAAATAATTAGAAAGAGATTCAAGATTCCATTAATCAGAACTTATAAAAACATGAAAGAATAATGAAAGGGGTAGATTTTATAAACTCAGTGAGTCTGCCAAAGTGGTCAGAGAGAGCAGTAACCCTAACACTCACATCATCCACATTCCTTCAGGTTTTCCAACTGATCCTTCAGCAAAATATGTTCTGTTAGGGAAGGGAGAAACCATAACAAAAAAACCACCCAACCTAAGTTGCATTGATATTTCAATCCAAAAATCGTGTTCTAACTAGCTGCAGTCGCTCGGTATTAACCACAACTGAAGCATTTTGACTGAAGTTCACATTCTTTGATCCAAATCTCGGAGTTCCCCTCAAAAGCTCCCTCCCCCCACTGTCAGCTGTCATGGATATTGACAATGCACATGCACATCCCTCCCACTGCAGAAAGACAGAGCTGCTGTGTSTGTCTCTCCCTGTCACCCACAGGCCATGACAGGTAGGGCTTCTCTCTCCCCTTCCTCCGAGTGTCAGCCGGCCATTCCTCGCCTTCCCAGCTTCCTTTTCTGACTGCAAAACCAGAGACAACAAAATGCACAGCAGCAAAAACTTCCCTGTGCAAAAGATTCAGGAAAACAGTCTCCTTCTACCTTTCCCAGGTCCAGACTGCCCTTTCACAGCTCCAGAGCTGCAGGCAGAGGTTTCCCCAAACAGAACATGCAGCTGTGGTTTTTACTTTACTATGTCTAAATTCACTTCCCCCCMCAGGTCCAAATCTGCCACCTCCACCACAGTCCACTCTTTCATTTCTGAGGCTACCAGTGAGAAGAGAAGGACTGAAAACAAYAGAAGGTGACCCAGCATGGTCATAGAGTGCTGCCTTTAACAACAAAGATAAATTATCTGCAGTTCTAAAGGAGCTTTCTTCCCACAGTAGAAATTTCACATTTTGAAAAGCTGCAGTTGCTATGTACTTTGTCTCTTCATAAATAAACCAAATAAAAACTTAAGTGCAGCTACATTTATGATTTGGTCTTCATAACAAAGAAAATAACCCCAATCCTTCCAATACTGTACTCAGGATTAAAAAAAAGAAAAATCCAAAGATTTTTCAAGTAGATGATAGAGAGAATGTCAAAGTTATACCTGGCACCTACAGCTCAAAYTGGTTACAATTTAAAAGCAACAAACAGCTAAATGGGTACAACACTCCCCATGAATATTTATATTACTTYCAAGTGACGCATCTGTTTAAGTTTGTATTTCAAATACACTTAACTAACCTGACACAAAACAGGTTAAAATTAGCACAAAGCAAATGCTGCCCACAACACTACCAATGAAACTGAACAGACACAACACTAAGCTTTAATATAAATTGCACCTTAAGGATTGGGATGGGGGGCTTTTATCCCATATTCCAAAAGTGCCTGATATGTGAAAAATTCTTGGTCTAACCAGGTCTGGGCTTCAGCTTCTACCTAAACAGGAAYTCAATGTGGCATCATCCCACCAAGTGGCAGATTAAGGTGCATAAGTGAAACCAAATGGGTGAAGTCAATGAGAGGATGAAACACCCACTGCAATCCCCTCTGTGTTCTCCCATGGGCTCTCAAACCAAGCCCTCTTCTTCTTCTCCCCCATAACAAAGAAAATCCTAATCATGTCTTCTTGTAAACAACCAGAAAGAGGAATGTTAGGTATGCAGGCAAGGCCAAGACAGTGCCACCCCTTCAGAAAGGCAGAAAATTCTTCAAATATTCACCGATTGATCATTCCAGCTTTGCTTGTCTGAACCCAAAGGGTTTTCACAGGGAACCATTACAAACTGGGGTGTATGTGGCTTTTTTGCTTTATGTAGCACAGGTACCAAACACAGGTACCCCCATGCCCAAGGATGGTGAGGGCCAGGTGCCACATGCATCCCTTTAGATCTGTCAGCACATCCCCAGAGCCAGCCCAGCAGCTCCTGGGTGCTGGAGCACTGCCTCTGGCTGACTTGCAGAGGGATCACATTTCTGTCATCTCTCTACRCCTTGGAGAAGGGAGTGATGCTCTATTTGTTTATGCCTCTCTTTCAAGAGATTAAACAGGAGAATGGCCCTCAGACCTAAATAAATATATATGCTGCTTTCCTCCTATGCACAGCCCTCACTTTTAACTTGTTCCTCACTCCAAACTACTTACCTTTTCAAAGTCCTCCAATTCCACATGTACCACCTCTAAATGTACCATCTGTGTCCTACAGGATCTACCTCACTTGCCCAGAATAAAACAAGAATCAYTCTTCTTACACAAAACCACCATTTTATTTTCTACTAATCATGGCAAATGTTGCAAGTTCCAGTCTCCTGGCCCCCATCCAGCTAATTTAGATAGATGGTTCCACATGTGCTCTCTGTCCTTCCATTTCCTGCCCATACCACGGCACACATTTGTCTCAGTGAGTCAAAGCAGCTTTCTCTGTAGTCACAATRTTCTTGAGTACTTTATATTTTAAAAAAGAGGCMTGCATAAAACACAGCCTATTACCATGCTATTACTGACTTTGCAAGAGGCAGAGGATTTTACTGCTTTGCCACCCATTCTGCTRAACTGTAATGGGCCACAAGYTACACCTSAGCCTTGCATTTCCCCCAAATACAGAATTACCTGTGTAGCAGCTGTGCTCAGGCAAAGCAAAGCAATAAACTAAACTAGTCATTTCTCTACTTCAGTATTATCCATGTTTTTTGCCCTTMAAGTAAAAACCTTGACAAACCCAAAATACTATGAGGAATGAGGATAAGCCAGACTTTCAAAGACCAAGGCACTTCTTCATGAAGATAATTTCTTKCCTTACTAGCTGAAGTTGTTAATACTCCTTTCCAGAGACACCCTGACAACCACTCCATATATATGGGGACATGCACCTTTTGATGTCCAACACTGCCTCAAACAATATTCCTTTCTCTCACCCTCTGCACCTGAACAAACATTTTTAAGGAAAACTACTTTAGAAGTCTCCTCACAAAACATTATCTCTGATCCAAATATCTTTCTTCAAGTACCCTTGTACAATACAGATGCACTTGGATGGTAATGATCACTATTGAAAACTAGAGCCCCCAAGAGCTCTGTTGAAATGCACCTTAATTTTTAAATGAATTTTTCATTTACAAATGTGAAAGCTCAAAATTTGACCTCAGAGATCCTGTAGCAAACATTCACGTATTTGCTGTGTGCACCTTATGCAGGAGCTAAGGTGCAGAAAAGGTCGTACATGCACAGAATGCAGCACAGCCCCAACCAACACACTGATGACTTTTTTTCTTTGTAAGAAATCAATATATTAGTAATTAATCAATATATTAGTAATTAATACACCAGTAAGGCTGGTGTACCTTGGACAAAACTGAAGATGCTGCAGGAAACAAATTCTGCCTGTTCTCCCCTGCCTACAGGCAGAACCCTGGCTAGCACRTGTCTGTGTGTGTGGGTGTCACACTGGAAGCCACACAAGTGCACACACACCACCCTGGCTGACCTCAGAGAACAGGATTCTCACACAGGAACTGATGGTGATGGATGGGTACCACAATCCCCAGGTCCCCAAATCCTTCTGTGTCCCAGAGCTCCGCTCTAATTCCCAACCTTGTGCAGAAACCACTCAGCCCTTGTCTAGAAACCTCCATCCCACCCACAGCCACATTTCTGCCAACTCTGCCCCAAATCTCCCCCCTCAGTGATGCTGCCATGGTCCCCATGTTCTCCCCAGTTTGTCTCCTCTGCTGCCCTGTGCTCCCCATCCCAGCAGCCCTGATTCTGTGCTCCAGGAGGGCACCACTGCTGCTGCCAGCACTTGTTACTGATTTCCCTGCCATAYTCCTTCCAGCAACTGCCTCCCACTATGGCCATCCCTTGTCCTCCTCTTGGCTCTCCTTGTGTGACSAAGCCTGACAAGAATTTCAGAAAAGCTGTGCTTACCCAAAATTTGTCTGAAAGTGGCCCTGAGAACAGGGAAGGAAGAAAATACAGCCATATGGGAGATCTTTTAACTGTGCTGTGAGATCAACACACTCCATATGGACAAATGGATTCTAGTTCATGGAGAAATGTAATAACCAGGAGTGAAACCAGGCTGGGAGGTAAGGCTGCACACATTTGCCTTAACAGGCAAGTCTGTCAGAGCAGGACAAACAGACATGGCCCAACTGAGTGCTGATTTAGAGGAATCTGCAAAGCCACCATCCCTGCTCTCCACTCCAGGTCACCAGGGCTCCTCCAGGTACACARCAGAGAAGATGAAGGAATGACACAGAACTGCTTTGAGCAGCAGCAACACAAGCAAGGATTAGAAGCAAACATGTGATGTTCTCACAGATRCAGACAACTGCTAAGAAAAAAAGGATCATGGCAGGAAGGTCACACATACTTCTGGGCACATATACAAATGTATACAGCTTCCCTATATGGCTTCAAATACTTCATTGATCTTACTACAGTTCTTTAAATGTTCTTGTTGCTCTCTTTAAAAGAATTTTCCTCTTTAAAAAGTRCTCAGTTGAATGTCATTTCACATCCAGCCTGTAAGAGTAGAGAGTCTACCAACCATCTGCAGAAGAAATCAATGATTTCATTGTTAAATGACAAGTAAGGTGCCTGAACTATTTTTTAAAGATCTAAATCCTAAAACATTTAGTTCTGTAAAGTCCTCTTTACATAGTCATCCTCAAGGACTTAAGAAGCTCCTATAAAGAGGTAGAGAACTTTTACCATGTGCCTAGSTAGAAAATAGCTTGTATGAGGTCAAGGAAACACAGTTACTGAATTTCCCCTAAAATGTAAAAGCAAGGGCAGTGTTACCAGAGGCCAGGACTGCAGAGCCCCTTTCTCAGGTCGTCTTTCAGAACAGGTTGGGACAGGTCCTGCCATGAAGTACCCCTGGTCCTGCCTCATGGCAAGGGGAAGGACCCCATGACCTCTCAAGACCCCCAGCCAGCACTATGATTATACAATTTCACAAGTACCTGCTGCAATTCTGGTACCACAGCTTCTCTTTTTATTATTTTTTCTTCCCTGATTTAAAATTCCACCCTCACAGAGGGACTTTGCCCACTCCCATTTTTTTATCATCTCTGTAAGACATAATGCTTATACTTAAAATTTTGGACAAGCTATTTCTTTCTGTTTCACTCCAGCACTACTTTCTCATGRGTTTACTTTAAACAGTGCATCAAACAGCACTGTTTAACAACTTCTTGCATTAAAAGTGTGRTTCAATAACTTTGCAATATTCATTTAGCACAAACTCTAATATTTAATGTTTATGATGTTTGCAACTCTTGGCCAAAGTGTAACATCAAAAGAGCATGTAGGCACTGAATTGYATCTTGTTAAAAAGAACAGCAGCACTGAAAAAAGTTATATTGGAACAATCTATAAATGTGTTTACATTATATGAATGATTTGCTGTTCCTTCACAAGGCATGTAGGAAGTCAGCACTTCTCAAATGTGTAAAGTATTTCCATGTGCTTAAAGCACAATCTTTCCAAAACAAACAATGATTGAGAAATTTTTTATTATTCTTTATTTCCCTGCCAGCTGTTTTTTTGGACTCTCCTCTCAGCCACCTTCTTTCTTTCAGTCAGATCCCTCCTTATTGCTCACAGTAACACCTACTCAAGCAAAGGTACATTCAGAGCTGTAAGAGCCAGAAACAGGAGRATCTCAGGCTGATTTAAATGGCATTTTCCCTAGATTACTCTACAACCTGGCTTTGTGCTATCTTAGCTGGTGGCAGGTCTGGCTGCTGCTTGGGATGGAATTTGGGCATCCTATACTAGAGCCTGCAGCCCACTCCTGCTGTTCTGTCCCAGTGCCTGCTCCCACACAGGCAAGGAAGCAAATGACAACCGGGCTGAACTCTTCCAGCATCCTCCCTTCTCCCTGTGAGCCTTCTCATGGGACCAGAACATGCTGCATGTCACAGAAACGTCCTCTGAAAAAGGTTGGGGAAGAGTCAAGCATGCAAGTAAGCTAAGTAAGCTCTTGGGCAACTCCAGTAATCAAACAGGACAGTAAAAACCACAAACAAAACGAAAACCTAAACCAACCCAAACAAAATAAAACACAACAAAGGAACAACCCACAAAAAAAAAGATAATTAAAAAACCTCTAACCTAAGAMCAGCTTCATTTCAAAAAGTGACAGCTAAAGCACAGATCTGCTCCACTGCTGGCCACAGACACTTKAACTAACAAGCACATTGGTCATGCCATTCACTCCTGTACAATTAACACTGATGGCATTATTTCATTTACTAAATTCCAGTCATTACAGCTGTGCAAACTTATGGGTCTAATTTGTATTTATACTATTATGTGTACATAAACATGTGCTGCTTTAGCCATGTAAAGGAGCCTTAAAGCAAATGAACAAATATTATTTTAACAGAGCAGTATCAGAGAGCCCAACCATAAAAAAGAATCGAGTCAAGCAGTTCTGATTATGTCTGTCCACCAAACAGCTTAATTTCAACTACAGCATATTTCCTAAGGCATTCCAAACTAAAATCCTGCAGAGAGCTATGGGGAGACACAGCACTGCATTTTCAAAAGACAGTCTTCTTTTCCAAGGCCATTGCTGTGTAAATGAAGGGAGGAGAAATAACAAATACTGTCATTTACTTCGCCTTTTTTCCTCCAGAAACATTTTCTTACCAACAYAAAGAACAAAATTCATTAAGTCAACATCATGTGCTGAATGTTTATGCACTTTGATATAACAGTAATTACTTAGTAAGGCCAGAACCCAATTAATGTTTCAGACTTCAGTCCATGGGCTGGAGTGCACAGGAAGCATTCTGATGATAGATCACTTAAATAAAGTTTATTTGGCATACACTTCAAAACCAGAGTTCAGAAACTCAAAGCACAGTTCAGCATGTATGTGCTTGACTCTTAACAAAACATCTTTATTTAAACAGAGGGCTAGAGATTTAGTATGACAAATGTATTTACTACTACTAATCATTTTCCATCAAGCTACTCGGAAGTTGCAGTCATAYTGTATTTATAAACTTAGGAGATTTAAGGGAGCAGTAGGTGGGTCACAGGACTGTGGATTACTTTTTAAATCCAGCATGTTAGTCCTAACCTGAGTTATATCTTYCAGCATATTTGGTGTCCCTCAGTTTATATATTTGAATTCTATATCTACATATTGTGAGAAATGGTAGACATCYAGCAGCCAAAATTTCTTTTTCCTCTCTTCTTTTCAGAAATAGAATCCTCCTTAGCAAATCAATGCTCATTGTTAAAAACAAGACACTGTTACTGATGACAAAAATTCAATGCTAAAGCAATGTGCAATGTACACTCTGATAGGAATCAGGAAATGGTGCTTAGCAACTGCACAGTCCCACTTGTCCCAGGGCTACCTGCACCCCTGTGAAACTCTGCTCCAGGGAAGCGGCTTGGCAGGAATGCTGCTTCCCTGAAAAMCTCCATCAGAGACCCTCTGGCAAGTGCTGGGACTCCCCTGACTGCAGCATTTGGGTTTCCTCTGGAAAGGGATTCTGCTTCCTGGCACTGACACTGAGCCCAGAGAGTCTGAGCTGGGACACAGCCACCACACACACACACAGAATGCTCAGTGCCACTGGAAATTTAACCTTTATATGCATGTTCYCTAAACAAACATGCCTGTTCCAAAAGGATCTATATGCCTAAACACACTAGTTACTCTTGAAAATAAGTGTTGCAATTTTGCCATGATTCCAAACTACCAAGAGTTGCAAAGAGGGAAATATTCCACCCAGCTGTAAAAGAGAAATGTGCATGGTATGAGCCAAACAAAGATTAAAAACAAAATACCAATTAAACTCAAACTGGCATTCATCTCAAAGAAATCAATTCCATGTGAACAGTTCCAGTCTGAAGATACACCAGCTGAGCTAACAGTGAAGGAAGCCTTGATTGCTTTATTTTTTAACTTCAGGCAAAAACTAAAAGCACCCRAAAAAACCCCACACACACTAAAACACACTGCACCAAAACCAACAAACCAAGCAAACCAGAGCAGTAAGAATTGGCAAAGTAAGGCCCCCTCAGGAGCTGCAGAATAGCTGAAGCCTAAACCACAGTGTGACATGCACCTCACTTACCTCAGAGTACCTGGCATATGTCTAAGCAACTTAGAAGGAGCACAATTGATTAAAAAGGGTATTTTGACAGACTTTTTTGAGTTTGGAACAGGATTTTGGATAATTGCTCCACGAGCTATAAAAGAAACAGACTGAAAAACAGGAGCAGTTGTTTGCACAGGAAGCAATATTGCAGGAAAAGGCAATAATAAAGAACGGTTAATTCGACCTGGGCTGATGAGGTCAATGTTTTAAAAGAAATAGCTCCACATAACGTAAAATAAGAACGTTATTTCCCATCAGAATAATACTGCAAGTGTAAGACTGCACAAAATCTCTTCCCTAACACTTGTTATGTGCAGCTTAGTGGTAACACACATCCCTGAGGTGTCCTAGACATCCTGTGTCTGACACAAATCCATTCCTCTGAAACATCGGTTCTACAACTGCTCCCTCCTGCAGCCTCTGGCTGCTCGCTGCTCTCCCCAGCATCCAGCTACTAACAACCTGAAACTGCAAGAACTGGAATAAATCTGGGCAATATTCAGAGCCACAAAGTTATATTTAACACTGCTGCTGTGATTTGGACAGGGAAGCAGTAGCTGGAGCAGATATTTCACTCTTAATTCGCTGCCATTCAGGGGTGCTGTTGACAGGAGATGGAGCCCAGCTCAGCGGAAGAGCCACGGCTTAGGAATTCAGCAGGGCTGGATCCTATTCCTCCTTCCTCCACTGCTCTGCTGGCTAATCCTGGGTGAGAACATCYCCTCCGGGCATCTGCTTCCCCTCCCCTCCCTCCCTGACACATCTATTTCAACTGCAAATTCACTGGGCTAGGGACCATCCTGGTAATGGTAAAGCACGTAGAGCACTCTGCACTAACAGTTCTATTAATAAATACTCCCACTGCTATTAAGTAATAAAATAAAAATGATGGTAAGAATTGGAAGGTCAATGATGCATTACATTAATTCTGAGGTATTTGGGTATAAAATGCAAGAAGGCAAACGTTCCCAAGCAGGAGCAAACCAAGGGACACCTAGATTGTTTTCCAGCATTCTTGGGCAATCCAATTAGAGGTAATTGAGTTTTTAACTGCATGAGATTACTCCAAGAATACCATCACTAGAGGCTAAGTGTCCTGGGAAGCTGGGGGAAGTCCAGGACAGTCCTTCCAGTTCTGTAATGTTTCCTTCCTTAAAGAAGAAAAGAAACATTAGAGAACTGGAAGGAACAGAAAAGAGACAGACACACAGCCTGAAATGAAACGTGCTGGAGATGGCATGAGCTGAGCCAGCCTAAGGCACTCAGATTTTCTACAAACATGGAAACAGCTGGGCCATGGACTCAAAGGTTCTCTGCTCCCAGTTCAACAAATTAAGGAGGAGTTAAATACACCCACACTTCTATGCATTTTTAACCACAATGGTGAGGTAAAGCACAGACCTAGAAAAGCCTTCYACAGTTCTGTAAACACTAGAGACATAAGAAGCAAACCAAATTCATGTAACAGAATTAATTCCTGTTGCATTTGCAAACTGCCATTTGTCTGCAATACATATGAGCATCTCTTTCACACCTTAAAATGAGCTCCACATTAAAGCTACCYGACAACCAGAAATGGTCACTACATTCATTCAGCAAGAAACAGAAGAATGGTTCTCTTGCCAGACCTTGCTTTGCGCCTCCTGACAAGCCCTAGAAATGCTGGAAACATCATTCATTTCAGACAAACTGYGCTCTTTTTGACAGCTGCTTAAGTCTGAGGTATCACAATTGACAGGAAATCTCATTTTTAGCACTACTGCAGCAATTAAGATTGCTACAGGGTTTTTTTTAGCTTTACCCTGATTTGAGATTGGCTTTAGTAAGATCGTTTTAAAATTTTTAGAAGTGCCGAAAGTATATTTCTTAATATGATGAACATAAGGAAAAAAGCCTGGCAGCACTGTCTCCCCCTACTCAAAGAGGTAAATCAAACTGATTGATTTGGAATGTAAGCTTTGTGCACAGAGGATAAAACTTACCGGAAAAGTTAAAGAGCAGACTACAGAGGRAAAACTGCTTCCACTTGAAAGAAGAAGAAAAAAAGGAATTTCACAAAAGGAAAAGTGAAGGAGACCCTGTCCCCATGAGCTATTTGTCTGTCTCATGCTATAGGGGATGCTCTTGCTTAGCTTACAAGAGAAAGACATTCCCTCCTCCCCCTGCAAGCAGAGGAACTCACAGCACTAATATGACACCTTAAATGAGCCAACTTCCTTGAGCATTGCCCAGGAGACTAGAATGGGCATGCTCCTAACTCAGACACCAAGAAACATGTCTGATTAGCAGTCAGGCAGAAGAACTTCTCTGACCAAGGAAAAACACTCCTGTTCAAGCTGAAAAAACCCCAGTGGATTGCCACAAGTGGCATATTTTCATAGCCTTTGTGTAAACAGCAGCTCTGGATCAGCCAGCAGCTCAGCTAGCTCTATCTGGCTTCCCTTCTTTTGAAACAAAATTAGAGGAAAACACCCACCAGAAAAGGTCAGTGGCCAAACTATTAGGAAAAAATAAAAGCCACGGGGAAGGGCATACATAGTGATTCATTAAATGTGCACTGCTAAGCCTCTGACAGTGGGCACAATCCAGACTTTTCACACAAATGTCCTGRATTTGCAGAACTCTTGTGCCGGAGCATTAATTAGAATTGTATTTCTTAAGAAATTCTCAGTACTCCCCTCCAGCTCCCCCACCAACAGGAGTGGTGTGAACCCCATGGTTTAGAGGGGAACAAAGCCAAAGCAGCCACAAAGAGCACAAGAAAAGCTCCACCCACTTCACGTGGGCACCTACGCAAAAGGAGCGCACTGAGCATCTCAGGTTCTTAGGAAAACACTCAGCCTGGCAAACAAGCACRTCCCAAGGTGGGAATTCACCTGACACTGTCACCAGAACCCACCCTCATGGATCATGTGCAATGAGCAGAACTGCATTTCACAAAACTAACCCTGCTCCAAGGCCAGCAAACTTGCATTTGATAACTACAGCAACTTTCCAAGGCGCACCCCAATCCTAATCTGAAAACATCAAGAATTTGAGATTTTGTTGCATTCCAGAGCCAATTTTAAGAGTGAGGCCAATTAACCAGCAGAACATTGTGTGAACTTAAGGCCTTATCCCTTCCTTCAGTTCCTATTTAGATGGTGTTTGTTTAACTAAGGTTACTTGCCACATGTAATGCTGCACTGCTCAGACCTGGCATGCTCGGTGCTAARGAGGTGCTTGGTGTAAATTGAGCCATTCCTGAACCATCTCCTCAACCAGAGGCAGAATGCAGCACACAGAGCAGATCTTTCTGCCTTTGGATGGACTTTTGTGGCTCCTCTCATGTTATTTCTGATTTTTSCACACAAAATGGAGCCAGCAGGACTCTGCAGTCCACAATTCTTCCCAACATTGCATTCAGGAGGAGAAGTCCTTTCCTATTTACTGCTGGACTATTCACATACTCAAGACCCCCCACACACACTGTGGCTGAGGGTCAGATTGGTTTACTTGCTTAGCTAAACTTCCAAATCCTCTTCCCAGAGCCTGACCAGGCTGGGGATTTATTTACTCTTCTATTTCTCATTTTGCATTTAGCCTTATTAAAACACATTTCATTCAAATGAGGCCAGTTTGTCAAAGTGACCCTGTAAAGTGCCAATTTGCACATATCCACAGAAATTCAACATCTGCTTCCAAGCACTGAGCTGCCTCCTAGCAGAACACCCACAGAAACATTCCCAGGCTGTGGAACTAACTTTTTCAAAAATTACAAAGTTAGACATTTCATTCATTTATTGTGCAGAGTATCAATATTGTTATTATTGTGTAATAGAATTTCTTTTTTTTTTAAAGTCATGTAATAAATAAATCAAGCACCTGTAAAGAAAATAAGRAAACATTCATCTTTCTAAGCAAAACCTGTAATTTTGTTGGTGTAAAATTTTGATACAATCCATTTCCCAYAAATAGTAGTCACCAACTTCAAATGCTTCTATCCTTAACTTTACTGTTAAAAAACATGAATAGAAATAAGTACAATTAAATTGTTCTTTTTCAACTTAGGATTAATATCAGTCAGGGTGAGGAAATTTTTGTTTCCTGAGATTGAACAAATTAAGTTATTTATCTATTCACATTTTCTGAACACTGATGAATTAGCAATTAGTTATCTGGCATATCCCCTATTATTCCRAACATTAGGATTTAAATGTCCTGCTGCTAGAAATCTCTTTATCATCATTCCTGGATGAAATTTATTTAGGGCTGCAGATCTCAAATGTCCACTACCACATACTGCATTTAATATTCACTTTTAAACAAATTAAAAAATACTTCCACTGTCCTCATAACATACATCAGCTGATCCTCTTCCTTTGCCCATAGAAAAGCCACAGCTTTAAGAAATTCTGGCAARATTTTTTAACAGCAAGAAAAAGTACAGCCATTCAGAGTATTTTTTAAACAGAACAGGCATTTTCTGTCCACTGGCTTTTCTACACAGACAGAAAATCTCTCAAAAGGCATATCAATCTCCCCCAGACTGTTAGATTTTAAAAGAAATGGAAGAATATCAATTTACACCACAGGAAAACAAGAAAACAATCCACACAACCTTGCAAAAACTGACACTTCTTTTGGAAAAATAAGCTGCAAATGCTTCCACACTGTGAACACTTTAACAGACAATGAACACAGCACAMATATTCATGGCAAAAATAAATTGATTACTGATAGGAAACTAGCTTGATGCACAGATTTTTGCTTTGCTGACTTCTTGGTTTCTTGAGGAGAGTAGAGTGTTGGCTATTTTCAAGATATTCAGTTTACCATTATCTAGTCTAAAATACAAAGTCTAGAAAAAGCAGATCTTAAAAAAAGTCTAAAAAGAGATTTAAAACAATACAAAGCAGAAAATCAGCAAGGTGCAGAAAAGATCAGTCACTGGTGCTCCCATCCCCAGTTTTACATTTATGTACACAGGCTGGTGTGTGCTTGTGCCATGTCATGACACAGGACAGGAATGCTGAGAGACCTTCAGCTGCCACCCCAATGGTGACACACTTGCAAAAAYGCTCGTTGCTTCCTAAGGCCAAATAACAATGAAAATAGAGTCCTTAACCTTGGCATCATTTTCTAGACTCATACTCACAGACTACTCCAGTGTTCAAAACAAATCTGAAGAAAGTACAGATGATTCTTGAACGTCAAAAATTTCAACTTCCAGAATTAGCACACAAATGAGAAAAATAATTCAAGGACACCACAAGGTGAGAGAGGTATAGTTTGTTTTTTGACAACTACACAATGAAAATGTTCCATATATTTGTTATGACCCTGCTGGGTGGGTCATCACAATATCCCAACTAACACAATGATGAAATTCTTCAATTAATTCCTTATTACTTATTTAATTGGAAACAAACAGTCTATTTCATGTAACATGCAACTCAGGTTTAAAAAACTACTGAATTTCATATGAGGAACTCCTTGATCTTATGAAATGCATTTTAAAAAAACCAAACAAGCAAATCTTACCATTTTGATGCCAGTGGAAAACGTGACTGGTTTGACAGGTTTGGGTTTTTCCAGCTGCATTTCTAGCTGAGTAGATCTGTCCTTATGCTGAGCTAAGAGCAGAGAGGCAGGAAGATCAGAGCTCTCCTGTAAACATATGAGGAATAAATTTGAGWCCTAGACCAAAACAAATATTAATTAACACTGCACATTCTTCCAAACTGCAAGCTGTGACTGCAAGGCCATCACTAGGAGAACAGCAGAATGCCAAGTATCCTCTCCCTCAGCAACAGTTTACAGAAAAGGATCATTTTCAGTAATAAGAAAAAGCTGCAGCAACCCCATAAATCAGAATAACCTGCAAACAACCATTTTTATAGAATCCACATTAAAGACAATATAACAGGCTCCTTATTCCAACTGGCCAATGCAACAGTATTTATTAAAATTTAAAAAAAATTTGAACTTAATCAGAGAAGGAGAAATACTGAGTAGTATAACTTGGATCAGATGTTTATCTAAGACACATTCTTTCTCCCAATGAACTCAGACCAGTTTGAAATTGTTTCCCATTAGATTTCACCTGAGGCCGTTTGGAAATGATCCTTGCTCTGCTCTGCACAATGGCACTATTGTAAGTGCAACCAACAGCATATTTATTTTCTCCTTCAGCAACTTATTTTTAGGGAAGCCAGCCAATTTATATATATATATATAAATATATATATACACACACACATAAAAAGTAGTAAMATGAATAGTTAAGCAAATGAATTACTTAAACTGTCAGGACAGAATGATTATTAGCATACATGTATGGAAGTGTATTTTTGAGACAGTCAGGAAATTATTGGCTAAGTAATTTTCTAAGAGACTAATGTGACTATCTACATGCACACAGAAATCCTTGAGAATTCCTGGCTAGAACTACCATGGAGCTGAGAGCAGGGAAGAAGTTCAGACAGATCCTTCCTGGACTGCTCTAGCACAGGATTTTATTCCTAAGGCCCTCACACATTCTGTTTCAAAGAGCCAAGCAAATATTGAATATGAACCACATTTGTTACTCACAAAACCAAACAGATTTTATTAACAGGACTGTGATTTTTTAATTATTCAGTTCAAGGTAAGAAGTTGGATGTTTCTAATGCCACAAGATGCCTTGTTGTTTTGATGGTACCTAGAGAAATCCTCTGAAGTGATCATGAAGAACAGTCATGTTGTACACTGACATTTCACATTACTCTCCAGTCTTTTTCCCTCTCTATATTTTATTTCATTCCCTTTGCCTTACCACTAGAATGCAAGATAAAAGCAGACAAATCTCACAAGACAAGATCTGGCCCAGAAGCACAAATACAACATCTAAGGCATACCTTCCTACTTGCATTTCTGTGATCAGCTGGGAAGAGGGGAGGGAAGATGCTAAAAACCTAAATTGTAGAGACATCTAATTTCTGGACAACTGGGAGAAAATTTGGACCACAAATGCACTAGTTTAGAGTCTGCTTCTTTCAAGTGTTGTACATCTCTAACCTGCAGGCAACAGCACGTGCTGTCAGCAGAGGTTAAAGATGTTGAACTCTTTCAATGACCAGATTTAACATGCTGGGGGAGAAGGGCAGAGTGGAAAGCATTTCCTCGTTCATATTCCTTAAACACTCACTGCATTTCTAATAAAATGATTCAAGGAAGCCAATTTTTAACCAACTTCTCAGGAGTTCACACAATGAGCAGTAACCAGATTACACAACTGTGGGAAACCCACAGTGTGCCAGCAAGGCACCACATCCTGATCGTTTGTCCTTTTGAATATGCCCAGAGCCCTTCTGTTAACTATTAACACACATGGAAGTTCCAACCCTGTGTTTATCCACACCAGCAATTTTCTGTATGGGAAAACAAACTGTCTACACTATCAACAAAGCTGGTTCTACACAACAATTTCTGGAAGATTTGTCTCAAAACCCTTGAGGTTCTGGTGAAAGTGTGGATTTGACCTCTTTAATGCCTTTGCCTGGCTCCAAGCTATGCCACAGYGCAGGGAAAACCTCCTCCTCTCCCATTGGGCTCATGCCTGGGAATTATGGGCTGTTGAAGAGGAAAGTGCAAGTCCCATAAAACACAAGAGATCATCTTAGAATCCTCTGTATACATRTGAGTTTGTACAGCACATAAAGAAAGTGCTTTAATATTTTACTCAGCCTGGATTATCCAAGGTTAAAAAAAATCCCGAAACAAACAACCCAAAATAAAACACTCATACAGCTCTYCCAGTGCTGCATAAAGTGCATTTGAGACTGCAAGTCTAAATCACAACGGGATATTGTGCTTTTAAAGTGGGAGGTTCTATTGTAAAAGAGGTGGCCTACAATGAATGTAACACAGAAACTGCCTAATTAGGGAGACAAAAAGGACCAAACCGCTTTTCCAGTGGCCTGCAGATCCTGAGTCCCCCCGATGCCTTGATGATCTCCAGCACTTCACACTGGCCTTCCCCTCCCTGTTCCCAGCCAAGGATGGGTTCATGGAGCCTTGGTCCCTTCWGCAGGAGCCCCTGCACTCCCCAGGCTGGCCACAAACCAGGGCCCACTGCACAACTTTCAGAACACCAAACATTCTTCTGTGCCTCTGCAGTAACTAAATTGTCAGCTCTTTAAAGATCGTACAGCATTCTCAAACACTTCTGCACACAATTGAGACCTTCCCTCCGTATGAAACCACCATAAATAACACATCTAATGACCTGGACCACCAAGATGATGGGAGGGAAGGAGCACCTCTCCCACGAGGAAAGGATGAGGGCATTGAGATTGTTCAGCCTGTAAAGAGAACACTTTGGGGTGACCTCATTGTGGCTTTCCAGTACCTGAAGGGAGCTGACAAAAGAGATGGAGAGAGACTCTTTAGAGTGGCAGGACAAAGGGAATGGCTTCAAACTGACAGAGGGCAGGGTTAGATTAGACATTGGAAGAAATTCTTTCCAGAGGGTGGTGAGGTCCTGCACAGGCTGCCCAGAGGAGCTGTGATGCCCCAACACTGTGAATGTTCAAGGCCAGGTWGGATGGGGCTCTGAGCAATCTGCTCTAGGGGAAGTTTTCCCTCCCCATGGCAGGGGGTTGGAATTGGATGGTCTCCAGGGACCCTCCCAACCCAAACACTTCTATGATTCCATGAGATCTGCAGCTTTGTAAGACTTCAGCACCAAAGGTAAAATTCATTTCTTCACAATGAAAATTCCTGACATCTCTACTTGTACAACACAAAAAATGTGTCCTTAATTTTTTCTTGTTGCCCAGCGACAGAGCCAAACTTGAAAAAAAAATTAGCAAGATCCAGTAGGTCTGATCTGTAGGCTGACCACACCAAGTGATCTGTCCAAAGAAGATCCAAAACCAATGTCAGATTCTCACCTTCCTCTGCTCTCACAATCCTGCAGTCAGTGGTGTTACCACTGGTATCTCTGTAGCCAGAAACTAATCCTTCTTGGTTTAGCACAGAACCAGCAACCATAGATACAAGATTATTTTTAAGTTAATTCTTTACACTGTTGCTGCTTATGCTTGGCTTTTGCTGCATTTCTCTGTTAAGTTTTACTCATGATCAGTTTCATTTTCAGATTTCAGAGACCATAGGAAATGTTTATTTCTTTAACAACCACTGGTTTTCCAGAGACTTTTTAAGTCATTATACAAACACTTCAGTACTGGTTTTATAAACCTTAGTAATATTACAAAACAAGTTTTGGATCAAATTTAAGTTGACACTGCCTCTTCAGAAACAGAGACACAACTTGAAACTGTGCAGTTTCCTCCCTCAGCCTTTAAAAATCACCTTTATATTGTTTTTAGAATATTAATATATGTTTTAATAGCAATACATATGCAATCACAGTTAAAACTACTTATTTTAGTCATGTTTTAAGGGTTATTTATAGCTATTCTTTCTGCAAGCCACCTGGTGAAGGTTTCCAGTAAAACCAAATGCTGTGTTAAAAAAAAAAATTAAACAAATAACCACACATCAGTCACTGGCCTCTAGTCAGTTAGGAGTGTGTTTTAGAACAAGTTTTTAAAAAGTCAAACTCCAAATCCATATTCTGAGAAATAAAATTCAAATTCATAGTGGAGTTTTTATTATTTTATCCACTACTCCTAATTGTGTGGACTGTAAAAGCATTTACCTTTAAAGTGAAAATAGATTGCTGGATGTAAAGATACAGGCTTGAATTTTATTTTTTTTAAAGACGCTTTCTGCTCATCTCTGCTTTTGCCTACAAAAGGAAAACCAGTAACAGGTTGCCAGGAATCCTGGCTTGAAGCAAGTCATCTATCTCTTCAGAAGGCTCTGAAACTCCTAAATTTGACTTAGGTCCTCTCTCCATGCCAGTGCCTTCCGCACTGGCTCAAAGAGAAACTCTACTTTTCCAGGAAAAGTAGAAAAGCATCTGTATCATGAATAAGAACTGAGACCACAAGCAAGAATTAGGACTGTATTAGCATGAGATGCACTGATATAAGAGAAAATATGATTTGGATGTGCCAAGCAGCTTTTAACCCCACTGACACAGCTGAACACGTGTATGTTTGTATGCATACTTCTTTTTTCTGATTTCCCTCAAGGTTACACACAGGCTGTGTGTACACAGACTGTCCTCATGGGTGCTAAACCTGTGAATGTGTGTGCATGCATGTCTGTACACACTCTTGTACTGAAAAAATTGAGATGTGAACCTTGCTTAAGTAACACATTGAGTGAGTTACTCTATGCCCACACATTATTGCATCTGAAATGCAGAATCAGTAAATTAATCAAGATTACCACCATTTCCAAAAGCACTCTGAGTTTTCCTCTGTTTGTCTACACAAGCTTCATTCACTTCAAAAGGAGCAACTTGTACAGGAGAAGTGGCAGTAAGAGAACAAGACACACTCAAGGCAGAAAACTTGTCATTTTAGTAGTTTTTGCATACAAAGGGACCACCAATCATTTAAGTACTCTGACTGAGAAAGGGCTAAGCAACGCTTGGATAAATCATGAGGTTACTGTCCCCTGCTCTCCAGCACCCCCACTGCACCTCCTGATGACTTTTTTGCTTCCACACACCTCAGCCACTCCTCAGAAMTGCTTAACAAGCCAACAGAGGTAGAGCTGAGCTACAAATCCCAGCAGCAGTCTTCATCCAGCCCCTAACTTACCAAAACCAGAGTGGTTTGCACCACTGAAATAAATAACAGGTGAGAGAATGGAAACACAAAACAGGGAAAGGGGGACAGATCTGTTAATTCCACSCAGTGATAGAGATGGATGTCAATGCTACTGAGCTTTCAAAACCTCTCCTCTTGTTACTCACCAGATCATCCAGGAGTGCCTGTTTATTCTTCCTTTTCATCATCTGCTGGAGCTGCTCCTCCTTCTGCATGAACAGGCGCCTCTGCTCGCTCTCCTGCCGCTCCACCTCCAGAGCCTCCTCCAGCTCCTCCTGCTCCCGCGTCTGAGAGGGAAATCAGAAATCAGCTCCCAGCAACCCCACAGCCCCCCAAGGACCCCAGCCAGGCCAGGCAAGGGGAAAGCAGCCAAATTCTACCTTTTAAAGCACAATTTTAAGGTGATTACAGATGATTATTCTACCTCCTCATTGCCCAGTGTAAAGTTAAAAATCTTAACTTGCTGCTTGCGGGAGTCAGATCTGACTCCTTACATGTTATAGAAGGGGTTTTCCCCCCACTTTCACTCTAAAGTGAGCCCCCCTCAGCTCCCACACATCCTACAATGATGTAAGTAGGATGAACAAAAACATCATCCAATTCATCACCTGCATCTTCTTTGCAAAGCACACTGTGCTTATCAGTGGTGCAGAAGAAAAATGAGAAAYTACAAATATGTGAATATTAATAGGGAAGCCTATGTCATTAAGCATTAACTGTGAAAATGTCACATTTTTAGAAAATAAGGAATTTTACCTATAACCTGGATTGCAGTCATGTGACATGAGATGAAAAGAAAGATTACTAGTACAAAATGACAAGTTCTTSTTACAGGTCTATTTCTTGGCAAGGATTTTTTTAATGTGTAAACTATTAGGTAATCTGTATTTGAAAATCACAGTGAAAGAATAAAAAAACAGAAGAGGGCTTAGGGACAGAGGAAAATAAGAGGATTAAGCAATTTTATAAAGAAGTGGATCAAAAGAATGTCAGTTTGGTTGCTAGAAGGTACAAAGAAAAACATACAGGAAACATTTTCCAAATCTGCTCCATCAAATATACTAAAGCAAAGGGAGATGCAGTAAGAATGGCAAGATGATTAAAATTTTATAAACTTAAATGGAAGRTTTACTGATGAAAGGAGTTTCAGCAAAACATCACAGGGGAAGACACTGATCTCTTCTCTATGGTATCCAGTGACAGGACCCAAGGGAATGGCCTGAAGCTGTGTCAGGGGAGGTTTRGGTTGGATATCAGGAAAAKGTTCTTYATCMAGAGGGTKTTTGGGCACTGAACAGGCTCCCCAGGGCAGTGGGCACAGCACCAAGSCTGGMAGAGCTCAAGGAGTGTTTGGACAATGCCCTCAGGCACAGGGTGGGGATGGTGCTGTGCAGAGCCAGGAGCKGGACTCAATAATCCTTGTAGGTCCCTTCYAACTCAGCCTCTTCTGTGATTCTGTGRTCATTATTGAGGYCAAGGCCATAATGAAGTTTGTTCTAATCATAAAGTTACATCATAAAGCACAGCTACCTAAGAAAATCCAGAATCTGAAAAAAAACAAAATCCCTTCACCAGACAGATTGAGCCAGTGGGTCCCAGTGAGACCCAGTTACTCCTGGGAGATGTCACCACCTGCCACTGAGCCAACAGAAGCTGCTTCCATTTTGTAACCAGTGCAGTGACACTGRTAAAAAGCTGCTCACCAACCAGCAACCCAGGAACTGGGCTCTCTTTGCATTTAATGAAAGGAAAAAAACAAACAAGAAAATCCCCAAACTTCTAACTGAGGTTATGTCTGAGAATTAAGGGATTCAGTTAGTTTAGTCAACAGGACAGAAGAGCTCAGGGTCTTTGAGACATTCCAAGGCTCTTCCACATTTATCTCTAAAGACTCCCTGGAATTCGCACTGAAACAGAAGAAAACTTGTAGGGAAGTGCTGACAGACCTAGTCTGAAGAAACAGCCCAGAAAAATTATGGTCTGAAATAAGCAAACTGATAAACAAACCTAAAGCAGAGCAGACTACAGGAAAATGGAAGAATTATCACATGTCAGAGCAAATTCTTTAAACAGTAAAAGAGAAGAGATGCGTTCAATAGGCAGCAAGGGTTGTGTCCAGACTAAAGATAATCTAAACACAGCTCCAATATGTGAAGGGAAAGATGATGACAGTGAAGCCTGGAGTAAACTCAAGCCTACAAGTGAAGAAGTAAATAGAAAGTAAAACCATGTTTCGCCACATTGAGGAAAGGATAATCAGGAAAACATGCACATTCACATACAGAAYCCAGACACAACTATTTCAAGACTGCACAAAGCAGCAAGTGAAATGAAACATCTAGTGATAAAGTAGGAAGCAACAAGTTACCCTATGACTAAAAAACTGCAAATATTTAAGGAAGAAACACTAGGAAAGCTGTAGTCCACTCAGGGTGCAAGGTTTTATAAATAAAAGCATATATAAATATCTATATATTAAAAAAAAAAACAATTTATAACTACAAGAACACCAAGATCTTCACTTTCTTTTTTTCTAAACTACAAGAGAAGAACAGTCTTAGGATCAATGTATTTCCAGCAGAGATGGGAAAACAGAGTTCCTTTACGAGGGGCATTAAGATCTCTGCATTTAATTCTGGCCCCTTCTGCCTGCCAAACACAAATCACACTGGAGCAGGCAAAGGGTAACAAAAACAACAAGAGGGACAGAAAACATCTATATCCCTCAGAAGCAACCCATTACAGTGGACAGAAAAATTCAAGTCAAGAATGCAGGGACAATGATTGGCCATAAGAAGATCAAGCAAGAAAGGAGGACACCTTTTACCACACATGGAGTAAAGACATTCCAAAACTTGCTAAGAGGAGCTGGAGAGGAAAAGCAACCCTTCAGCTTTTAGGAGAGGGGGAAATTTATAGGCAAGATCATGCAGTTTTTGTAATAACCACTGTGTAAARTCTATTATGTTTCAATTGTTGAAAAAAAAATTATGAACATTTCAAATGTTAAAAAAGAAAAAAACAAAAGGAGAAATGTTTCCAGCTCTTCAGAGAGTCTGGATTCACACAGGCTTGYCCAGCCTCCAGCAGAGCAGGACTGTGGAGCACAGCAAACAGAAGTGCTGGGGGCTTGAGAGGGTACAGGGCATTACAGAGCTGCCTGACAGCATCACCCTGCCCCTGGCCAGGCTGTCAGAGCCACTTYCTTGAAGGGAAGGTGGGCTGAGGCAGAGCTGCTCTCACTGTGACCCCAGAGGCTGCAGCTCCACTGGAAAATAAAATAAGACACACAGCCAAAGCTTTGGCAGGTCTCCTCAAGCTCTGAAGCAGAGGATATTGCACAGTGTCAGAGACAGGATAACAGATCMGAGATGGACCCCTAGGGAAATTTCCTTGCCTTTAAAAGGAAGAGGTTCAAACAAACATTTTTCAGATTCCAATCTCCTCCTGTGAAATCCTAGAGCTAAAGAAATCACCCAGAGTTTTGCCACAGACTTCAGGGGAGTGAGGATTTCACCCCTACTGATTTGAAAGCAAGTCCTTAGTGCAACTGGATTACAAACACAAACCTTTGTTATATCACACTCTGGGCAGACATTTTCCTTCAAGAACTGATAACAATGTGTATTTTTATGCTGAAAAAATATTTAACAGATTAAACTTTTCTTACAGGAATAAATGCATGCAAGTTTATTTTTAAAGAACAAAATGATATGTGAGCCATAATTTAATGAATGAATCTTCAAAGAACCCTGTGTTTTGCATACAGCTTATATATACAATATCCCTGATGTTACTGTTATCAGCTCTTGAACAAAAGTTTTAATGTTTGTTTCAACATCTTTCATTTCAGATTTTGCATAAACCAGGCCTGTGTTTTGCCTCAATTTTACAACTCTCTCCTGGGAGCTTCATAATGTCTGAGTCTGGATTTCTTTTTTCCTTCAGATGAGAAAGGAACGATTGTCTTGGTGTAGGAATGAACTTCATCTCTCCTGGCCATTGTCCAACGCCACTGCCAGCACACATGCCGTGGTGATGTATTACACACAGCCTCTGCTGCCTGCCCCTCTCCTCCAGCCCTTCCCAAAATAAAGCATAACTACATTTCAGCCTCAATATTTAAATACAAAGAGCCCTGTACAGTGYCTTCAGCTTTGATTTGTTTTAAAAAAGTACTCCACAAATCCTTTAATTCTTTAACAAATGAATAAAAATTGTAGGGGAGAGAAGTTAACTAACCAGTTTTAACTTATTCTTCTGAATGACTTCTTTGTTATCCTTTTGATACAGCTCCATTTTCTTTTTGGTGTTCTCCAAGTCCACATTGTTGGTCAAGTTAAATACTGCATAAATATAAAGACAGAAAGCAAAAGTATTAGGTCAGCATGCATGACTATGACAAAGAAACACTATTCTTATGCTCTCTATCCCTTCTAGCCAAATATAAACATTGCAGTAACAGAACTTATTTAAACATGCCATATAAAGACAGAGACAATCTGCTAAGTCACTGCACTTCAACAAAAGCCAGCAGAGTTTCTGTAGGTTTAYACATCTGTAGGAGATTAAAATTTGAATCTTGCATCCCATTTTGTGACACTGTAATGATATACATGAATAATCATCATACTGTTCATAAAGCACTGACCCTTCCAAGTAGCAGTTATAGCTAAGAACATGGCGATTCCTGTATAATWAAATTAAACCAAACACAGGCATATGAAGGCAAGGTTGGAAATTAAGTCATTCAATTTCCAAGGGAATATCTAATGCACAAGGACTACAGTGACAGAATTCTCAGGTACACAAAAAAAAAATTTACACTGTCTGATAACTTAAAAGGCACCAAAGTACAATTACCTTTATTATGAGGAATCTGCAGATGCTTGCAGATTAATAGGTCAGCTGACATTCTTTTGATGTCTCTCAGTGGTGACAGACTATATCTCATGTAATTATGAGCAAGCAGGGTCGGTCAGCAAGCTCCATAGTYTAGCACAACATTCCCAATTATCTACACATGGTATCTCAAGAAATTGAACAGTTTCTATAATCAACAGCTTGAAAGATGTAGATGGTTTGGATGATTTGTAATTTGATACAATGCCTGAGCCCTTCACCTCTAGGTCACTGGTTCACTTGTGGGTCAAGTGAATTCCAACTGAAGGCTGTTATCACTGGSAAGTCTCTTGGTGATCCCCATCCTGAGTGGATGCTGGGCTCATGCCCATGGCCTCAGAGCTACTGAACAGAGCCAGCACAGAGCACTCCAAGCCTCCAAGAGCTCTGTCACGTGCCCACAAGGGCAGCAGAGACATTTGTGCAGCCATTGATAAATCGTCCACAAGAAACAACCGCGCAGTGACYGTGCTGCGTCACACCCCAAAGGGAAGGAGGGTCTTGTGCAAACACCAGCGTGGCACTTGGGAGCTTTGGTTCAGTTCTCTCTTCTCAGGTTTTTAGGAAACCAGGGCCAAGCTAAGCCTGGGCACAGGCACCACTGCCAAGTCATTTGTACCAGCGAGGCTGCTAGAGGGAACAGAAGGAAGCAGCGTGAAGTGTGTTGTTACTCAGCAGGGTAACACATCCCAGYTGGGAGAACATCATTTCCCTTCTTCCATCCTCCCCACAGGTAACATGGCAGAAAAGAGCACTTAGGAGGGTTCTAGGCAAACCAAACCAGAAGTAGCCCAGGCTGGCAAGCCAGGTGAGAGAAGTGAAGGAGACATCAAGAAATCAATGCCAGGAGCAAATGGAGCTGAGAAGAAACAGGAAGGTCCTAAATGGTGGAGCTGTGGACGCAGCTCAGTTCTACAAGCCCAGCTCWGGCCGCCAAGGGAGGCATTCCTGCTCCCCAAGCACAGGCCTCACTCTTTCCCCTGCTCTGATTCCAGAATTCCCTCAGATACTCAGCAGTGTCAACAGAAAATTTCCTCCAGTAACCTGAACTGGATCAACACAGGGGCTGAGTGCCAGAGAGGGTACCAGGGAAGTAATAAAAGGGTACAGATGGTAACAGGAATACTCTATTTCCAGGAGTACCAAACCACCACATCATCCTACTCTTATTAAAAATACTCAGTTTCCTCAAACCGCAACAAAATAGGGCTCAGCAAGATACAGTTCAATAACCTCCTAACCTTAAAAGTAAAAATAAAAAAAACTGTATTTATTTTTTCCATTTTCTGAATAATAAGCAGTATCAAGAGGAATGACATTTCAATTCAGTCTGGCTCCTGAACCAGCTGAACTCCTCCAGCATCCTCAGTTCAGAGGGAAGATCTAAGATGGCTGAGCTTGTGCTTTAAGAATTCCAGAATCAACACCTGAGCTGAATTTTCAAACTTTGCCACTGGGCCTCTGTACTGGAGGTCTCCCACTGGCAAGAACCAGAAAAAGGGGAATAAAGGTTCCCTTCTCCTACACACCACCTGCTGCATCTCCATGCTATAGCTTCAGGCAGCACTCCTCCCTGAGGTCTTTATCTCATGCCAGCTGGGACCTCTGGGCACTGCCACAACCCAAACAAGCCATTCAGAGTTCAGCTCCTTGGTTTTTGGAAGCAAGCTACTCACCCCAAATGTTCTGGGTTTTTTTTCCTCTCCAAAAGGAATAACATTTTCCTATTTCATATTGTGACAAACACTTCTTGGTTGTAGCAACTTCTTCTCAGCAAAACTTTATTTTAGTCTAAATCTTCAGCATTTTAATGGTGACCTGACATCCAGATTTCCAGCCTACAGTTGCCCACTGACAAGAAGTTTCAATATTTGAGTATTAGGGCAGAGAAGAAGTATCATGWGAAAATGCTGGCACACAATCAGCCCAGGGCTCTGCAGTGACAGCAGCTGCATGGGAATGTCAGCACTTCCTACAACCTCAATCCACACAGCAGCTCTCTAAACTCTCCAGTGACGACACAAGAAAGAAATAGCACATGAGCCATGCTGTGCTAGCAGGATGCCCAGATGCCACCTTCAGGTGCATGAGGAGATGCCAAATTGCCTTCAGGCTCCTGAACATCATGAATACTTCTCTAAAAATAAATCCAGCCATAAGCTGATGATCCCTGTTTTGCAGTTATTGCTGCTTGAAACCTTCAGGGTTTGTTGTTTTTTTGCTTCTTTTTTAGTTATCTTTAATAGGTTARACTGGTTACCATTTGGTCTGTAAAACAAGAAGCTCAAGATTTAAAACTAATACTGGGGAAAAGCAGGAATGTTTTAAACACTTGCAGATGCCTACCTTTAATGAGAACTGTTTATAAAACCAGGTGTATTTTGGTACTTCACAGGAAATAACATTTCTATCTAAAAAATCTATTTCTGCATCAATGTTTGGGAAATTTTCACCCTAAAAGCCCACTGCTCTGCTCATGGTGGAAGTGTTYATCCCCCCTTGTTTTCCTGCTGTGGCTGGAACCAAGCCACAGCCACAACCCTCTCAGCAGTCAGATCTGCTCACACCACGCTGACTCTGCTCTGTCCATCTTGTCCTGCTTTGTCACTCAAGGATATTGTAGGACACCAGCAATCAGAGATTCTGACTTCCAGCCCCCTCAAAGGCCAGAGGAAATTTGGACCAGAGACTACAGATCTATAGCCATTGATGAGGAACACTGTCCTGGTCCTCAGCATCTCCTCCTCAACACTGACTTGTCCACAGTTCAAGARTGAAAACATTTAAGATGTTTTGTGGCAAGACTGGAAACAGGGTAAAAGAGTGCAAAAAAGTGTRAAAAAAAAAATATAAAACAATGGAAAGTGTAGCAGCACAACCTGGATTTGTCCACATCAATTTCAGTGTCAGCAGCTGCCCTTTAATACATGAAAACAGCATCTTCCCTCTACAATAAACACCTACCAGCAAAACAAGCTGCTCTTTGACACTGCATGGTTACCAGTGGCCAGCCAGCAGCCAAAACATCTTTCAGCATATTTTCTAATAAATTTTTCATGAGCTTCAAACGTCTTTTCATCAATATTTATAGAATACAAATTCTTGCCATTGTATCCTCACAATACAGCTGACAAGTCYGCTTTGCAAGGGGCACTAGGGCACAAAAAATAATTAAGATATTATTTCCCTCTCTTGTCCTTTGTTCCCTCCACAAGTTACTTGGCATTTAAAACCCAACACCTATAAAACCAAAGAACACAGTTGCTAACACTCAACACATGAACTTTAACATAGCTAGAACTATGCAGCACTTTCTTTTATTTGGCCTGCTTTGAGTTTTGCCAGAAATTTATTTTAAATGTACTTCTTAACTTTAAATAAAGAAAAAACAGAAGTAGAAAAACTAGAAAGAGTTAAAAGTCCCAACTCATATGCTACACCTACCCTGAAAAAATATTGGTGTAGATCTGAATATGAGTGGCAAAGCAGATGGCTGGTTTGAAAAGGTTTCAAAGAGAAGACAGACTTATTTTTGTCCATGTTGAAATATAGCATAAGCCGATATAAGAGGCCTGAAGCCCTTCAGGGAAAAGAAACAGAAGCTGTTTTGTATGCAACAATTATTTATCTACTTATCCATCTCACATTGGTTGGTTTATAAAATGACTTGCCTTGAGACATCTGTTAAGTATAACAGGAAGACTATTGTGTTTTTTTGTGAAACATTTCATTCTATTTAGGTGAAACTCCCAAGTTCTGAAATTCAGCCTCTACAGGGACTTTCTCTGTTTTTCAAAACAACAGCATTCATTATACAATTCTATAACAAATGGAAAAATATTTTCCTAGTTATAAAAAAGAAAATAAGACAAAAATTTTAATTAAATGGCACAATAATTCAATGAATGAATATCACTGCACTGCAGGACTAAGTTCCTCAAAATCTCCCTGTTTTAGACTAAGGCTAAAAATTACTAGCATTAGTTCAYTATAAACAATATTCCTCCCATCCTACTGCAAACAACTCCTAAATTATCATCTTCCTAAAACCCCAATTTGGGAATGGCAGAGTGCTACAGAGGGAAACACAACCTCAATCTCAGTCTGCCTGGGATGTCCCAGGCTACCTTGGCAACTTCCCTTGGTGCTTTTGATGCCTGATCCCTGTACTTTTAAAAGGGGYAGGAATGCAGTGAGGGAGAGAAAAGATGGAAAAGAATTTAACAGGTCCCTTCCAACCAACGTTTCTGGGGTTATAACAAAATAATTATCAGAAACAAAAGAAAACCCACAGTTAAGCCAGAAAAGTCTAGTTAGGTATCAATAATTATTTCTGTTTATCCCCAGTGGTCTTTTATTGAGTCAATAACTTTTCCAGAAGTGAATGACTGAAATCCTTAGCCCCATCACTCTARGAAAGACCACTTTGGCAGGAACAGTGTGATGATGTGAACGGAAAGAGATCTTTGATAAAGCTGCCCAATTTCCCGTTGTGTTATTGCCCGTGTCAGGACCAGCAACACCATCCTCGAGAACACACACAGAGAGGGGGAAAAACCAAACCACAAAACAATAAACAGCACAAGCCACAAGTGATCACAGATAGCAAAACCCTTCCTATCCAAGGATCACTTGTCAGATAAGTGTTCGGAGAGGCAGCTGGTATTGCATAAAGTCCTGGAGGATCAGGGAGATACAGGAATACACAAATAACAGCAGCCTCTTTTGAGCTGAATGCTTTTTAAAAAGCAGCAATTACCCAGAACAATCGTGCTGCGGTAATGCCCGGGGGCCTCGCTCAGGTACCAGGAGAAGGTGCCAGGCACACGCTGGGAGGCGGGTCCTGCTCCAAGAGCTTTCACACAGGGCTCGGAAAAATGGCCTGAGAGATACTCTGGGGAAGGAGAAATACGGGGGGGAAAAGAAAACTCTGTAGAAAGAGCAAGCAAAATTCACACTGTGTCCAGAGAGTGCAACTTGTAGCAACACTCAAAGATTTAACCAGGTCCCTCTCATCACATGGGCACACTGACTCACTCAGATACGCGTTGCCCACACCTTTCCCAAAGGCAGGTTTTAACTCTTTCACTTGATTTTTATTCCTAGTGCTAATGACAAGAAACTGTGCTTACAATGCTCTCAAAYTGTCCAACTGATTTTTCTTCTGGGGAAAACTCGCTTTAAAATGTGGTTTTTATTTAAAGCCTTGTTTAACACATTTTAGCCCAAAGCATTATTCAGTGGCTACACTCTAAACCACTTCAAAAACCTGGTTTTTATAATAGAAATCTTAAAAGGTGACTACTCTAATGTTTGTTTGACCTTCCCACACACACACACACTGCTGCTGCACCATCCAACTCTTCTATTTCAATAGAAAAAGTCTGTAGGTATGAAACAGCTGATACGAAGGGGGAAAATGTTTGAAGTGAGGTCAGCAATTGCTGTGTCTCATTCAATTGCTAGTTTTGGAGCTGACCTACCTGGATTATTTGGAAAACCTGTAAGAATCAGGGTCACGTGAAATACACCTACACAGGATGTTTACATTTTGTCTGTGCTAAGCAACGACTTCATTAAAGCCCCTACAACAACTCCAGAAACAAAACCTTCCAGCAAAGAGGGACAAAAAAGGTRAAGCTGCACTTTGACCCTCTCACAGAAAAACTGAAAGTTTGGGGCATGGGGAGAGGGGAAACCTTCCCAACCACCAGCAGCTCCTGCAAGTCTGCTGAATGTTGGCTCCACAAGACAAAGCTGCTCTGCACATCCTTTTTTTTCCATCTTGCAGCCCAGTTTTCTACATGAACAAGCCAGCAGAGAATTCAGAGACACACAAAAATTAAATAGCTCCTCTCAGCAGTAAAGTGTGAAATTATCATACAGACTCAATGACTTTTAACACACTGTTCAGTCACACCACTCACAACATGCASTGGAAGATGTCACATTAGACAAGTGCCAGGTGGGGAATTCTGCCCAGGACCACAGCAGGGATGGGACTGGGGACAAATGTGCAMTGGGCTTTGTTACCAGGGAGTGCAAACAGGGCAACTCTTGCCTAAAGTGGTGTTGTTGAATCTAACCTGTCCTCTGGGATCTGTCTGGAGTTGGGGTATCATAAATGAACTCAGTGACAGTGAAAATTAAAGAGTCTTCTGACTGCACCCCTTCCTTCCTCTCATCACCCTGGCTGCCACATGAATGAACTAGGATGCAGCTGGACTCCCAAYTCCTCTTAACATTTTAGGTGTTCCTCTCAGGTAATAATTCCAATTCCTAAAAACTCTATCAAGCCTCTTCACTGTGCATTTGCAGGGCCAAAACAATTATTGGCCAGATCTTTTTTTTTTCATAAGGTTACCAAGACCAGCCAGGTTTCTGCTGCTTCTAAAACCAAGTTCCCAGTACAAGATTTGGAACCATTTGCAATGTAACCACCTAATCCCAAGAGCTGTAAAATCTTAACATCCTGCACAAATTCATGAGGTTCACACAATTTCAGGCAAAACTTCAACTCTCTTGTTACAGACGTTGGAAAAKTCCTGCAACAGCAGTTAAGTGGGAAATTATATTTAATGCAACAAGAAAAAAAGCAGTTTTGCTTCCCATGAGCACACAGACTCTTCCAGGATCCTCTGGCCATTCTTTCTATTCATTCCCKCCTTCCCCCATACCATTCCAAAAAATATACAAACAAAGCTACACCCACATCATCTCCTCCAGATATCTGGACCATGTGAGTGTGACTGGTGTTTCCCAGCCACACGATTTGGCTTCYCAGCCTCAGCCTCCTGGTGCCAACAAAAACATGATACATTGCTCACAGCAGYAAGTGTTTGGATACATTTCTACAAAACACCACAGTGCAAAAAGGAGCAAGGGCTCCTTTGAGAAAAATGAAGGAAAAGTGTCATCTCCATGGTTTCCTCCAAATCACATTCACTGCCCCTCCTGCATGCTCTAAGTCATCTCTTCTTCCTCCAGGTCAAAAAAAAAGAAAAGCCTCAGAAGCTCATAAAAACCAAGAACAAACCATTTAGGAGTCACTCCTTTGAACACATCCTTGTTTTTCTAAGCAAAACCCATCACTCCACCATAAATCACAAGTCACCCTAACTAAGAAGAAAATAAACTCTGTTGATAACATTGTCCCTTCCCCAAAGGGCAAAGTTCTGCTTCAGCTAATCCAAAGAGAAAGAAATCAACGTCTGTTCCTAAACCTTCTCCTYCTGCACAGCAACATAAAATGCTACCACAGTGGTATGTAAGGTCATCAGCTTCAAAGCAGCTTCAACTACTGTACTTGCAGAAGCARAAATGATGAAAGACACCATATGGCTTCTGTCATGGTAGATAAAGCTAATGGAGGGATATAATGAAAATTTCAATTTCTCCCCTCTTTGTTTAATCTTTGCCAGTCCAGCATTGACAGTCCCCTGCAAGCCTTTCTTTTCCAGCTTTGTTTCCTCATTGGATTGTGTTTTTTCTCTGGCAGATAAAATGTTTTACTTAACAATGTCCTACAGTTCGACGAATATGATTAAATCCAGAAAAAAGTAATTAGATAAAAATCTGATACTGTGATAAATCACATTACAGAAACTGAACTTAGACATTCTCATAGGCAGCTGAGTCAGAAGATAAAAGCCTATGGTCTCAGAAGCACAGCACATCAAAAATTCAAGCATTAARACTTACCAATTTCTTCTATTTCTTCCAAGAAATCATTATATTCATCTAGAGTGGGAAAGTCTTCCTCTCTTTTATTGTATCTTTGAGAGAAGAGAAGAGAAAAGTATTTATAAAACACAGGAAGATGCAACTTCCATTCAACAAAGCTTTTGCTGCAAGCTGATTAAGCATTGATCTAGTTTTATCTACTGTGTGCTTTATGACTCCCAAACTGACCAGAATCTTTACTGGGAGACAGAAATGCCTGCTCCAAAGGAAAGGAGGTGCCTGGGAGAAATCCCTGCTATCTTTGCCTATTGTTTGCCAATTCCTTTTCCAGGGTTACAGGTAAACATGAGCATRGAGGCCAAGACAGAGTAACTCCCAGCCAGCCTCTTAACAAAGGCAGAGACAACAGCAACACCCACAGAAAAAAAAAAAAAAAAAGCTCTTCTAGAACAATCAGAAAAGGGAGCTTGGCTTTGTGCCAACAACAGAAAGCACATGTCAGCAGCAAACTGAAAATGCTACACAATTATCTCATTTCATATCAATAGACCATTCCAGCACTCACATTCACCTCTTCAGAGCTGGAGAAAGTAAAAAGATGAAGGGACAACTGGCTTAGAACATGGACAGCTTTTGAAAGTCAAGACAGGCAGACTTTCTTCCCAAGAAAATATAAGAATTAGATTCTGCTTGATCTGTGGACCATGACAACCAGGAATATAAAAATCCCAAGAATTGAGGCCATATTCCAATTTGAGGGCATTTTCTGCTTCCTAAAAACTAATCTGGCAAACCACAGTGGGCCAAGAATTTTCCAACACTTTCTCTTCTAACTAAACTTTATTCCATGTTTAATTGACTTACCCCAGTTTGACTTCTGTTAACTTCAGCAGACTTTAAAATCCAACAGTGGACTTTAAAATTCAACATCAAAATTATTAGTGCTTTTCATGCTTGGTATTCAGTGGCACAGTTTCCCCACATCTCAACAATACCATATGATTCATTTACTATTGTACCAAGTTTTAGATAAAGGCTGACAAGCTTATAATTTACCTGTGAGTTCACTCAGGCACACAGAGCTCTCTCTGGGTTGTTACATTTATCAGATTTTCTTCTATTAAAACACAAAACTGGCTCCCATATTTTCCTTAYAAAATGCTGCTTACTGGCCACAAGGAGTGAGATGCAATCTTAGACCTCATTTATCTCAATTTCAAGAGCTTTCAAATCTGCATGACAGACTGGTAACACCAGGCTTGTAACCACTTCCACTAACAATTGCTGTGTGAAGCAAAAAACAATGTGAACTCTCTTTTGCCCATTTAGATTTTGAAGGGAACTGGCCTTCAACTCTCAGAACAAGTCCCCAGGGAACAAAAGCATCAAGGTCCTGTTTCTTGCTCTGCTGCCATGTTCACCCCCTCGATATCTAATCATCTCCATTTTGGAGCCAAGTCTTTGCCAAAGAAGGCCACATAGAAACACTCAACATTTTCTAATGCTAAGCAGGAATCCCTCAAGGCTAAATTGAGAATTCAGCTTTCAATTGTTGCACAAAATCAGATTTTCTGAAATCCCTCCATGATAAATGGAGTCAACTTTTATGGTTTGCCACTTTAGAAAAAAACAAAAATCTCCTCTGTACTACTTAAGTAAATTTTTTTTTTTAATTTTGGTGTATGAAATACATCCAYTTTCTGTTATTTTAAATGGTGACACTCACATTTTCAGCACTTTCTTTCGGATTTCCACTTCCTTGTCGACAGCAGGGTCCTCAAAGAGCTGCACCCTGAAGTTGCTCTTCCTCAGGGGGGTGTCACACTCGTGGCAGTTCCCAGCCCCTCTCACAAACAGCAGCTCCACACAGCTCTCACATCTGTGGGAGAAAGGAAAGGGTGCAAAGGCACAGAGGTGTTAAACAGAATGGAAACACAGGAGTGTCCCCCCTTTTTGCTGTTTGCACAGCACATCTGCCCTGATTTCACTTTCTGCAGCACCCACCAGGGGCAGGAGGCCAGGGCTCTCCACCCTCCTGAGCAGAACAGGCYCAGCAGCACAAACGTGGATTCTGATTCTCCCTGCCCAAACATCTCCAGCTCTTTGCTGGGACCAAGCACCAATCCAAACAAAATGATGGATTTGGTCTGGATCAAGGGGAAGCTGTTACTGACACCAGCAAACCCATTTCACATGGACCAGACTGCAAGATCGTTATTTACTCTAAGCATGACCTCACTGCACAAAAACCCTGTTTATTTTCTTGATGCTGCAGTGCAAGGAGAACTCAATCCAAGCATGGACACAAATCTTGCCTGCAGACTTCCAAGCATCTGCCAGTCCTATCATAGAGGAACTGCTACAATAAACCTGAGCAAAAATCCAGCCCAGCAAAACCCGAGTTAAAATCCAAACCATTTCAGTCAGCAACCAGCTTTATTCAACTCTCCYGTGCCTTCTGGTAATACTTTTGAAATTGCATATAAAACAAACTTTGCACAGAGGCTGCACAGAAATAAAACAAAAATACCTCTCTGGTTTTGTTTCTTTGGACCTAATGAAGACTTCAGATTTTAACAAGATACTTGCTGACCAGTCAGTTGGCATTTATTAAAGGAAGAACACGTAACAAGAAAGCTGATTTTAAGAAAAAAGTACTYGGGTAGTAATAATGTGCAAATTTCTAGCGGAGGACAACACCTGCTGCAGTCATTTCCTACTGCTGGGGAGGCAAAGGGGAGCCTATTTATAGCTTTGCTAAATTGAAGCCAAAACAGTTGTACATTAAGGGCTAAGCCATGTTTTACCTTCACAAACCCAGCACAAAAGCTAAACAAGTTAAGAGAAACAACACTGACATGGTTGAGAAAGATCTTAAACAAAACTTTCACACTGCTGACCTATCCCCAACTAAACTGGTTCCAGTCCTTACAGAGGCAGAGGTGAGGAGAGCCAACCAGTTTTACCCAGCTTCTGTTTTCAAGATTAGAAAGTGCAAAACAAACACAATTGTATCTCACAATTTAAAAAAAAAAAAAGCAATTTTTTTGTTGTTGCTAACACAGAGAACTACAGCTTCAGCCTGCATCTTGCACAGCAGCTGTCAGTGTTAAAGAGCAAACCTTGAATATACTTGGGCATTTTCCTGCTCCAGAATTGCTTTAGTTAGAAAACAAAGTGTATTTATAAATACAAATTATCTGGGTAGGGAACGATTAAACTTCATTAGCACACTAAGCCTGAAATTTAGAAGCTGCTGGGACATGAACTCAATAAAATAACGAGAAATTAATATAATGTACATCATTAAATCAATTTATGTCCCCACAACAGGAGGAGCAAGAGTAAATGCAAGAGAGCAGGCAAGGCAGGGAAAGGGATTTCTCCTTCCTCCCCCAACCTGTCTGTGCATGCAGGAGCCCAACACGAGAGCTTCACTGTCTCTATTCTGGCAGCTCTTGCTGTTYGTGTCTCTCAACACAGCAGCCAAAGCACAGAAAAGCCCCTGACTCCTTTTCCCTAAGTTATAGAATAGGGAATAAAGCTACAGAACTCAGCAGGTGGATCCAAGTGCAGGTGTTTGTATTGTTTGTTTTCTTTAATCACAGTATTGCCTAAGGACCAACAGAAYAGGGGCCCCATGTGCAGGACATTATTCACAGACAGTAGCACCTGAAACTACTTCACTTCCCCCTTCCCTAAATCAAAGACACTTCATGTTTGCACAGRACTTGACTATGGAAAAAATCCCCCCTTGGAAAAGCACTTCATACAAGTGCTTCCATGCCTTCCCCAACTGAAAGCACTGTTTCTAAGGCTGCAAAATAGCYTTCCATACATAAAAAGATGAGTCAACACCTCACTATGGGAATCCCACATCAGGTGATTGCATTCTCACTCACTCATGCACATCCACCCTTATATTTATTTGGAGATAATTCCTTCTGAATTCAWAAGGGGCTGTATGGGACAAGTCAAGGGCAGAGCTGGACTCAGTCCATGTCCTGCCTGCTCTCCCATCTCCAGACAGATTTAACACACATAGATCCCAAGCTTCCTTCCCAGCAGATCTGTCATCCTTGCCCCCACAAACAGCAGCCACTCTGCCACCAATGGCAATCCTGGGGCACACATTTCCATCTGATTCTTGAGGAAGGGAACAAAGCCATTTGCCCAACCCTGCTCCAAGGAATTCTTTTTGGTTTCACTGCAGACCACTGATGTGAGAGCATGTGTCATCACCACGAAGGCACATTGTTATAAAGGTGGATTTAATGAATTCTTTCACATCTTCAAATAAAGATTTCAAAATGTGACTTGAGAAAAAATGATCTTGCACTGTAAAATTTAAAAATACTTGGTTTTTTTCACTTGGACTATTTAGTTAGCTCRTTATTAAAGATGTGTAGCAATTTCTGTGACTTCACCAAAGGCACCCAACTCATTCAAGAGCACAGAGGGACATCCCAACACCACTGGTACTAGAGAGCWCCTCATGGCAYACARACCACATTTCAGGAGATCCTTTTCTTTCCAAGTCCAACTCTTCCCCACAGGCCTTACTGTAAGGACAGCTGACTGTGGAAGCAGGACACCACTCTGTACATCTTTCACTGGCCAACACATTATATGTGGCTTTCTCCAAATGAGCAAAGCACCAAAACACCTCCTTAACTCACCTTCAAATCAGGGCCAAAACAGATGGCACTCTGTTTTCTTAAATTAGGAGCCTTACATAGGCAATTTTGCATTTATATGTGTATTATGTATGCAGATATGCTACATACATAAACAAATGATGACAAATGTTTGTATTTTTAAAAATCACATCCATACATTTGTTCAATACTTGAGTTTGTCTGAAGACAACAGCTTCACATGAGAGCTAACCAAATGGTGTGATGTTGCTGCTTCTCCTCTTCACACCAAGGCTGCACAGCCTCTGCAATCTGTATTCTACCTCACACACTCAGCAAAACATTTCCTTTTGGATTTGAGTTTGTATCTTGAGAACATGTGATCAGGATGAAGATATCAATAGAAAATGTCCAAGTATTTACACATGGACACACAATAAGGACAACTATCAGTAACGCCAACCAGGAACRATGAAGTCTCCTGGTCTCTGACACCAATAAACATTAGAATGCTCATTTTCATTTCATGGACAGTGGTTTTATCTGTTGTTCTTCTCTTTAATCCCCATGAAATATCAAACAGAAGGCCCAGTCTCTGAGCAGTCTAGAACATCACATTTTTGGGGGAAGCAAACAATAAAGCATCTATATGGTTTGGCACCATCAAAGCACAAACAGCACTACAGGCCCTCATGTCCAAGGACTTCRGGATCACACTAAAAATGCTTTTGGTACATTGCAGAAAACAAGCAGAGGTTCCTCCCCAGAAAGCTGTTAAGATATTTATCAACTAAATTACACTGACTGGGAACTGAGTGTTTGTTTTGGACAGAGTGTCTTCAAAGGGTACAGGACTGGTGCCCAATCCTGCATTCCTGACACATGCACACACTCACTTCATGCAGGGATGATGGCAGACARGGAATCAGCCCTCTGGGAAGCTGGAGGATGAAAATGGCTCACAGCATTAGCACAGCTTGATGGTGCTGCTCACTTTTTTAGCTTGGCTGGCAAGGCAGCAAACAAAAGGAGATTAAAGGAACAGCTATTTTCATAAGCAGGAACACTAGGTATTCTCTCAAAATTTTAGATTCTGCTGAGCATTACAAAAATTTGCAGAACTTTCAATATGTAGCCATTAATAATTCCAGTAAAAAAAAACTTTATGGCTTTTGCTGTTGACTAGGAGTATCACAGAATGAGTCACTACCCTTCTTTACAAAGCCTGTTTTTAGTAGACAGACTCATTAAACAGTATCAAACACTTGGAATTTCTAAGCCTCTCTTTCTTCAGCTTTTATAACCAAGATGTTTCTGTAATTTCAAGTACCAAAACAATCCTCCCTACTATGGAAGAAATAGTTTTGATTAAAAAATAATAATACAGTCTTCAATACATAGCCAAGACTTGAACCTCAAACAACWGGAGTGGAGAGAATCAGCAAAAATGATGCTTTCACTTGTTCCTCAATTTCAATGTCAGCGGGAAATTTACTTATGGAAGTGGAATGACTTGATTTATGGGGAGGGGATATTAAAAAACAGAAAACACACACACAAGAAAGCTTACAGAATGACATCTAGTTTTTTAWATCAAAGATGCTTCTAGAAACATTCCTGGGCTTCTTGCTTAGCTTGGATTAGACAATTTGATATTCTCAAGCAGAGATTCTTGAACTGAGACAAGAACAGCCCAATCTGGGGAGAGCAGCTGTCAAACCTGTTTATTTCACAACCTTTGGTACATTTAACAAGTCACAGTGGTTTCTGCTGAGCAGCCAAGAGCTCATCAATGACTTGCAGCTGGCCGCTGCAGCTTTATTTTCTGGGCTGATGGACCYACAGACACAGGTTCTTCCTGGACTCTGCAGCAGCCATGACCTCTGAGATCCAAAAGAGTCARAAGAACCCAGGTAAAGCCATTTTTTCCCATGTTACAGGATAGGGAGCAAAAGCAGAGGAAAGAGAAATTTGACTTCAGCRACACCAAGCACCTCTGAGAGCCTCAGAATAAAGGAGCTTAAGAGATCAGTAGGGAGTTAGGGATAAAAATCAGTCTTTTCCTTTACACACCTCAGCTTCAGGAATCCATAAATCCTCATTCAAGTACTTGCAGTAGCTGCTGCCTGTGTTTTYTGGGCCATCTCTTCCCTGACTGCCAAATACAAGAGGGAATTGGGAGAAGGAAGAATCCTGTCCAGATTCTGTAAAGTTCCATCAGTGGGGATTTTGCTGTCCTTACCTGGTGAGGAGACAACTTCAGAATGCTCTCAAAACCTTATTTGGCCAAAAAAACCCATACAATGGGTCTTGTCTTCAACTATTAAACAAACAGGTCTCACAGGCACCCCTGTGCCATGCAGAGACTGCAGCCCATCATGGCAATAGGGCACAGCTTTCAGGCAGGAAACACAACTCTATCAGATTCAGATGGGAAGTGTTCAATTCAGATGAGAATTCTGGGGTTTTAAACACTGCTGATAAGCTATCTGCAGTCATCTGCAGCTCCCTTCTCTTCAGCCCAGTCACACTGTGACACAAAATCCCAGAGATTGCTTTGCTAACGTTTCATTTTTTTTCAAATCAGGACTCCATAGAGTTGATCTGAACTCCCTCCTTTAAGCARCAAAGCAAAAGCAAAAAGAGACTCTGGTGCTCTGCCTATATCTGCATTATGTCAATTCTCAGCATCATCTGCCAAGCTTCTGAGAACACAATCCTCCTTCTAGACTGTTTATATCTTTTGGGAAAAGGATGCACGCACACCACTTCTGTTTCATTTTTGTTTTGTCAGACAAGTTCTGCTCCATATTGCAGAAAAGAGGAGGTTAAATGAGCCCAGACATMTCAAAAATTTAGGAGACATTCAGGCACAGTTAACCTTATTTTCCA
Source organism: Cardinalis cardinalis (assembly GCA_014549065.1). Lineage (NCBI taxonomy): Eukaryota > Metazoa > Chordata > Aves > Passeriformes > Cardinalidae > Cardinalis > Cardinalis cardinalis. The sequence goes on along the minus strand of JACDOX010000209.1, from coordinate 700,163 downwards.
AACTCCCATGTACATACTCTGCTATACAGACCAGTTCATCTCAGCTGCACCAGAAATAAAGCAGACCAGGTAGTGGCTGAACAACAGCCCTGACTGACTGGGATTTCTAAAGGAAAAAAAAAAAGACATACTGAGTCAATTAATAATAAATATTTCCACCACCCATCGTGTTTCAACATTTCTACTACAAAACCATTTCAAGGGGCTTGGACCTGACAAGAGAATTTGTAGCAAGCTAAAATTTAAATCACTTTTATCCAGTACAGATGAGCCTTTCTTTTTTCCCTAGGGAAAAAAAAATAGAGAAGCTTTTAMGTTATTAACTCTAGATAGTATAGAAAAAATATTTCTATGGGTATTTAAATAAAAGTGTTTTTTCCTGACATAGTGCTGCCTAGTCAGTTAAGGACACAATCACAAAAACGTGTCTTACAGCACCATTCTGCCACTTTGGCCAAACAACAGGCCAGTACTTGACAGGCCAATTCCTGACACTCCAAGAGCAGCTGTGTGGCATTGAGAAATAAGTGCTTTCACAATGACTAGGCACACCAAAACCGACCCAGAATTTACTCAGTGTACCAGAACAACTACTCCAAATCCATTATGGTCTACTGGGCAAACACATGCACTAAAATAATAATTCAACTGCGTCAATAACCTTTGCTATTATGCTTTATTCTCCTTCAGTGAGAACTTTGCAAGTTTTCAGAGTTCTCAGCAAACATCAAATTAAAATATTATCAGGATCAACAGCTGCCCACAGCACACCTGAACTTAAGTCACAATTACGAAATCTCCCAAGTCTGTCCAAATTGCCAAGACTGCACCTTTTTAGACACAGTCCAGCTCCACGTCACCCATTGTCTCACAGGACAAACACACTTGTCACTAACAAGTGTGAGATCTCACACCAGACTCCTCATGACAAATGTTGCCCCCTTCTCCCTCCATATCCATTTCTTCCCTCATGAGAAAGTCCTGCACCAATGGTGTGGCTGAGCTGACAGATCTTACTGTACCAAAWACTCTGAGCATTCACTTACTCCATCACACCAAACACCTACATAAGCCAGAAATCACATGGMAAAAAACTAAAATATAGAAAACAAAAAATAAACACTTAGGGGGTCCCAAAATAGTCACAACAAATCTTTTACTTGAAATCTTTTACTGAAACAAGAGTTCTACCTTCTGTCCTGTATTTCCAACACATTTTAACAGTGCAACAACAGCATGTGGGAACAAGACAAGGAAATGTGGCTTTATGGTAAAAGGGGAAAAACATTAAAAGGTATTTGTGGCACGATGGGATATCCTGACCACATTACTGAGGGCTTGTCACGAGACACTCCCATATTTCATGTCTAATCTCAGAGCAGGAAGATAAAATTGATAAGACACATCTGTCAGAGAGTCAGGCATACRACCAAGGTCTTCCAAAATACAGCAGAGGTTTGGGGTCTCAATGGGAAACATGCAAGGCTTTGAAAATGTCTCAAAAATCAAAATCTTGACCCATCTTTCACAAAGATACTGTTGAGTGATCTACAAATGTTGGCTCATCTCTCCTGGGTATTGGGAGGAACCAAGCCAAATTCCTGCCAAGAGCAGAGACTTGTGTTTGACTTGAAGCATGAAAAGTACACAGTCCAGTTTCCTCAAGCTATTCAAATACAGAGACAGTGTGGGTGTATGCACACACAATTAAAAACAACTGAAAAAACAGCCTGGTGGAGCAGTAACTGCATCAGCCACGTCCTGCATAGCTCTGAAAYCCCTATCAGTGCTCAAAAAACAAAGTGTAACAAAGTGATGTCCTCCCTACCATGAAACTTCCTTGGTTTGAAGTGACTAAAAGAACAAGTTGCCACGACCAAGTGGGAGCTCCTGCATAAATCTTGGTTTATGATACAATAAAATCAAGTGTTTCTTTTTATTTAATTACAAATGAATGGCCAAACTCAAAGGTTAAGACATCACCTGCCATTCTGATAAGCAGCAGAAGTCCCAACAAGCCTGAGTTTACATATTCAGCTTGGGAACAGCAGAAGTGTATCCCTGCATGTTAAGTCAGCACCAACACCAGAGAAGGTGCTGTAACCTCACTGCTGTGCACTGTCCTTCCCCTGCTGTCCTCTCCCTCAAGCCAGGATAACATTTGTGCAGTCACACAGTTATTTTTTGGGTTATTTTTCAGCCAAATAAACTCTCCCATTGSGTGCACCACACAGGCAGGTTACAGTTAGAACAAAATCCCTGAACTGAGATCCCAGGGATTTCCACTGGGTGGGAGGGCATAAAAAGCTGTTCTTCTCTCTGTTTATTAGAATTTCTCCTTCTCTCCTCCAAAGCTTTTGGAGCATACTCAGCTGGTTTATCTTGATCCAAAAGTATAAGGAGAGGGGGAAAAAAAGACCCMAAAAGTGTCCATCATTACTTCAGGGTACCCTACGAATTGCTGAGTCAATGAACAGTTAAAACACAAGCAATGCAATAATACATGGGGTAGCAGACAGAGGGTAAATACTATTTTTTAGACTTTCTAAAAATAAGACAGCCAGAAGTCCATGACAAATTATTTCAGAATATTTTACACAAAGCATACAAGATTACTTTATAGCCAAGCCCTTCCACAACAGAAACAGAAAGCAACACAACTGAAAAAAATTAATTCATGCATTTGAACCAAGTCACAGAATTACTGGGAGCTCATCACTTAAAGAGCATCAAGCAGAGAAAATGACAGCCCCATACCAATTAAATAGCACCTTGTGGTCCCCCTGCCACGTGGGGCAGTCAGGAAAAGGCACATGGAACCCAAGGGGGCAGCAGAAGAGCTGCTGGTGTTTCAAAGTCACCAGCAGGATGTGAGGTTTAAGCTGAAGTGACCAGTGTGGGTCTGCTCAATGACACTCAAAACAGATGAGCTCATCCTATAAATGCACAAAAAGGCAACTAGATAACCACAARATTAGGAGGATTGGCTTTTCAGGAAAAACAGCAGAAAAAGCTCCTGAACTATAAGAAGTCCAACTAATAGAGTAAAACTTCATATTGGAAATTGTATTTCTCATTGGTCACAACAGTGGGGGTCTGGAATCAGAATCAATAGGAGTAATAGGACAAAAAACTAGTTTAAAAAAATTAACATTACTAGCTTTAAAAAGACCTGTAAGTTAACAAGAGGAGGATTTGATGACCTAACAGTCTTCAATAGGTAACCAGATTCGGTAGAGATGATGTCTCCAATCYTATGATGCTGTCCTGGGTTTTTCCACTTTTCTCTAAGGAGGTATTTTCTCCCAAACTGATTGGGGAAGGGGCCAATTGAATCTGCTTTTCTAGAGGAACYCCTTTGAGGGATCTCTGCCAAATTTGCCCTGAACCAGGACAAATACTTACAGTCCTGGTTATGTGCTCTAATGACTGAAACCCTGAAACAACATTAGCTTAGGAAGAAAAATAAAAAAAGGAGAGAGAAAAGCTAAAACTATGTGCATCTTAGAACATCTGGGCTTTGCTTGTCTTTAAATYGGTTTTTCAGTATTCAGTCATCTGCTCCTTCTGCTCATAATGGTAATTACTCTCAGGCATCAGTCTAAAGCAGTCTTCCCAAATTCAACAGAGATTAATATTCTCCTATCAAAAAGCAAGCATTTCTCTTATCTGGCATAACCCATAATACATATATGTCAGAAGCCCAATTCACTTCACTTGGATTCACTTGGCCAATTTTCTACATGGTGGAAAGAGAGAAGGTAAGATCACACCATCCTGCTTGTCCTTAACAGCCAATACAACACACAGAAGAAACTGGAGTGAGAACCCCCAGCTTGTCCTACTTCAGACAGAACACGCAATCTGTTATGGAGACATATTCTACTAGCAAAAATCGTAATATATTCTACTGTAAAAAATCCTTTCTGCAGCAAAAGGTGGTGGTCATGACTCAACAAATCATCCCTCCCCCCTCTCCAGTCCAATACAGCCTCAGGGAACGTGGTGCTTTTCAAGGCTGCTGCCTTTTCAGCAAGACCAAAAGCCCCAGTAGCCTTTGAATACTATAAAGACTCAGTAATATTTTTGCTGTTGAGATCACATGGGTTTTCTGGACTAATGTAGGTAATTTTACATCATATCACAATTCTCTGCTGAAATGTCAGTTGATTAGGACATTATTTATTCCCTGCCCTAAAGCACCATTTAGAATGAATTGCTAAATCTCTGTTGGCTTTACTATTGCAATTTGAATAGCTGGACATCAGAGAAGGAAGAATGATCTCTATGAACTCCTTTAATACCTCACAGAGCAGAGCCCAAATTATTCTGAACATTAAGTTGCAGAAAAACAAMAGATGCACCTCAGTAACACTTTATTGCCATCTTTCAACCAAATTCAGACTTAATCCTTCAAGAAATGAGCCTAGGCAAGTATGTTTTAAAAATAAATGTTTTGGCAAATCTACTTTCTTTTTTAACCTTAAGTTAAAGGAGGTGTAAAGAAGGGACCCAAAACCAAGCAAAGCATTTCCTGTTGCAATGGGTGCCTCATTCAGGAGTGGCTGTGCTACCTGGTGCTGAAGCTCATTTACATCACATCACCTCCCAGCACTGATCCACTGCTCATCTTCAGCACCCCAGGCACCTTCTGGGCTCTGCGCCTGCACTCCCTGAAACTGCACCACTGACACACACAAGTTCCCCAAATTACAGGTTCAGCTTTCATTGCTGTAGCCCAACTGATCAACTGATTTTTATGGCACTTTCTTTAAATGCTTCTTTCTCTCCCTAATCCTAATCTTCTCCACTGTAAGCGCAAGGACAATATTCATTAGAAAAACCCCACAGCAGCAATTCCGTTTCCCCACCTCCCTKGTCTCATTTGGGAATCTCCCACTTCCTACCAGTTTTTAAGGGTCATTCCTCACTTCATTTTCACATAATCCCCAAACAACCATTATCACATCTTTTCTCAGCATGAGATAAAATATAGACTGTGCTTCATAAACAGTGGAGACCTTAAGATTACATTCTTGGTGGGACACAGCATGATAAATATTTCAGGGATGTCTTGAAATACCCTACAACATGCAACACGTGGCCAGTGAAACAAATCTCAAAAAAACAAGTATATTTTAACTTATTAGAAACAAAAAAAAAGAAAAAGGAAAAMCAGACCAAAACCTCCTTCCCCCATCCCACCCTGGTCATTGAGCAGGTCAGGTTTCAATTTTCTTTTTAAGGGTGGCAGAAATCCTGACCTACTTAAAGCATGGTAGGGAACTTTTTTTTTTTTCATTTGAAATTCAATCATTAAAAAAATGCTTTTTCTTCAAGATCAAAAAAAAAAAAAGGCAACTCCTATTCTAGCACATTAAACAACTTGGTGAATGTCATGCAAACTTTCTGAAGCTAAACTGTAAGGTCATATTCAATGCAGCTACTTTTAGGTATTAAAAGTAAGGAGAACATATCATGCCTTCATTAGCTGTGCTGGCATCTCAATCATTTCCTACGGATTGTGGGGAATAAAAACCCAGCCCTATTCCAGGGAAGTTGGAGGGAGCTTCACAGATTATCAAACACAAAGGACAAAGTGAGCAAACACATTACTCACCATTGCAAAGACATAACACGAGCGTTCCCTCAGAGTTGCACCACATTTCAAAGAATATTATCACAATAAAAATTTGTGATGCAAATTTATTCCTTCAGTGTTTGTTAGCAGGAAAAACAACAAGGAGAATCAGTTGCACAGAGGGAGCAAGAAGCGAGACAACTTGTATTAACAGAGGATCAAAAAGATAAAAACAAAAAAGTTGTAACAAAATACATTCTGTTCTTGTTAGTATTTCTCTCAGTACCCATTCTGCCACAAACCACACAAAGCAGAACACCCCAGTGAAGTTACTCAGCAGAGGATGCAGATGCTGGGACAAGAGGGAGGAGGACACACAGCTGCCTCCCCACACTGGTGAGATGATCAYGATCAAATTGTTGTCAAATGATTTGAAGTCAGATAACTATCCACAGATCTGTTCCTCATTATGCGAAGTTCCTCCCATGTACAGCAAATTCAGAGCACAGATTGTTGGGATTTTGTGTGTGCCTTGTTTTTATGTGTGGAAATAGCCTGGAAGAGTGTTTTTGAATGCCTGTTTTAGCATAAACCCCACCTGCCACCCTCTGTGGGACTGGTCTAAACTTACTCATTTTGCAGAGTATTTTTGTTCTTCCCTATCTCTGTGTAATGTTAATGGGAAAGACAAGAGTTCTCCATTTCCATGCAGTACTTCARCTGTAAATATCACACAGACAACCCAACCCCACCATTATCCATGGCTACATCCATATGCTTTGTGCCACCAGAGCCCACTGCTCCCCCTGATCAACCAAAGAGCCACTGAAAACAAGTAAGGAAATCTGCCCCAAGATTCAGATGATCAGTTCCAGACAATATTTGAGCTGATCTGTTTTATCCAAACATCAGCTGAGGAGCACTCCACAAYGCTGCATGTCCTCTCATAATAAACCACAATGCTCCATAATTATACAGGATCTGTGCACATATTCAAAAGCAGCATTTATTTAGGCTCACAACTGTATTAAATGCCATGTGTAAAGAACATTGCTCCTGGCCGGAGAAAGCGTGTATAGTGTTTTCCCTATCCATATAAATCACACACAATAAATGCTTGATATTATCTAGTGCCACCAAAGCAGTCAAATTRAAACAAATCGGGGGAGAACAACCCTGAGTACACAACTCTAGGMAGTTTGAAATACAGCATTTCATGCTTTTTATGCTGTGAGTCTCAATCAAATTGTAAGCCATACACAATAATGAAAAGGATTTTTTCACAACCATCCACTCGAAAAACAGAAATTAAAAATCAATACATCTATTTTATACATTACTTTTTTATCCTACAGATCCTTCCAGAACACAATAGCCATTAGCAAAATCCATGATGACCAACAACTGGGAGATCCAGTGAGGACACAAAATAAAGCAAAGGATGAGTTTTTCAGAAATCAATGACCCCTCCAACTCCTGACATTTTGGAATGCCCACATAACACTGCCTCCTCTAACTTYCTTGACCAAAGCAAGCTGCACATGCAAAATATTTGATTCTCTCTACCAAAAATGACTCTCTAAGGGGATATCACACTAAAAATCTACTCTCATCATTTTATGATGCTATTTTATTCCTGCTGTTTTATTCCAACACATTTTTGTTAATTTCTCTAAAGCACTCAGGTTCCTGTGAACTTCAGCTACTTCCTTAACTTTCAGTTTTAAAGGGGAATTCATGCTGCTTCCACCCCCTAAAATCACACGCAACATTTTGGAGAGATGTGTAAGGCAYTCCATAGTTTACCAGCATTTTCTCCAAGAAACATTAGGTTGTTATAGAAAAGTGATCACCTTTCCTACTCTCACAAAGCCCATAAGCCAATTACTAGTAAAAATAAAATAAAAGGGATCCAAAGAAAAGGAAAAGATAGATTGCTTGTAGATACTGAAGACTGCACCCTGGCTACTGCACACAAYTAAAGTCTAAAAAGAATCCAGTTAGGGACACAGGCTGTGGTCCATGAGTCACGGTGCCATTGTGCGACTCAGGTACCTGAAAAGCAACTGCAGCTCAACTGAAAAAGCCATTTACAGCCTACCCAGGGCAGAAAACACCACCGTGGGTGTTTTCCTTGGAAAACCCTGTAAAACGAGTTTGGTGACACCCACTGCAGCACAACCTGAACCCAATGCACAAAGTTAACCAGTTCAACAAAATTCCCTCGTGAAAAAAAGTGCTAAAGGTGGTCATGGAAATCAGAAAGATCAGGCCACATTCCCAAGATGACTGAACCCAAGAGAGAAAGACCTGCCCTGTCTGTACAGGTGAAACAGAACCATTACCTGCTGCCCTGCCACCAAGAGCAGCCCTCAGTTAACTGGGGCAGGGGGATGTCAGCCCCAAACCTGAACCCATCAACACACCTAAGGAGCTTGCAAACAAGCACTGCCCAGGTCACTAGAAAAAAATAAATGTGTAAATTATTTCAGTGATCCTGGGGATATAATATTTCCCCCCTCCTTTCTGGAGGCATTTCGATGGCTCTTTATGCTTAGTGTCATATCTCACCCACTACAACACGCTGAGCCTTCAAAACCATTTTGTATTAAAAAATAGAATACATGACTCAGATGGTTTTAAGACATAGATGCTTACTCAAAAAAAATACACCACCCCAAAATATCACCTTAACAGCAATATATATTACAGCTTCCAGAACTGACAAGTACTATCTGCAAAACTTCCAAGTGACAGAACTGAGATATGTGTGAAACACTGGGGTCCCTGCAGAAATCAGTATTATTAAACACGGCAAGGAAACTTCCTTGACCAGCCCTTAAGTAATTTTAAGGCAAGGGAATGCCAAGATGATCAATTTTCACCTTTTATCTGAAAGTGTTCTCATGGAACAAAGACTCTCCCCCACAAAGGAGTATTTCCTGCTGGTCATTCCCTCTTATCTGGTTGCTGAAGACCTTGACAATACTGACTGGAGCACTCTCACTTCTCAGGGCAGCTGCACTTAAACCACACAGATAGAATCACACCCCACTCCTGCCCAGGCTGTACAGGTGGAATTAAATCTCAGTCAAATTCTCATAGGCTTTAAATGATAAACTGTTAAAACTGTGGGAACGTGCACAGTGGAGGCAGCTTAAACATAATACAGTTTAATAGCATAAAGATGTGAATGCACTAATAAGATAATGTGTGTTTAGGTTCTGCTAGTGAGGCAGCAGTTGTCACTCTGAGCACAAAGTCTGACAGTTCAAAGTGTCACCAGCACCTGCCTCACAGCACTGAACAGTTCAAAAGACAAACCCATGTGATTTCTGCTCAGCAGCTTTTATCAAAACCAGATTCAAGTGAGGCTAAATAGTCTATTAAATGGCCAGGCCAAAAGAGGTTCTTTGGTTTTTTACAATATACAATTAAACCACTTTTCACGTGCCCAAAATATCCATTTAACAGGYATGTTAACACTCAAGACTTCATCAYTGATAARCTAAAAATGTGTGGCTGAACAACAGCTCACAGCTTGTACATTCTCAGACATAACATGTCAAAATGTGAATATGTTCAGGTCTATCTTTCTATGAAAAAAATTGCCTAATCCTTCAGTCAGTGACTACTGGGAGAGGTAAGGGCTTCAAGGCACTCTAGAATTGAGCTCTCACACCCTCAGTATTTGGTGGGCTTCAAGGAGGTCCTGGATTCAGCTCCATGCACCTATTTGAACAGTCTCACAGGTATCACCAGTAAATAAAAAGCCTGTTCTTTACTGTTTGCAAGACCAGGCCCCTCAAGACAATAGCCTACTGAAAGCAAACAAAAAAAGCACTACACAGAAAGGAGAAAAGGGAAAAAACCCAGAATACAGACACTTGAGAAAACACTTACTACATGCACTGGATAAATCCCATCTAACTGGAGTTTTCGCTTTCCCTGGCATCACTGTGTGGGTCCAGGGCAGCCCAACATTCACCTCCACAAGCAGGCCCAGCACTGAGGCCATCCTTTTGCCACATACTCTAGAAAACCCACCAGGAACTACTTTTCACTTGTTCTTTGCTACAGACAAATACTCTCCAGTCTTTGTTCAAAACCAAATGCTATAAAAACTAAATATTAGGTTTTAGACTAATATTAGACTACTTAGATCTAGGTTTCTAAAAGGTAACCTGAACTCTCATCCAGAAAAGTGAGAGCCTAAACACGACCTAGAACTCAGCACAACAGACCACAACCTGCTCTGTTCCACTCCAATACCAGAAACAATCTTTCCACTGCTAAAACCRTAAGATTTCTCTTCCTGCTCTGCAGGAATGACTTGTGAACCATCAAATTCACATTCAGCAGAAAAGTGAGGACAAGAACTGCATTGCCCAAGGGCTGGTCCAAGACATGGAGTCTTTCACTCTGTGTTCTGGAGTCAAAAGTGTACATATTTGGGCACAGTACCAGAAGTGCAGACACTCACTCCTGCTTGTCCTCCCTGAAGATGACTTTGCTGCAAAGGTCACAGAGCAGAAATGCTTCCTCTGTGTTTCACAGGCCGCTGATGCCACGTGGGGAAAATGCGTCAAGGCAGTCACTCCCAGAGCATTCAGGAAAACCGGTTAGGAGACAATAGCCTTCCTCAGCTCTGAGAGTGTTTACAAATGTGATGAATGCCAGGGTGTCCCAGCATGCCAGCTTGAAAATAAGTCAAGCACCTGGCCCTTAGCACAAAAGGCTGACTCACCTGCACAGCATCTATTCTGCTTTGAAAAGACCCCAAGTTTAACGCTCCTGGGGACACAAAGTACTCTCATGAGCAGGACTTTTCCTGCCCTTCTCTCCCTCTGCACACATCAGCACAAAGTTGTGGGATGGCTTCCCAAGCCAGRGGACAAGAAAGATGGGGACAAAGATGACTTGTATACATGTGATCTCTGTGATAATGCACAAATACCCCTTGACACCAGCTGCCTTCTCTGTTTCAGGACAGAGGTGTGAAAAAAATACCACAGAGATAAAGAGCTACAAATAATTAAATCTATGCTCTATAGAGTTCTAATTCCAGTGTTATTTCCCATCCCATCCTGGAGCTCCACTGAAAACTCAAGCATTAAACTGGGCAAGTACTGTAGAAGGAGACACTGCATCAACTAACTCAGGAGAAAACTGTTTCTTGTTCCTACTGTATCTTTGCCTTCCCTGCCCAAACCTGTTTACTTTTTACASTACAGCTCATCCAAGCCTTTTTCCTTTCCTTGCAGAGAACTGTGAGTGGGACTCATGAAAGGTCTTCTGGCTACTACCACTGTAAACAATTTAAAAAAAAAAAGAGAGAGAAAAGAGAAAAAGCAGCTTGGTGACAACAGCCACGACACATCAAATATCAAACTTGCTTCACTGCCATTCCTATYACCTTCCAAACAGATTTTGCTTTGTATTATCTTCACTCTCATTTATGTAGAGAAGAAAAATAGGCCAAACAAAACCCATCACTCTTAGGAAGGACCGTATTGTGCACCCTCCTGAGAAATCTCTCGTACCAGCTTTTCATTCACACTGGTGACAACATTACAAAGTCCACTGTGAACCAAATCCCTGGAGAAGTTTYGAAAGAATCATGAAAAGATCTAAACAAGAAGAGATCTGAAAACTCTTTTCCCACTTCAAGAAGAAAGTTGTCTCCTCCCCAGCACAGCTCTTTTCAAATTGCAACACTTTCAGTAATCCACAAGTGATCCTTTTATTTTCAGGAGCAAACTTTACAAAACATGAAGAGGCAGTTCCTTGCCATTTGTTTAAGTGAAATCCCAATCCAAGCCACAAAAGACAAATGGAGCCTCTGCAAGCTCAGGTTGTCAACTAAAACAAACATCTGAACTCCCACAGTAGGGACTGGGGAAATTGTGTGGGATCATGCGAGATCAAAGCTTTTTCTGCATGGCTGACACACACCTAGGGCACTTCAGGCTGCAGGAATGTTACCAGGACAGCACTCTCCTGGCACAGCACTGGAGTTATCAGCAAAGACACAGGCAGCTACCTCATACAGATTCATCTATTTATTTTTACTGGTATCTAATATGGTTACTACAAGTGCAAGGTCAAGTCTAGTCCTACAGTAGCTTATCCTATTTTAGATCTGCCCCGCAACCTCTACAACAGCACATGTGCCCAGGAGCAGTACAAGGAGCTAATTCAGCTGATAACCAGTCTAAAACCCTAAAAGGGATCACCTTCCTGAACTGATTCACCAYTCAGTGCCAAAAAAGGGTTGGATCACAAGGATGGGACAGGCGTGTGACACAGTGAACACCTGGATTTTAATTAGCTGGAGTAACCAGGGAGGCTCAAGTGGAAATCAACACACTCTTACAGCCAGTAATTCTAATTTGCTCTCTTAACCACACCACTTCTCTTCCTGTTGTCCTTATACATAAAAGGCATCACCAGTGATGTCTGATCACGTCCAAAGCATAAAACTATTTTACACCAACCTGGCCAGTAACAAAGCTCATTTGTGCTGGAAACAGAGTTGGGGAGAGCAACAATATTTTGGGCCCAAGCAATAATAAAACCACTGGAAAGGGTATGACCACAGATGCCTGGCAAAGGTAAATGTAACACAAAATTTAAGACCTTCAGAGGTATGCTTGCACATGGCAGGGGGGTTTGGTACCAGATGACCTTAAGGTCCCTTCCAACTCCTTAAGACTCTATGATAAAACTTGTAAAAATTCCAAAATTATGATGCACAGAAAAGCTGAAGTATCATTTCCTTAACTCATGCAAACACCCTTTTCTGGAATGCCCAGCAGCTGCTCACAAGATTGGCACATTCTAAGTTTAACACTTGACATCAGGAGGCTTTCTGAAGGCTGGTTTTGTTTGCTGGGGAAGTAGGCTGTKTATTTGAAGATGAAGTGTTGATGGAAAAGAAGTTCACAGAATCACAAGGTTGGAAAAGACCTTCAAGATCATCGAGTCCAACCCATGCCCCAACACCTCAACTAAACCCTGGCACTGAGTGCCTCATCCAGTCTTTTTTTAAACACATCCAGGGATGGYGACTCCACCACCTCCATTCCCCTTTTAGCACATAYAAAATGCAGAGACTCCATAAAACCATTATGATTTTTCCTCATCAGTAAGATGAGGCAGCACTGCTTTAATATCACAGGAGAAACACATAGGCATAAAAAGTCTTATATCAAGAAAGTTAAAGAAAAGGAAGAAGTCAATGCTCCTCTTACTCATTGCATATGCTTAATATGTCCAAGAAGTAATGGATTAAAATATTGTGATGATAGCATAAAACACATCCTGCAAGATGAAAAATACCATTCCATGTCAATAATAGTACCCTGCCATATAAACAGAGGAACCACACTAAGCCTGAGTCCTTATCTTGCAATTTTCTAACTTTTGGGTGCTAAACTCTAAAACAAAGCTTGGAATGTAGCTTTTTTGCTCTATCTCTACATTCCTCAACAGATTCCAGACAACAGTACTTGAATTATCCTCGAAGAAACTGGAAAAATAATTCTGGAGCTATTAGGAAAGAAAAACAAACAGAGTTTTATTAATGCAGTTGCTCCAGTCTTGAACAAAAAGTGCTCTCTCATCATGGAATGAAGTTGGATTGGTGTATTTATAACAGTCCCTAGTCAAMAGCTGACCTAGTCAAAGACTGGCAAGTGGAAGGTCTGGTATCATTCAGAAGAAGATGAGYGACAGCCATTTAATGTGAACTCATCACATTTAAAGGGGGAGATGACACAAACCTCCACCTCTCCCTCATTTCATTCACCTTCAGCTTCTACTGTAAATAGTCCAAGCCAAATACGAGAAGTGACAGTATTAGGACAAACTCCAAGTCTGGTGCTATCAACTTATCTTAAATAAACTGTTTGTCTGTGTTAAGTAAACTATTTAACAGAAAAACAACTATCAGAAAATCTGATGTACATTTTTTTAGAAGTKAAAATAAATAGCAGAGGTTTGACCCTGAAAGTAATCATCACATGCAGATTTTCACTATTTCTATGGGCTACTTGCACAAGTGAGGCTACTCTGGCACTCAAGCACCTAAAGAACTGAGGCAGTCTTTTAAAACAACAGCCTTGCTAACACAAATCCTTCATCCACTCTTCTGTTGTACTGCTCTGCATTCCAAACAACCAGGAAATAGGAATGCATTGTCTTAYAKATCAAGAGTTCTRTTATCATTATAGTGCAAGGATTYCATACCACCAGAGTTTCAYRCCTCCTCGATGTTTCTCATAGGCATCTCCTCTAAGCACTGACTGTTCCTGGTCCTTGCAGCAGYCATCTAACWCCWRWTCCCACCAATCCACTCTTTTATACCACTTGTTCTTATTGGCTACAGSTGTGGCCTGTTAAGATCAGRCCTGCTCCTAATCTTTAGCAATTGGTTCAGCTGCAACTCTTTAGGGGATAAGATAACATTCTGTACCACCTCCATTTACCCATMCTGTATCCCCCTACAGGAATGCTAAGTAGAAATTTGATTTTTTGTAATTAGCCATCATAAATTCAGTAAATAYGGATATCAGTCCACARTGGAAGYGTCTATCAGTGACACAGAGCTGGCACTGCCCAGGGTGAAGTCTCTAGAAGAGACCAGCACAGCAAACATTCACTTTCCTACTTCAGGACGTGCCAGATGTAATTGCCCACACCAGATCCAATCTTGTAAGGAAGGAGCCTCTGAAAGCCCTGAAAATCACTTAGGAGAGCATTCAAAAGGCAAAGCAGCAGTGTTCTTGCAGGGCCATGCACTGAGGAACAATCCAGAGCAAGGATTCCATCTCACAGGCTGTGCTGCAYTTCCCACAGCTCCCCTGCCCTGGGCCAAGGCTCCCCTGGCAGCAGGGCAGGGCTGACTGAGGGCAGCAGTGGCATCACCCCTGCCCCATTCTGGCTCCCAGGGATGCCCCAAGCCTGTGCCAATGCTGGCAGTGCCAAGGACACTGCTCCAGAGCTGCAGCTCCCAGGAGATGCCGGCACAACACCTCCTCTTGGTCTGCRCCGAGGAGACACCACCAAGGACAAGGAGTTCGAAGTCTCACTAAAGGTTGAAAAGAAATGCGGGGCTGCTTCACACTCCTGAAACAGTTCAGGATATCCATACAATGTGCTCAGCATACTGCTTCCATTTGTGAAGCTGCTAAAAAGTGTCTATAGAAATACATATGGAAAAACATCCTGCTGGYGCAATGCTCCAAGCAAATCAATGTAAGAAAATAAGAACTGTCAAAAGAAATCAGGATACAAACATGTGCCGTGCAAGTGCAGCTTCCTCCTGGTACTAAACTAATATTTCTTTTCAAGGAAGTTAATAGATGAAACAAAAATTTGCACATTGCCAAGAATGGTATTCATCCCATCCCCTCTTTCTACATTACTCTCTGTATTATTACAAAGGCAATACTATGTGTAGTAGAGAATGTTTCTGGTTATTAAATTTCATGTTTCTCTACTCAGTGGCATCACATTCTATGTGGCCTTCTTCTGCAATTAACATCCAAAACCCAAATTAAATATTTATGGATAAATGTCAATTAAGATTATGAGAAACAATAAAAGGACCATAAATTAAATAATGCAGATAGAACAATAAAGTATTTTCACATGACCAAAACAATGTTTCAGYGTTAATGCTTTCTTATTTTAATTGAAAATGTAATTATGTACTCATAGATGTCATTATTGCATAAAATTTGGTAGACAATATTATTTTTTCAGCATTATGATTAACTGCTAGTAAGAAAAAGCCAAGCAAGACTGGTTGCTTCTTCCAGCAGTGCAACATTATTGGATGCTTCATAGGTATCTCCAGTATGGGACTGTCCAGAGTGCAGTGCACAGCTATTCCTAGACTATTTCCATCTTCTGTAATTAATTATCCACAATACTATATTTTGTTCAATATTACCAGATCTCCCACATACAATAGCGGGAAAATATTTTACGTATTTTTTAACTAAAGAACTAAACCCAGGCTTGCTATGAAATTTAAAAAAATATAAAATTAAAAATGCAAATACTCCAATATGACACTGGGATAACGCCCTTGCTGTTTTAAGGTCATTGCTTCTGCTTGCTGATGCTGGTTTAAAAAAAAAAAAGGTTGGAAACAAAACACTTTTACCAAATTACCAAAAGCAGCCAAAAGTCATCAGTGRCAACTTAAGGAATTGTAAATTATGTGGGACATGCTGTTCACAAATAAATCAGATTTATGGTTATGTTCAGTTGTTCCTGTTACCTGGAATTAGAATTAGAAGCTCATTAAAAATGAATACATTTCAGAGAATGAAGAGGCACAGCATTGTATTGATGAAAGCTTCATTAAATTTTCAATGATAGAGCTGCTTCTATATTTGTGGAGGAAGRACACAGTAGAAACAAAGTTGGGACAATTCTCCTTCAAGCAACTTTGCATCTTTCTACTCTACCTAGAAAACAAATGGATTTGAAAACAAAATGTTGGACTAATTAGGTGTAAGAGATAGCATCTGTGGTCCACTATATTCAAGGAACAGTCGCTTTCAGGTCAGCATTTGTTCTTGTATTTGTTTGCCAATTACACAACTGATATTCCAGAAGAAAGAAACCAGGAGAGACAAATCAGGTTTGATCAAGCTCATATAAAATACAGGCTCTGTATTTTATCTGAACTCAATGGCACAGTCACTTCTTAGAATATTCACTTAAAAAAAAMCAGTGTATGGGAAATGAAGCTTTACCTAGCAAACAGTAAGAGATAACTTCCTGTGCAAGCAGAAATGTAAATCTATTTATCAAAGTCATGCAGTAATGCAGCTTTGTTTTTACTGCAGAGACTGAAGCCAAGAAACAGATAGAAAGCAAACTATAGCCAAGCCCACTACTCAACCAAATTTCTCATATTACCATTGGCAAGTCAGACAATTAAAATGTCCATATGTAACACAGGCTACATGAAAGAAAGCAGAACCAAAAACGCGAAAGTGAAAATTCAAGCGGTCTGATCCSTCTTGTGGTCATGCACCACGATATAAATGTATTATATCTCCACGTTGTGCTAGCCAGCTTCCTTTGGAAAAAAGGCTTATGCAATCAGGCTGCTACTCAGCTCCTCCCCKCAATATCCATTACCTTATGTCAACTAAGCCAGGCAGCGGGGTAGAGGCCTCAATGTCATGTTATTCCTCTAACAACCTAGATGATATATGGCCCARGCATTACACGTTTTTCTGAACACACAGTTAAAGTGCATGGCCTGCCAGGCACCAGGATGAGGGCTTGTTCTTTCCAGTTTGTTAGGATCCCACCTTTCAGCCTTTTGGACAGGCAACACTCRGCTAGCACACTCAGGCAATGCCAGTTTATCCTCAGACCTTGTTTATTCTGCCCTGCTCAAATCCTGCTTCGACACGTTTACTGTTTTTCTCCCCCTCTCCAGTTTTCTTTGGCATGCACAGTCAGCATTAAATAACTGACCTTCTCAAAACCACCATGAGGTAGCATTATCCCCACATTACCAGATAAGGAAATTAAGCCACTATAATTAATGCTTGAAGCATGCCCAAATTTCACATTCCTGATTTGAGAGCGATTAGCATTAGCGCTCTATAGGATTTCCTCTGCTCAAAGCCCGGCTCCCAGGGAGGGCAGGAGCAGTTGCCCAGAGCCTGCCCTGCCACAGGGGCATCCTATGGGCACAGCAGAGCCCCTACAAAATGCTGCAGTCCAGGCACTTGGCCAACTCCACCCCAGGGCTCTGTAAAACAYTCCAACACCCGGGTGCTGCTCCAGCCCAGTGAGGGAACACAGATCTGAGTGCCTCCTGCACCCTTCCTCTCCTCCTGGCCATGACTTTTGTATCCAGGCTTGGCTAATTTCCATTTAGACACCTACAGCCCCACAGCACAATGTTCAAGAACACACTCACTGTCCTCACCTCTGATTGCCACAGCCATGGCTTCCCCATGCCTTCATCCTCCAAGAATTCCACATCTTGCTACACACTTCCTGAGCTCCAGTTTTTCCCCAGTTTTCCAAGGTTGTCCCAAATCCTTCCCCGGCCCAGTCATCACTCCTTCTCTCAGCTCCTCATGTAGTCATGTCCCTTTCTCTAAGCAAGTCTCCCTTGTGATCTCTGCAGCTTCCTTGATGCCATACAGTCAGACTGGGAGTCAGCCTGCCCCTCTGGACCACCCCAGCATTTCAGCTTCCCCAGAGCCACAAGGTGTTTCCCAGTCACACCCTCCCTGCTGAACAGAAGGCTCCCTTCCAAAATCTGTCAGCGGGCAGCAAAGGTTCCCCCACAGACCCCATGCAATTTGAGCTCCCTAACTTCATCCCAAGAAWCAAATCTCCAAGGGGCTGTTCCACTCATCCATCACTGAGATCCTGCCCATGTGAAGGCAGCTAACTCTACACCTCCTGTATTACCCTTCCCCAAAACCAGGCAGACAGAATAGAAAATTTTGTTTGGCAAAATTTTGTTGCAAGAGTAGAAACRAAAAAGTTCAAAGAAATGCAGCACTTCTGGACTAAGCTCAACTGACAAATATCTCTGCAGCTCCTGAATTCCTCCAAGCCTGCTCAGCTGACAATGCCCAGCAACATCCCATCATCCTGCCACTGCCCTCAGTCCTGTTAACCTTGCTCTTTCCCTTTACAGAACACAACCATACCCCAAAACTAAAGATAACTTTTCATCTTTTTGCTAAAACAAGGGATCTTAGGGATTTAAAGGCAGCCTCCCATTTGTAGTTCACAGCACATCAGTCACAAGCTTATCAAACTACACAATTGCCACTGACAGTTCCTCCTGACGCCGTGCAGGGTGTGCAAGGATGACTTTTTCAGCCTTTTAAAGCCTACAGACACTACCCCCAGAACAATCTGGACTCTTCTGTTTACACAAGGCTATTCATGTACTCACAGTAAAGATTACCTAGCCACCAGTTACACCGACAGATTGTTCAGTTCCTAATCCCCACAAAGATATCTTTTTTTTTTTTACAGATAACCACATGACACCCTGCAAGTAAGACAAGTTAAACATTTGTCTGCCTGTACTTGTCTGGGACCAGAGATCTTCCTCCTTCACCCTGGCTCTGAGGGCAGCTCTTGCAATACATCTAATCCCAGTGCCAGACTTTCCTGCCCAGTTAGACCCAACACTTCCCATTCTGGCTCAGCAGTCTGAAGGTGTCAGCACTGGCCAAACCACTCCCTTGCCTTTTGCTGTCTAGGAACATCAGTCCTTCTTTGCCACTCTGGCAGTCTGGCCACACTTCTTGGAACTAATAAAAAAACTGAAGAACACAACATTCTTGGGAACTTTTACCTTAACATTTCTTYTTAAGAGGAAACCAGCAAAATACATTTCTTCTCACTCTGTCCCATCCCAATATTTCCTAATTCTCAGCCGAGCCATTTATCCTCTCTAAAATCTTAAAGTTGTCATGCTCATGTTAAGCCCAGGATTCTGCAAACGCTTAGGCATAATCTAACTTTAGTGCCAGCCATTGAGGCAGGACTGTGTGGGCACAGCAAAAATCATTACCTCATGTTCCCCAATTTGAAGCCAAAATATTTATCAGACAGATKACTTCCTCATTGTTCCTTTGTGACAGAGCCATCTTGTTCTCACTGATCTGAACTTACCTACATTCCACACAAAAAAATCCTGCAAGAATTTCCTTATATATTCTCCCCCCACACACACTTTAGTCAAAAAAAGAACAACTTAATATCATTTTCAGATGATAAAAAAATGTTTTTAGCTATGACAAAGTTTAATTTTGTCACATATAGCAGCAGCTCCTGCTAAGATCTTTTCACAGATCTGGTCTCGCCAAAATTAATTCTTGCAAAATATTTTTTTAAAAAGAGAAACCAGGTAAATGTCTTTACAAAATTCAGATCACTGTTAGGACTACTATTTGTGATTTTTATTGCAGCCAGAGCGGTCTATGAGGAAACACCCACTGTTCCCTGCATATCATCAAACCAAGAGAGGGATCCAGCAACATGAAACTGAAGTGTCCCCAGTGCAAGCTCAGCTGTGCCTGTGCCACAGCCTGCTGCTTTCAGGGAATTTTTTTCCTTATTTCCTCACCAGATATGAACAGTGGAGTATTCAATTCAACTTCCAAGATGTTGACCTGGCTTTTCTTCAAATTTCACCTTCAGTTGTCCAGGGGGGAGGAACAACCAACCAAAGCCCCAAACAAAGAGCATGCACACAAATGCAACTTCTGGGCATTTGCAACAGGACACTCCTGGATCTGCCCTGCTGTGAATTTACAGTTACCAAGACACATGTGCTTCCTAAAATGACTCAAGAATCTATTTGCTTAATTTMATAAATATTAAACCTATGTAAATGGCTTATTAACATCTGACAGCTAATGCAACCACACAGAAGCAAGTCCATTGTCCTTTTTCCTCACAAACCCACAGAATTATTGGCTTCAATTAAAATGAAGTAGATGCAATTAAAAGAAATAGAAAAAAACCTGCCTAATATAAAATTGTTTAAACAACTCTTGTCTTTGCCTTCTTTTTGAGAAGCACCTGTTTTCACCACAGATTTACCAGACCTGTGTCAGACCATTATCATATTCACCCTAGCAGGGGGAGCATTCACCCAAACCAGAAGGGGCCAAGCATGTTGGAACAAACACTCCTCAAGCTGGGACCCAAATCCACTTCCAGGACCACAGAATGGTTTGGGTTGGAAGGGACCTTAAAGATGATCTCATTCCAATCCCCTGCCATGGGCAGAGACACCTTCCACTAGARCAGACTGCTCAGAGCTCCATCCAGTCTGTTCTTGAACACTCCCAGGGATGGGGCAGCCACAGCTTCTCCTGCCAACCTATGCCAGAGCCTCACCACCCCCACAGTAAGGAATTTTTTTCTACTAACTAATCTAAACCTGCTCTCTTTTGGTGTGAAGCCATTCCCCCTGTCCTGTCACTGCATGCTCCTGTAAAGTCTCCAATCCAGGCTGCAGATCCAAACAGATTGAATTTCCAGAACCAAGGAAAAAGAACTTAGTTTTCCATTTATGGACTGAAGAGACAGGATATAAACAACAGCTTTCCTTTTGCCAAGGTCACAAGGAGCAGAACCATAACTTAAATTTCCAAAAAGTACTTACAGGGAATGAAGAGTAGAGCCCTGTGAGCTTTGCTAAGTAGACAAGAAGCATTACCAAGCAGACATGGCAATTGATAGCTCAACAGAGAAAAGAGAAGATTTTCTAAATATGTCAGTTTTAAAACAAAAGAATTAAACTGAGGCATTAACACCACTTCATCAGAAGTATCAAGACCATGACTCAGAGCCAAATGTAAAAGCAAATATCCACTGTCAAAACTGGATGGCAGAAGGAAATAACCTCTTGGGTATTTCAGCAATGATTTAATCACCTCCCATGACTAACTTGTAGAGACTTTTGAAACCTAATGGGATGGAACTGGATCCAAAGAGCATCTAATCCCAATTAATAAAACCAGGAAAAACTCCAAAAAGACAAAGAAGAAAGATGACCTAGATTTTTATTCCCTAAGAAGTCAGGGAAAGGCTTTCTTTCAGAGGGAATTCATCCTACTTAACATAAAAATAAAAAAAAAATTTGCTTCTTCCTCTGAGGAAGCAGACAGGCTTTGATTGTGCAATTRCTTCAATCAAGCATCAGTTAAAGTCTCATAGTAGATCTGACAAAGTGAGTAAAAACCTCCCTGAGGTGTCTCCCAAGTAACAAAGAAGAAACTAAGAGAATTCTCTCAGAGGGAGAAATTACTGGGAATGAAACACATTTACACAGCTTTCACTACTTATCTCCCCAAAGCAAAGCAGGCATGTTCAGGACCACACCAGTTCCTGTTCTGGTTGAGATTTTCAACTGCATATAGTCCCAATCTGCTTTAATCCAAGACTGTTCATGTTTTTCATACAGGCAAGGATTTACCATCCAGGAATCTAARCTGAGGTGTGATATGGTAATAACAGCAAAAAACCAAGTCTCAGAGACAAAACAGAACACTTGCTTTCCCAGATAAGCCAATTTTAAAGCACGCAGCTTCACAAAATAGTTAAAAAAGCCAAATTAACATTGTGTCACAGGAAGGTCCTTCCTTCCACCCTATTCCTACCTCATTTGCAGACACAGATCCCTACAGATGACCTTGCACCACCTCTGATGTCTGACTAACCATTCACAAGCCATTTCAACTTGTYAGTTCTGTACAAACAGCATTAACTGACCAAAAAAGCTCATTTTCTGTCAGATCAGCAAACCAGATCAGCTCCTGCAAGGGTCTGGTAAGCACCAAAGCCTGGTGGCTCCTTTCCTTGTGCCTGCTGCTGTTCACAAATCTTGAATCCATATTTCATGGCTGAACCAGCACACTCACACTTGCTTGTGCTCCAAAGCCCACACACCACTGGTTTTGGCCTAAAAATCATATATATTACAGCCAACCTTTATGTCTACAAATGACAGCYCTGAATCACTGTCCTTGTATATCTTGCATTCAAGGTATTTTCTTTAGAATAAAAGCTTGCCAAATCAAACTCAAATGCATATTTAAACCCCTCTAATTCCCACATGCTCAAATTAAAAGTTACAGGTCTGACAGATCTTCACTGCCTACCTCCAGCTTAGGCTTCTTCACTCAAACTCACTTGGCTGAAATACAGTTTTATGTTATTTTCCACAGTCTCCAGGGCTTTCCCCCATCCTGGAAGAAAGGCATTTTCTTGAACCACACTGCAGAGAAGAATGCAACAGGAAGCCAAGCCATCCTTTCACTTGGAAGGGGTTGAAACAAGAAGATTCCAAACTGTTTTCCAACAAGTCCAGCCCCACGCACTGGCATGAGCCCCCATTCCCCTGAATTCACCAGGGATGTTCCTSCTTCTACCTCCCAGGGAATGTGACAGCCACAAAACTCCAAAAGCTTCCGACATTAAAATAAAAACACAAATAATGAAAGCTCTGTTTCTTCACATTGCAGCTGTTAACACCTCAATTAGAGCTCTCCAAGGATGCACTTCCCCCCTAATGAATCCCTGGAAACACCTAACAGGGTGCAGGGCAGATTAGAGAATCCCCACAACACAGCTTGGTGAATTGATGTCTCCCCTGAGCAACACAAAGCTGGGCCTAGAGACAGTCAGCTTTTTTACACTGTCTTCATTTCGAGGTCTTATTAACAAATTAAATGAGAAATAAATACATCTCCCTCTGGGAACAGAAGGAAAAAACCCCTATATTTTATTAAGGAGCCTAGACACATTTCCAGAAGTCTCTTGAAGACAGGAAAGAGAGCAGAAAAGCTTAGAACGAAGCAAGGTCATCAGCTACCATCTAAGATTGCGGCAGCACACGARCAAACCCAAAACCATCAAACTGGCAGCAGCTGAAATGGAACTTCCCAGCTTTCTGTGGAGGCTGCTCTGGTCCCTGAGCCCTTGTCTCCCAGAGATGTTTGGAAAAGTTTGGAAAAGACAATTTGTCAAGACAGCACAAGAGCTGGCACGACACCAGAGGAGTTTCTTTGCTTTTTCGGGTCTGCAGACACCCACATTTCCTCTCTCYACACGCCAGGATGGCTCCCAGGTAGCTGGAGCACCAGGACTGACTCCTAAGGAAGAGCTCTTCACACCAGTTTCCTTCCCGCTCCCTATAAAAGGCAGTGGGATAACAAAGGTGAACCAGCAGTCCCAATTAAGTACTTTTTTTACCTAACATTTTTGTGTCTCCTTCTTGGAGACCATATGGTCCAAGTTTACAGGCAAGAATAAATCTCTTTACCCACTCCTGTCTGCAGTAACAGCCTTAACGTTCTTTTAATGCAGGTTTGGGTGGATACATTTCCCCTCCTCTTTATGTAAGTAAATCAGTGGGATATGCTTAACCTGCCTCCTAAAACTCAACACAGGCCATGAAATCCAAGCAGGCAGAGTAAAAGATAATTCATGGTCTCAAGTGAAGCCAGGTGGATTACAACTCCATTGGCAAGCATGCACCCAGCATCTGCAGGCTTAGAAAAGACTCTAGGAATTGTCTGAAAAACMAAAAATTGTCATGCATGCACAACGGATTTTGAATATAATTCTTGAGTGAACTTCTAAAAGAAAGCAAAGCCATCAGTGCACCTTAGAAACGAATGCATTACAGGACTTTAATCAAGCATTGCTCCATAATTAGACACACTTTTCCCTGCACAAAAGTTTTTTTAAAGCCAAGTATTTGATGCCTTGAACCTCTGTTATACTTAAGAAAATAAACTTTAAAAGACATTCATTATTCTTAACTAAGCATTTCCTTACTAAGTCCCATCCTAGAACAACTTTTAACTGCTAATTTATCATCCTCCCTCCCAGTGACAGGGAAGATTTATAGTGGAAAAGGCTTATTCAACATTACTCTGRTGCCAAAAACACATGGTGTTACACTTTTGGTGATATTGGTCAAGAAGCAATAATCAAGGAAAACAAACTACTAAGAAATAACCCCCCCAAAAAACCCACTCCCCCAGTTGTAAGGCTCGGTATGTTTCTATTGGAATAAATTGCAGTGGAATCCCAACCTGAAGATTGTTTATAAAAGACCAAATGTCTGATTTCATCTTCTTGTTTATAAAAGACCAAATGTCTGATTTCATCCTCTGCAGCCACCTGCCTATCCCTTATCTCCACTGCTGTGCTTATCAGCACTCTGATCTGCCAGGAGCACATTCCAGAGCCCCAGTGCCCTTGGGASAACTGCCCAGGCCAAAGGTGCAGCCCTGGGAGAAAGGCACTGTGAGATTTCTAACTGGGCTCAAGCARAGGATGAGGGAGGAGAAATGCTGCCTGCATGTGCTGCCAAAATCCAGACCCAATGTGATGGCAGGGTCAAGGTCACAGTAAGAAAAGAGATGGGAGGCCAGCACAGATGAGAAATCACATCCACCTCAGATGAGATTTAAATGAATGAAGTGAGGAAGAGGAGAAGAATGAACAGCCAAACCTCCAAAGCACAGGATTTCATAGCAAGAAGAACCTTCACTGTWACCATCTGTCAAAACAGAAAGAAAGAAAAAACAGGACATCTGTTGCCAAACAAGTTCTCAGATATTCTGAAGTGCTTTAAAAAAAAAAGGTGAGAAGCAAAAAAAGAGGGGGGGAAAYAAACCATGATAAAAAGAATGGCTCTTCTAATTTCATTCTAATCAGAGAGCACCTAAGAATATGAAAGCAGAAACAACCTGCCTGACAGAAGGCATAAGAAGACAACTCTCACAGTTCTTCAGAAGGGAGAACAGACTCACAAAATGAATAAAATGAACTCCTGATAAAACCACAAGCTTTCTGAAACCCAGATGAAAAAAAGATCTGAAGCTTACTGATAAATCATCTCAGCCAAGTAAAGGCTCTTCAGTATTTTAAAATTCAAGGCATTTTGCACAAGTGCAAATCACATCACTGGAGGTCACTTCATTAAATGAACAACACAGTTGACAGAATAGGAAAGGTCAGGGCTTTAGGAGAGAAACTACCAGGAGGCAGCACTGAAGGTAAAATGAAAATATTGCTGCAATGCAAGAAAGCACAGCTGAAGCAGGAGCAGATTAACCCACAATTCAATGAGAGGGAAAATCTCTAACAGATGATGCCAAAGCACTTGGGGCATTTTCTGCATCAATCTCCACTCAGTAAGATGGATTAGCTGGCTAATGTAACCCATAGCACAGCAGAAGGAGCAGGAGCCCAGGCTAGAACTGGGAAATGCATTACAGCAACTGCTCCAGAGCTCCCGAGCCAGCAAAGCCACGGCTCTGAATTTTCCATGCAGATTTATCAGCACACTTCAAACAAAAAGCACCACAAAAGCAATGTGCTTCTGCAGACAGCTTAATGAGCCCCCATAAACCCATGGACCTGCAGTCCATAAACCTGGAGACTATAYCCAGCATTAGGAGTGCTTCAAGGTTTTCAAATCTGGTAGATGTAATAGTTACCCTTTGAAAACTGACAAAAGAAGTTTTGGATCATCTCTGCTCTCTGCATTAAGCTCCAACAACCTAAAGAAGGACTAAAGCACCTGCCTCTAAAGAGCAGGAAACAAGTACACAGGAAAACAGACCAGAGTCAGGCTTACCATCAGATCCTGGGAAGATGCCAAAATAATCTGAGGAAAAAACTATCTCCTGCAGTTGTCAGATAACAGAACAGACGAGATTCAATACACAGTTTCTTAGGAACAAATCATATCAAAGGAATATAATTCCCTCCAATGGCACAGTAACAATATAGGTAGTGAAACAGCAACTACAGGCAATATAGTTTTGGTTTAACTGGACTTTTGACACTATTAAACTGACAGCCATACAATCTAAACAAAAGCAGAACATACTGAAGTACTCAGAGATGATTAGAAACCCACACCCAGAGATAAGCTATCATTATTTCAGTCAGAGAAAATTGGTAGCAAGCCCATTCACATGGCTTTAATCTTTTYACATTCTCCACTGTTACAGAAAGTAACCAGGGGAAGAGGGTTTTGAGCAATGAACTTACTGCAGGCAACTTCATACTTTGCTGTGCCTCACTTGGATTCCTTATGGTGACAAGCAACAACTTCCAGTATCTCCCAGACATTCTGCCCACAAACTACACATTGGAAAACATCAGGATGTTAACAGAGAATAACCTCAGCCAGTTTCAAAACTTGGATGGAGGGTCTCAGAATCCACAGACACATGAAGCAAATAAAAGTCACCTGAAATAGCAAATTGTTTAACAGAGCAAAAAGGTAATGGGAATAATAATAATCACTTGCACAACATAACAAGGAAAGCAACCTTGAATTCTGTTCTGCCCACRGATGTGCTGAGTGGCAAAGTGCTAAAGAATCTGGGGCTTATGTTCAATACAAATCAAATATATCACTGCAAAAAAAACTAAATACATCAAGAGTCATCATCCTGCCTGGATGAACTGCAGGCAGGAAAAGAATGAAAAAGAACACAAAATGAAAAGAACACAAAATAATTTTGACTCCGGCTGTTGTACTACTGACTCAGATGGAACACCATGTCCAGCTTCAATAAAATGCAAACCAAGTGGAAAACCCCAGTGAGATTAACCCCCAAGTGTAACAAAAAAAAGACATTAAAAATCACTGAAGAGAGGAGACTGAAGCAATGGGATTTCTTCAGAGTGAAAAACACCAAAGAGAAAGCCCTCAAAGTATTCCAGACATTCCTACAAAAGTGGAATAATAAAGAGTTCACAAGTGTATAAAATWCACAGTAGAATTCTTAAATGCTTCAATTATAGCAACTAAATTTAGATTGGAAATTAGGAGTAGCATTTTCAATGGCAACAACTGCAAAATATCAAAATTGATTGACTAAGGATAAATGTCCATTAGAAACTTATGTTAGCTCATTAAACATTCCTTCCTTGTGACTGAAATATGGTGAATTTATGAGAACAAATCAATTGCCTCCTTTCATTCACAGGTGGGTCATCTGAGCTTCTAGATGAGTTACTATGGAAATTCATTAACCATTACTAAGAAAAACTTCCAGCATGAAGGTATTGTGTGGAAACAATAATAGAYATACAACCCTGAGGGAGCTCTTGGAAGGAAAACACAGAGGAAAAGTGGCACACTTGAACCACATTGAGATGTAGAGTCCTTAATTACAACAAAAACAAACCCAGAGCTCCTACTCTGCCACAGAGAGGCAAACAACAAGAGCTGGGCTGCAGAAACAAGAAGAAAGACAAGAACATCAACCCCAAACACGGTGTTAGCAAGTGCACCCAGTACAGCAGAAAAAAACCATGAATTGTCTCGAGCAAAACTCAGCTACAAAAAAAAAAAAAAAAAAAAAAAAAAAAAAAAAACAAAAAACCCAAAACGAGAGAAGCAAAGCAGGAGAGCAAAGTGAGACATGCTGTCCTCTGCTGGAAGTGGCTCTGGAGGAGCCTGGAAGCACATSGGGACCACTTTGATCATTCCTTTGMTCCTCGGGGAATGCACGATCGAGGCATCGCTTTAAACCCGCGCGGCTCTGCCCCAACGGGGCTGCTGCCTCTCGAACCCCAGCACTGCTGCCACCAAAGGGACGCTCCTGAGGCCACCTCTGCCACACCACCACACCTCCATGGCAAGGGAAGAGAACAGCAGCAGGGAACAGAGTGAAATTAACACTTTTTTCCTAAGACAACAGGRGAAATCCTTCCTTGTAATTGACTTCCCTCATCCTGCTCAGTTACAGCAATGTGCCAAGGCAAGCAAAAGCTCTCAGGCTGCATCTTTTCAATGTAATTCACACGTGGTTTAAAAACATACACATCACAGCAAAGATGACAAGACAAAAATAAAAACATAGAAAGGGCTGCTACTGCAGTACTGGACTTGTATGGAGTATATCCAGAAAGAATTTAGAGTACAGCCTCTCAAACTTCCACACGAACTAAGGATGGTCTCCAGATCTGAAAGTGAATGAGTTCAGGCAATTTGTGACTTAAATCATCAAGAGCATCTGTGACTAAAATCAGCAACAGCCAGTGATGGGTACTATGTAAGGGCTGAGTTTTAGGAGAAAAGAGAAAAAAGTAATGACTGGTCTTGGGAAAAAAGAAAAAAAAAAGAAAAAAAACACGAATAAGACTACCATCAGCATAGGTTCTCAAGATTTTCCAACATTTAAACCAGCACCAAACCTTCAGCAAAGCACTCTCCATTCAGCAGAACTAACACATTACAGTAATACAACAAAACACCTTTTTGCTTCACTACTCGAGCACAGTTTTAAACAAGAAATGTTTAACTCCACGGGCAATGTATTTTCCCCTGCGTTCCCCGTTTCTCACGCCGAAGCGCGGCAGCGCTGCGGGACAGGAGCGTGTCCCGAGCGTCCCGCGGGCTCCTCCCGGGAATTTCACCGCACAGAAAGCACCGAGGGCAGTCAGACCCACACCGGAGCCAGCCCGGCCTGACACGGACCCTCCGGGGGAGGAAAGGCAGCCTGACCGGCCCGGAGCCGCCTCGCAATCGCCGCTCGGGTCTGGCGGAGCCGGTGCCGCCCCCACTCCCGGAGCGGCCGGGGGAGCGACCCCTTCCTTCCCTCAGGCCCCACCGCGCCCACTCTCCCCGGGGCCCGGCGCCACTCACAGCGTGTGCCCGCAGACGTTCACCATCAGCTTCAGGGAGGGGTTGCGGTACTTGGTGGTCTTGCACCGCGGGCAGCCCAAGTCGTCCATGGCCGCCTCCTCCCGCTCCCCTCCCTCCTCCCGCCGCGCCTTCCGCCTTCCGGTGCCGCCGCCAAACGGCCCCGCCGCCGCCCAGCGCCGCCCCGCGCGTTCCGTGCGCGCCCCGGCCCCGACACCGCCCGCCCGAGCGGGAAGGAGCCCGGGCGGCAGCGCCGGGGCTGTCCGGGGGCTGCCCGGGCTCCAGAGCTCCGGGTGTAACAGCGGGAGACGGGGGACACTTGCCCATGACTAACCAAGAGGAACCACGCAATCAATCACTTCGGGGAAGACCAGCGTGTCAAGCGGACCATGGCACTGAGTGCCACGTCCAGTCTATCCTCAAACGCCTCCAGGGATGGTAATTCCACCGGCTCCCTGGACAGCCCATTCCAATGTTTAATCACCCCTTCTAAGGAGAAATTCCTCCTAGTGTCCAGCCCAAACCTCCACCAAGACTCTGTCCTCTCGTCCTGTCGCTGCTAGCCCGGGAGCAGAGCCCGACCCCCACCTGGCTACTCCTCCTTTCGGGGAGTCACAGACAGTGATAAAGTCACCCCCGAGCCCCTTGGCGAAACACCCCCAGCTCCCTCAAGCGCTCCCCACAGCACTCGTGCTCCAGACGCTCCCCAGCTCCGCTACCCTTCTCTGGACTCGCTCCAGCACCTCAATGACTTTCTTAAAGTGAGGGACCCAGAAGCGGGCACAGCAAAACTCCCTCACCCCCAGTAACGACAGCAGACARCACCGGGAGCGTTTTAACCCTTTCCCTTCCAGGGAAAGCCGCAGGTGACGGAGCCGCCGCTCCCCGGGGGCTCCAGGTGGGGATGGGAGGGGGGGAGCGGAGAGAGGAGCGCGGCCGCTTGATTGACGGTTGCCATGGAGACGTCATAGCCCCGCCCTCCCGGCGCGGCGCAGCCAATGGGCGGGCGCGGCCGGGGCAGAGGTGGGCGGGGCCAGATAGTCTTGCGGCGGGTGCGGGAGTCGCGGCGGGGGGAGCGGCGGAGCGCGGTCGGGATACAGCAGCGATCCCGGATGGTCACCGCGGGGCCGGGGGAAACCTGATCGGCTAGAGCAGGAGGAGGAGAGAGATAGGAAGGGGGGAGAGGAGGAGAAGGGAACGTGGTGGGGGGGGGGAGGGAGGAAGGGGGAAAAAAAGAAAAAAAAAAAAAAAAAAAAAAAAAAAAAAAAAAAAAAAAAAAAAAAAAGGAAAAAAAAAAAAAAGGAAAACAAACCGAAACATGTCTTCTGCCTCCCCCGCCACGGACGACATCGTGATCGCGGTAGAGATCAAGGAGGAAAATGTGATGGAAATGCTCTCCGAAGCCCCCGACGGGCCCGCGCCGCCGCCCCCTCCCGCCGCTGCCCAGTTCCCCATGGAGCATGCAGGCTCCGCTGCCGCCGGCGAGGAGGGAGCCGCGGAACAGGTACTGCTCCATACGGAACTCCTGGCCAGGAAYCACCACGCTGCCTCCTCTCCCTCCTCTTCATCTTCTTCTTCCTCCTCCTCCTCCTCGCAGACCCCTTTGGCTTTCTCCCCGGACCACGTCGCCTGCGTGTGCGAGGCGCTGCAGCAAGGTGGGAACCTGGACCGCCTGGCCAGGTTCCTGTGGTCTTTGCCCCCGAGCGATCTGCTACGTGGCAACGAGAGCCTGATGAAAGCCCGGGCGCTGGTGGCTTTCCACCAGGGCATCTACGCCGAGCTCTACAGCATCCTGGAGAGCCACAACTTCGACTCCTCCAACCACCCGCTGCTGCAGGAGCTCTGGTACAAAGCTCGCTACACCGAGGCGGAGCGAGCCCGGGGCAGACCCTTGGGGGCGGTGGACAAGTACAGGTTGCGGAGGAAATACCCCCTGCCCAGGACCATCTGGGACGGCGAGGAGACGGTCTACTGCTTCAAGGAGAAGTCCCGCAACGCGCTGAAGGAGCTCTACAAGCAGAACCGATACCCCTCGCCCGCCGAGAAGCGCAACCTGGCCAAGATCACCGGGCTGTCCCTCACCCAGGTCAGCAACTGGTTCAAGAACCGCAGGCAGCGGGACCGCAACCCTTCCGAGACCCAGTCCAAAAGGTGAGGGAAAACTTTTCCTCCCCGCCCCCTCTCCCGCCTGCCTTTCCCTCTCCCGGCTCTTTCTTCCCTTGCAAACATGGCGCTTACCTTCGGTGCGCCTCGTCCTCCCCTCCTTCCTCCTCCCCGCTCCCTCGTTCCCAACACACCCACCCGGCCCGGGCGTGCGAGGCGGCGCGGGGAAACTTCCCGGACCCGCCGCCCCGCGCTCCCGGGGCAGCTCCCGGCACGGGGGAGCCGCTCCCGGCACGGGGGAGCCGCGGGGCGGACTCCCGGGAGGGGACGGGACGGGGGTGTTCGTTCCCCCCGCTCCTTGTTTTTATTCAATTGTCGCGCCTGACAGAGTTAATCATTGACGGCCGGAGGACGCGCGGGGWCCCGGCGCTGCCTCTGTTTTGAAACCTGACTCGGGAGCGGGCCGGGCTCGGGTTTCAGCGGGGGAGCGGGGCCGGTTCCCGGGGCTCCCGGGAGCGGCCCCGGCCCCGCTCCGCCCGCGGCTCGGGCTCGGCTCCCCCCCGCCCCGCGGCGGGGGCGCGGGCAGGTGGAGGTGACCTCCCCGCTCCCGCCTTCCTCCGGGAAGGGACGGGAAAGGGGGGAGAGAAAGCGCGGGGAGGAGGGGGGAGGAAGGGAGCGGGGAGAGAAGGAGGGAAAGCGGCCGGCGGAGGGGGCCCCAAGGCATTTCTCAACCAAGGGCGCGATTGTGCCGCCGCGGCCCCTCTCCGCGGGACACATCAAAGGGCGAGGGGGGAGGGAGGGGAGAGCGACCGAAAAATGCAGCCGAGGGCGGACCAGTCAGCGAAAAAACCCGGCGCAGCCCCGGGCGGAGGCACAAAGGCCGCCCCCCATCTCTCCGTCCCTCCCCCCGGCACGGCCGGAGGTGCCTCCGCCGGCACCGGCGCAGCGCGGGCCGGGGTCTCCCCCTTCCCCCGGGCCGGGGGCGCCAGGCTGAGCCCGGAGGGTCCGGCTGAGCCCGGAGGGTCCGGCGGCGCTCCCCGGCCCTGCCTCACCTCCCAGCGCTTTGCCAAATGGCCGCGGCCGGTCTCACACGTGTGGGCACCCCGGGCCGGCGGAGGGGGGCCCAGGCAGCTCCCTTCGGTCGCCGGGGTGGAGGAATTTATTTACAACTTCATAACCCAGTCTGTAAAGTTTCTCCTTTGGCGAGCGTTTGGCTTGATGTGTTCTATTCTAAGAAATCTCCTCCCTTGGTTTAAATATTCATTTAAAGTGCCTCGTAAAGGCAAAACGCAGAAAAAATTGTTCGTAGAAACTCTCGCATACTTGTGTTAAAGCAAGAAGTCCCCCTTTGGTGCAGAGATCCTGGTACTCTGTGCTAATGCAATGTCATCTCTCCATCTTTTCCGGTAGCGAGTCWGATGGCAACCCTAGCACAGAAGATGAATCCAGTAAGGGGCGGGAGGATTTATCTCCCCATCCACTCTCCAGCTCATCCGACGGCGTTACCAGCCTCAGCCTTCCCGGCCACATGGAGCCTGTCTACATGCAGCAGSTTGGAAACACTAAAATAGCCTTGAGCTCGTCCGGTGTCTTGTTGAATGGGAACCTCATGCCTGCCAGTACCTCTCCTGTCTTCCTCAATGGTAGCTCGTTTCTTCAGGGACCCAACAGTGTCATACTCAATGGACTCAGCGTGGGCACTTCACAGACTGTTACCTTAAATTCGCCCAAAACTGCTGCGAGCGTCGTGAGCAACGGGGTGTCCATCACTGACATACTGTCCTCCTCGTCCTCAGAAGATGTTAAAGACTTCAAACTCCTTCAGGCTTCGGTCCCCAATGCCACAGCAGCCTTCAGCCCTAGCAACATCCCAGTCACTTTCCCAGGATTGATACCGAGCTCCGAGGTGAAAAGGGAAGGCGTAGAAACTGCTGCTTCCCAGGATGGAGGCTCCGTGGTTACTTTTACTGCTCCTGTCCAAATAAACCAGTATGGCATTGTCCAGATCCCCAATTCAGGAACAAATGGCCAGCTGCTGAACGGAAGCATTGGTTTTTCTTCTCTGCAGCTGCCTCCAGTTTCTGTGGCAGCTTCACAAGGTAAAAGCTTTGCCTCTTGCAGTAAGAGGTATGAGGAAAAGTTGGAATCAGGCACGCTTAGCATTTTAGAAGCTGTGGTCGTTTTCTTCCAAGGTATCAACATAGTATTTCAGCCATGGCCATGCACAGAACATCAAATGATACTGTTTACTTTCCTTTATAGTGGGTTATGCTCGTGGGCAGACTGTTAGATGAAGCTGAGCTGCTCTGTTAAGAGCATGGAAGGAGGTCTGGTAGTTTACACCCCTTTCATGCTGTTCACAGAAGTCTGTGATAGGAGTCTTCACAAATATCTGTAAATTTTGCATGTTTCAGTAATTCAAAATATTCCCCATTTGCCACTGAATTCTTTTAATGAGAAGGTTCATAAAAATGAAAATTAT
This sequence comes from Cardinalis cardinalis, assembly GCA_014549065.1. Lineage (NCBI taxonomy): Eukaryota > Metazoa > Chordata > Aves > Passeriformes > Cardinalidae > Cardinalis > Cardinalis cardinalis. Next base: position 666,791 of record JACDOX010000209.1, on the reverse strand, counting down.
GGCASCTGGAAATTGTTACCCTTGTTGTTCTTGTGGTGGTTGTTTTGTTTTTYTGTTTTCTTAACAAAAGCATTTCACAAAAATACATTTTGAGTTACTGTAGACACAACAACACCGAGCAGTTGCTTGTACATTTTCTGTTCCATAATTAAGAAAGATTAAACTTGAGGGAAACAATAGAAGTAAGCACTAGCTCGTAGATATAAAATGTGAGGCTCTTTGGATAAAACTGCCCTCAGTCCAAGGGAAATATGTCATCACAGGTTCGTGTGCCAAGTGTGCAGGCTCCTCCCCAAGTTTGCTTTAGAGTTGGTCTTAGCATACCATAGTCTGAATCTTGCAGCTGGCCAGGAAGAATCCCAGGGAGCACAAACCTTGTTCTGGATCCCTTTTTTGAAGCAGATCAGTTAAAAAGCACAGTTGAACATCTTTGGTACTCATTGGCCACTTTATTTATTTGATTATGAATATGATTAAACTGGAATKATTTTCTCTGGTTTCAGGAGCTGTGAATACTGTAATGAAAGTCAAATTGTGCTCATGTGTTTCTTTGAATTTAATGTGTATAGGGTGTGAATTGTTCTTGCTGAAGCACAGGGAGAAACACTGAAGCTGTGCAACCACATTTCAAATGGGTGCACAGTTACAAGGTCCTAAAATGTGGCACTTGCAGGCACTGGAAGTTATTGGCAYATAGTTTAAGCAAGATTAAAGAGAGAAGACATTTAGTCTGAATGCCACCTGTAATTACTAAAGCCTCTTAATCCACATCCTCCAAGGCATAAACTAACAGCCAGCAAAGGTGAGAAAGAAAGTTCTGTCCTTTTAAGTATTGTAGGACTATTGTATTTGAAAGTCCTAAGATTCATAATAAACTCTTCTCTGACCATTTTTCCCATTGTTAAAAATACTGACTGCCCACTGGAGAGTGATCCACCRTATCTTTGGTGCAGAGAAAAGTTCTGCTTGTCTTGGATGGATAGCTGGCTGCCTATTCCAAGTGAAGCATGCTGCAGGCTATTTCAAGTAAGCCGGTAAATAATACTGACAGGTAACTTCAAGTTACCTGGCTTTGTTATTCTAGTTTACCCATATGTATAACATCTTCTAAAAAATCATAATTAACTGAAATTAATAGGGAACTAAAATATTCCCCATGTGAGAAATTCATCTTCGGTGCTGTTCTAAAATATTCAGCTGTGTCCAGCTGTAATCTCTTATAATTAAACTGCTTTTGAGAAAGAGAGGTGTTCYAAGTGGGACTCAGTCCCAAGAGCCAGTATCTCTTATCTTAGGAATTACCATAATGACAACTGACATGGCAAGTCCAGTGAAAACAACTTCAGATCATCTCTGGCCACCTCTCCTTGCTTTGGCTCACTACAACATCACACGAGCAGTGCCATGGCTTTCAGCAAGGGCAGGCAGTGCTGGTGACTTTTCACAGCATGGTGGATGTGGTAGGATTAGGATTTTAAAAAAACACAAAAAAGCAAGGTGAAAGGGAGTAGAGCTGAGTGCTTGAGGAGTATTACCGAGTTAGACCAATAGAAATTACCGGTTTTTCGTGTTTTCTGCGAGGGTTGGCTCGGGCAGGTTCTCCCCAGCAGCAGTGGATTTCATGTGACGTGTCTCCAGTTCCCACACACAAGCTGTAGTCTGTCACTGAACTATCTTTAATGGCTTTTCATGCTTCTATTCTTAGATGGAAATTGAGTGGTGGCAACTAGTGAAGGCCAAAGCACATTCATTTTAGTCACATGGCTGGGGACTGTTTGCTCCTTCATGAGAGTCTGAAAGATACCTAATCTAATATATCAGAAACTTCTTTTTTTTTTTTTTTAAACTTTCTAGAAGCAACTTCTTTTAACAGCATTGATTTCTTTACACCAAGTTTTCTCTCACCTGCTACAAAAATTGCTTTGCAGTGTTACATGAGATATTAGTGTTTGTGTATACTGCAAAGGTTGAAAAGATCAGGACTGCGTAACTCTCTGCCAGCTGTAATTTCTGTTTTCTTTTCTTTTGCTTCCCTTTCCCTAGGTAATGTTTCAGCAAACCCCAGCACATCTGATGGAGGAACTTTTACGACTGAATCTTCAACAGTGCAGCAAGGAAAGGTTTTCTTCAGCCCCCTCACTCCGAGTGCAGTGGTTTATACAGTTCCCAACTCGGGCCAGGCTGTAGGATCTGTCAAGCAAGAAGGACTGGAAAGAAGCCTGGTGTTTTCTCAGTTGATGCCAGTCAGTCAGAACACTCAACTGAATGTCAACATGTCTTCTGAAAATATATCCAGTGCGGGGCTCCAGTCCCTGGCCTCCTCCTTAGTGAATGTAACGCCCTCACACAATTTTTCCCTCACTCCACCAACTCTTTTAAATGCTGCAGAACTGAGCTCTGGTATCTCRGAGAGCCAGGCCATGTCTTCACCCGTGACCAGTACCTCTACAGTGATATCTATCAGCAACACTAACTATGCAACCCTCCAGAACTGTCCCCTCATCACCAGTCAGGATCTGTTGTCCATTTCCACGGCACAGCCCGTGCTTGGAGAARTAGTTTCAACCAGTGGAGACCGTGTCAGCCACCCCCCTGCACAAGTGCACCAGGATTTTGGCAGAGAGCACAGGTTGGTTCTGCAAGCTGTACCTGATGTCAAAGAGAATTTCTTACCTAATTCTGAGAGTAAGTCAACTGGCAATTTAATGATGCTGGATTCAAAATCTAAGTATGTTATGAGCAACATGGTTGACACAGTATGTGAAGAACTGGAAACGGACAAAAAAGAGCTTGCCAAACTGCAGACAGTTCAGATGGATGAAGTTATGCAAGACTTGTAGCTTCTTTCTTTTCTTGCTTTCTGTTTTAATAGATAAGTCTCCTGTTGAGGCCCTAACAAACACCTAGTGGGGTGTTTGTGGGTTTTTTTTGTTTGGTGGGTTTTTTTTCATTTTAAGAAAACAGAAGAACATTTAAGTGGTCTGAATCAATGTACAGAGGAAWCTCCAGCAATGGAATTAGGTTGCCACATTTGGTTTGCATGCAGTATTCTCTTTTAAGCAGGTTAAAGGAGAAAGGAAATGGCCAGGGCAAGTACTGAGGAATGGGTACAGGTTTGGCTACCAGATGCTACCCTGAAAATTTAACTAGACTCTCCATAGTACAACATGCTCTTAACAGTAAGTATACACTCCTAGCTTCAGATGGAAAACAAAAATCTCACTCCAAAATGGTAGAAACAATGCAGACTTTTTTTTTCTGTTTACTTCCAGTCMATGGGCATTGAGAGATTTCTAAGGAACTCTAGACGATACCTCTCTGGCTACTTTAATGTTGTTTGAGGTTAAGAAACAAAACAAAATCATAATATTGTTACTGGTATGTTTGCTTTTTTTCCAGCAGACTTGCATTTAAACCAAAAGTCTCACATCAGTCATGTACAGGTTTCTAAATACTACAGCTAGCATTTTGTCAGTGCACCAGAAAAARCATCGTTTGAAACCCTAATTATGCAATTCAGAAGCTTTCTATCCAGTATGAATGTAAATATTGTTTCAGTTCTTATAAAGGAGACTTTTTTTTAATTAGTACAATGGATTTTATTTATGGTTTATGTTCCCTTTCACTTTAGACACAATGCATTGAAAAGGAAAACGTTTTCTGGCTGTTTAATTTATTTTATTGTTTGAGCAGGAAGTAAGCGTAGTTATTTCTGACAAGGTTTTACTTTTTTGTAGTTTTTTTCAAGCAATAGACTGTAAAAGTAAAATGTTAATCACACTGAAACTAGAAAATTAATTCCCAGTCTCACAAACCCAGGAGGTCACTGTTTCTACCCCCTCTGTCTTTGTGTTCAGGGCTTTTTTTTTTGTTTGTTTTGTTAGTACTTTGCTATTTAGTTGAACCCTTTTGTGTATTTTTTACAGAATTCCATGTGCCTTTCTTCCTAGTGGCCTTATCTTTGTTRCTAAAGCACAGTGGCAGGAGGAATAAAAACACTGATTTGCAAATATCCGTCCTCAGGGCCAAATCCTGATGCCTTACTTCTGCAAGTAGACCCCTGTGACTTGGGTGCCCCTGCTTGCACGAGTAAGAAGAGGTTTGAGAGTCTTCTGGACCTGGTGGGTGACATTTCCTGGCAGTGCAGAGAGCCAAGGATGGGTCCTTCTGCCCCATGTCAGCAGGACAGGAGGGGACCCACAGGGTTGAGCTCTTGGCTCCGTAAGATGAGAAGGAAAAGTTGGATGGGCAAGCCAAGGAAGGGAACCCTGTGTTCATAAATTGGCCAGGCAGCCCATGTGGGACAGCTTCAGTTGCTGGTGGAGCAAGGCCCCCATCCAGGAATGCAGCTGAGTGTGTATTTATGAATATCCTCCCAGGAGAAGCAGCCTGGGGGCTGTGGTGGGAACTGCAGCAGCCGTGGTCCCTGCCTGGCTGGGGATGGGTGTCCACACCTTTCCCCCTGGAGCAGGTGGAACAGATCTTAACCTTTCCTCCTGTTTTTGTAGCATGGAAAAGCACATCCTTATAGCTTTAAAATAATAWTAAGAATTCAGATGTACAAAAGTGACCTGCTGTTAATCCTGGTGGGTTTGGTTTTGTTGTATTTTATCCTGATGTGAATATATACAGTAACTAAAGCATGTGTTCATCCTCATCAGGGGCCTCTTCCAAAGCCTTGGGAAGGCAATGGGAAATGTTTTCATGAGCTTCTGTGGGCTCTGAAGCAGGCTCAGGACAGAACAAGATCACTTGTAAAGGACAAAAAAAAAAGGAAAGGAAAGATGATTTTGTCTTGGTTTTAACTGGTTCCATGGAAAGCTTTTGGGGAATGAAGGTTTTTCTGTGCACCGTGGGCACAGCATCGGCATTCTCGTTGTGGTTTTGCACTATATTGCCTATTTTGCAAGATTTTCTGTGGAACCTTGAGGCTGAGCTCTGTTAGTGTCCACTGGAGCCCAAGCTGTGAGCCAGGGCTGCAGGGAAGAGGGCAGGAAAAGGGAAGGAGGAGTGTGCAAGGGCAGCACTTGCAGCTGTRCGGAGCCGCTGATGCTCTGCGGGGAGGAGCAGCCCATCAGCAGTTGGCTGTCCCCACGTGCTCCCAGGCAAGCAGGGTGTTTGAGGCAAGTGCTTTAAAGCAGAGATTATCACAAGCAGGACATGGAGCTGTATGTTCCCCTGGCACAGCTTTCCCTGACGTTCCCGGGAGCTCCGCGTGAGCWGGGAATCGGATAGTCCAGAGTTCTCCTAACCACTCTGCTTGTTTATCTGTTTGCTGRGCCCCAGCATGAGCAGTCTGTTTCCCACCTCTTCTTCGCCCATGTAACTAAGATGGTGATGACAGTAGCTGTATATGCTTTGCATGGAATCATTCAGCCATTTGGAAAATTAGAAATACCCCCTATCGCTGTCATTTTAATGGAGAGCGTGTGCTTGGCTCTGAAGGAGTTGATGGTGGATTAACATTTGGTCTGTGAAGCTCAGACTATATTTGGAGGCAAGCTAGGGAATATTTCAGAGCAGTTGTTGGTGTGATCATCTCTCATAATTGAAGAGACTGTGGTGTTACAACAGTACCTGTTACTTTATTTTTAATTTTTCCTTCTTTGCATTCTTTGTGTTACTGAGGCTCTGAGTTCCGTGGCTTTGCAGCACAGTTGATGTGAAAAACTGTGTATGTTGTTACAGTGGCACGTTTCTTGGAGTGTCTGGTACTTCCAATAGGAGACTTCCCACTCTTCAGTTGGAGTGGAGGATGTACATAAAAGCAGTRTTTTGGGACAAAGTGAGATTAATCTATTCTAGTCTTCCAGATATCGAGTAACTTCCTATTATCTTTTACTCTTTCTTTCTTTCTCCCATTGAAAATAAGTGTCATTCCCTCCAGATAACATAGTTATAACCTCATGTTTTCTGCAGGTACATATGCACAATATAAAGGCTCATTGCACGGTACAGTGTGTTTAAAATAGAAATTTAAATAAGTAGTTTTATTCCTCACAAGGGTAAGTTTTTATTTTGTGGCCCTCAGGCAGGCAGGCTCGCTGCTCTCAGTAGACAGTACTCAAAGCCCCCAAAAAGTGTCCAGGGCCAGATCTTTGGCTGCTGTAAATAAGGCATTGCTCCACTGACTCCCAAACCAAGGATTTTTACGTGGTGTTTAGGGGATTTGGATGCTGATYTCCCACACATGGGAGGGCAGTGAGTGTCCAAGCCCCACAGACAGCCCTTATTATCACATTCTGTTACTTARATGGAAGGTATGTCTACCTGGCATACACATTCCTTCTCTTCCCTCCCTCTCTGTTATGGATGAGAGTAAAGGATCATTTCAACTTCACATATGTTTGTAGCTTCTAAGTCCACTGGAAATCTTACAGAAAACATTGCCAAATTCTACTGCTTTACTAGTCCCAGACTCAGCTTTGAAAAATATGCCCAAGGAAATTCTTACAAAGCATGATGTTAAAAACCCCTCTCTTCTTTACTACTTTTGATTAAAGCTGCCTCTGTTTCACCCAGAGTTTTGCAGAAAACCAGAAACACGATGAATTGAATGCTCTGTGTGGACTATTTACAGCATTATCCCTGTGGTCTTACCTGCAAGGGCATTTCAGCAATGTAAATCACAGACATCCATTGGCCAGGTCCTCAGCTGGGCTAAACTAGCACATTTCCATTGACTTTAATGTCCTTTTTTGCCAGCTGGGAATATGGTCCATTCATTTCACTGGTGTTAGGTCAGGGATGGATTTGGCCCAGTACACAGTGGCAGCACAAACCAAGAGCACAAGGCTGACAGTTGGGTAGAACCAAACAGTCACAGTTTATCAAAGCATATACCTCTTCCCATTTACTGCTTTCCCCTACCTGTGGATTCAGGAAGACTCATTCAGAAGGTGGCTTCACCCAGAGGTGAGGCTGGAACCGTCATTACTGCTCTCAGTCTGAGACTGGTGACAATAATGGACAGGTTCTGACTTCAAATCATGTAAAACCACCTCAGTTAAATAAATCAGGGTGGAATTTGGCCCTGTGTGCACAGGAGCTTTTCATGTACGCAGATTTCCAGTGTCTGTGCACTTTCCTTGGCAAGGGCAGATGAACAAGAGGGTGTACCCTCCAGTGCCGTGTGAGGTACGTGTGCAGGGCTCTGGGGACAAGAACTGCCCAGTGCTTGTGGTCGAGAAGAATGTCAAATCATCCAAAAGAGTAGTAATTTTATAATTCTGAAAACAAAAATAATGGTATTTTTTAAAAGCAAGGATGCCTGAAGTCTTCCTGTATCTCTTAGCRGTTATTGTCTTGAAGGATATTTTATACCTTAGTTGTATGTTTCATATAATTTAAAACTTGCTTCTTAAATTTCTAAACTCAAGGAGGGGGTGAATCTTCTGGCTTTCAGGATTCACATTCAGAGGTTGTTTGTTCTTTTGCTGCATGTACTGTTTGTCCAGAACTAACCAGTTATTTCTCCAGTATGGGTTTTATTGTGCCTTACAACAAATATTAAATTTAAGCGGAATGTACGTGTTAGAGGAGGGAATAATCAAGAACTTTACTGCACTGTTAGGTGATGCTGCCCCAGAGTGTATCATCAAACATATCTGTGCTTAATTACCCAACCAAAGAGATCTAAAGTATGTATGTTGTACTGTAATAGGGGTTTGTGCCTGGACAATTAAGTGTTTTATTTGTATTCTGAGATGATGTGAACTTATTTTTCTAAACACTATACTGAATAAACTTTATATTTATACACATCTTGTGTAAATATTTCTGTTTGGATGTCGAGTGAGGGCTTTGAATTTTGAATTGGAAAAGCAATCTGAAGTAGAAACTTGGCTTCTAATGACTCATCATGAAAGGTGATGGCAACTAGGAGTGCCTGTGTTTGCCAGGGATTTGATCTGCACCCTATTTAAGCAAGAATTAGACTTTCTATTGACTTGAGGGGGTTTTGTCRGAATTCTAAAATACTAAATTAAAAAACATAAATCTTATACCTCATATTGAACCTATTTGTGTCTCAAACTGAATTTGTACCATAATTAGTTAGATWTTATTAAAATCTCCTTCCACCTGCTAGTTAGGACTAGTCAGTATTTACTTGTGGTTCCCATGACATTGGCATGCTTTCTATGTCAGGGTCTTTTTTTTGGGTAGGTGTACTCCTATTTGCTAAATTCCTGTTTGTTGAAATTTTTCTTTAGAACGTTTYGCATAGTGTCAGACTTGGTTTTGGCAGCCTTTTGAGAACAGCTTGAAATGTTATGTTCCCCTGATATTGAAGGATTTAAACACATTACCATMTTACTTCAGATCTGCCTTCCAAGTACCAGCATTGCCTGGTTACCATTTTGATGCCAAAATGAGCGGCAGTAAATCCAAATAGACTGATCTGTGCAGGTGAAATAGTTTCCCTCACTGAAGCTTGATATACATTAGAGATAATTAACAGCCTGCACACACCAGCAGGAAAACACCCTTCCATCCCTTTAAACTGTGTTTAGGCCAGAAGAAGCAAGGTGAGGTCGGGGAGCTGGTTCTCTTTTTTTTAAGAGATACAGTTAAAGACATGAAATTCGTGRTTTTGTTACTCGTTAAGACATCACCTTGGTGTTTTAGGACGTCACCTTGGTGTGTTAAGCCATGACCTTGTTGTTTTTCACCATTCCTCCACCTTTCCCATGGATCGCAGCTCCGCTGGCCAAGCGCAGGGAGTCCCCTCCCAGCCCGGGGAGCATCTCCCTCTTTTCTCGAGGCTGATCCGACTCTGCAGCTGCCCAAGTAAATAATCCAGTTACCCTGGAGCAGCCCTAAGCCGGAGCCAGCTGCCTCGTTGCCCAATTCCTGTTTCCTTCCCAGAAGCGGGCGCTTGGCTCAGTCGTGTTCGCGGCGCTCCCTTTGCCCGAGCAGAACCGGGATGGGATTTTCCTGCCTGCAGAGAACAAATCCCAAACTGATCCCCGCCAGCGGCTCTGTCCCAGCTTTGCGTGCAGCAGGAGCTGAGGATTTAAAGCCATCCTTCGGCCCGGCTGGGAGCAACTTCTGCCTCACCATGCGGGCAGGGAAGGTGCTCCAGGAGCAGCGCTGCTGGGCCGGCTCCATCCCAYGCCCCGGGCAGGGATTTGTGGCTGTGCAGCCCCCAGAGGGGCTCYGGATGAAGCGCAGGGCTTTGGGAGCAAGGAGGAGAAGGGGAAGGTCTCGGCAGCGTATGCAAATGGCCAAATTCTCCCTGAGCAGCCACCCATGCGGTATGCAGGATGAATCATGTCCTAACGGAGCGCATTCCTGCTGCTTTGGAGCGCTCCGCAGATGTGCTCCAGGTCACCCTGGGCGAGAAAACCACACACAGCCACGGCTCCTTCTTCCCTGGCAGCCTGTGCACAGACGGATAAAGGGGGGGACAGCACCTTGGGAAGGGTGGGCAGCCGGATCCCTGAGCCCCTGCCCTTCCCACAGGGCCTGGGGATGCTGCAGGGAGGAGGGGAAGCTGCCAAGGCAGTAGCTGGGATGGAGCTGGCGGTGGGAAGGCTCAGGAGATGGGTGGTTTCTTTTAATCTAGCAGGGAGACAATGCTGGAAGACAGTGCTTAKTATCCTCTATATTTGTCTTGATTTTTCCCTGGTGCCAAATCAGAAGGGGATTTTGCTGCTCCAAGAGGCAGAGGTTGGGTCAGTAAAACAGGATTTTAATATGGATACTCACAGCTTGGAAAGCAGAGGTCTCCTTCCAGGCTGCATCCCCTGTTGTGGTGATCTCTGGCTGCAGAAATCTCTGGGCTGAAATCTTAGGCCGGTATATGGATACAGATCACRTTTTTAATATAAAAATACATTTTAGAAGGAAAATGATTCCCAGAAATAGGAATTCATCTGCCAAGCAACGTGCACATAACCGATTTCACACTTAGAGGTGCCAGAAAGTTCAGGAATGAGACCAACAATAAAAAACCAACACACGTGTGAAAAATCTACAGCATTAAAGCCAGATTCAATAAAAATAGCACCTAGTTTATATGCTACAGAAGCTGGCACATGCCTGAAAACGCTGAAGGAAAGAGATAAAATGCTCAGGAGTTGCATGCAGTCCAGAGGAACRGAGCAGCCCTGGAGCAGTGCTGATGGTTACTCAATAACTCATGTACGATATTCTCCCGTGTAAGTGCTTCAATTCTCCATCCTGCTACTTCTCGGGCAGAGAGACCCAATTTGGAATACTTGAAGCTGATCAATAAGCTTTGTTGTGGCAGCCAAAGTGCTTTGTGATAGACCTTGTGCTATGAAAGGACTCCCAGAATGTTACACCGCATCATTTTCCGTTCTGCTCTGCACGCTGGCAGGCAGTGAATTCCGTGTTCAGGGTATCCCTTGCACTGCCTGCGGCTGAAAACGCAGCCCCTGAGGCTCACAGGAATGGGAGGAGGCAGGAGGGGAGGGCAGGGGGRCRAGGTGATGTGCYRGGGGCGATGCAGGGTGGGTGGCACAGGCAGGGTGCAAAGCCGGGTCTCTGCCTCCCCCTGTTGCTTTGCCCACTGGCTCACGGCACCTCCTCGGGAGCCCAATCCCTCTTGGATGCAACATCCCATGAGAGCAGCAGCAGGACTTGCTGCTGGCACCAAAGCTGAGCTTACTTTCGTTTATTTGTTGTTTACAGCCACCTTCCCATGCAGACCAATAGCCCTGTTGATAACTAGACTGGCCCTGGAGCAGCATCCCTGAGCTTCCAAGCATTCAGCCTCCAAAAAACTGTTCCCACCTGGATCTGTAGCTCAGGGTGGCGCTCATGCAGGCCCTGGAGGACTCCAAAGCCACCCACTTCCAGATCAAGGCAATCTGAGAAAGGTCTCACTCATCTCCCACCAAGCCCAAGGAGCTGAGACGGAGAAATGCTCAGGGCAATGAGGATGGGTTAGTCCAGAGCCTGAGCTGTGCATGCTCTAGCACATCCTCAGTCAGTGGCTTCTGAAAAGAATACACTGAGAACAAATGACAATTTRGATGTTACTCATGTCCTAGGGAGATGCTGGGGATTTTGCTGTTTGCTGCTGCTTAATCAAACCAAGGCTGGCCAGGGGATCAGAAGGCACTTCTAAAAGGCAACACTGACCACCATCCCAAGCACATCCAAACACACAAGTTGTCTGTATTAAAATGCATTACCTGTTGTGTTGTATGCATGCARGTGGAAGTGAGCACAGACCAGATCAAGACTAAAGAATAATATCTTTATTTTGAGATCCACTGTGAAATTGTGCAAGAGGTACAGCCTCTTCTTCCTGCAGGCAACATATAYTAGAGCACAGCCCCAAAACTCCGCCACAGACAGATTCAGATTTGTGACCTGCTGCTGTTAAATGTGCTGCCCCCTTGCTCAGAGCCTGTGGCAGAAGAGCAGGGCTGACTGCCCTGTTAGTGCTGTTCTTGAAGGAGAGGAACWCTCAACAGCAGTGAGAAAGAGACAGAGCTGCAAACTCCAGGAAGGTGACACCACCTGCACGTGGAGGGATTTAGGCACATCACACCCCTGTGTGGGAGTCACATCAGCTTCTGAGGGCTGCTAGAGCATTTCTCCTCCTTTTCCTTACTAATGTAGTGCTGTTCTCCCCAGAGCTTCAAAGCATTGAGGTGTTTTTACTCCTTAGATCACCCTCAGGGTTTGGTGTTCCCCAGCTTTGCCAAGAAAGCCATGAACTCCAGAGCAGAAAAGTAACACTCTCTTTTACACATCCACCCACAAGGACAAGGACTGGGTGCARGACCCCAGCAGGCCCAGCCTGCAGGTCAGTGAGCACTGGGGGGCTCCAGCTGACCCCCTCTGGCATCTTCCCCATGGGTTTTYTGGCTTGTGAACTCCCCAGGACCCTCCAGATAAATTCCAAGGGAGGTTTTCAGGGGCTGCTCTCATTTGCCATCATTCCCTCAGCCCTGCAGACCTYTTGATATGAGGTGGGACCCAGAACTTCCAAAGCCAGCAGCACCTGGCAGCAGGCTGTTGATAGCAGCCTATTTTGGGGTCTGGCTTTATCAGGGAGGGCCTGGAAGTGCTCCCAGGAGCACAGGGCATGCTGCACGTCCCAGGCACAGCCTGACCAGCAGTGCTGCAGGATGCCTGCTCCCAGGACAGCGGTCACACAGCACCAGCCAGCCCTCCATGGCTCCAGGGCACCTCACTGGCCCAGCACTGAGGTGGCAGGAGGACATTTGGCACCTCCTGCTACGCTCAGCAGGTCTCAGTAAACCCCTCCTGGCCTCAGTTTCTTGTAGCTATTGTGGGGCTTTTTCTTGTGCAAACCAAAGGCAGAGTTAACCTGAGCCTCRAGCCAGGAGAGCTTCAGCCCATTCCTTTGGAAAAGTCAGCCCCAGCAAATGAAACCCCTTGAGAGCTGCTCAAGTTTGTGTTTGTTACCCAGCAATGGCAGCAAGAATTGCTCRCCTGGACATGGTGAGAGGCTCCTGCTCCTTCCACATTTCTTCACCAAGATCTGAACCTTTTTCACTTACATTTTGCATCAGTTTGGGTTATGAAGGCAAGTCTTGTTTCAGGTGAATG